>JAUCMS010000028.1:4976855-5005204 GCA_032357445.1 Enteromius radiatus | reverse complement strand
GACGTAGACAACAACGTTGCCAGAGTAAAAATGGAACGTAGCAGCGACGTCGCCACAACGTAGATGTGTTTATTGGGAGGCGGCCCAAAAATGCTCTAGGTCTTTAAGGGTTAAACAAAACGCACCAGATTTTGTATCGCAACCAAACGGAAAACTTCACTCTTATTTTGAATTTGCTAATAAGGAAGAACTCAGAGCAAAAGTGAAAGTATATCAACTAACTTACTGAACGAACGAGTTTTGATTGTTTAGCCTAGCAGAGAGCTGACGTCTTAAAATGCGTTTTTCCTTATTTAACGTCGGCTAATCCTATATACACATGCTATAAGCTAGATCTAGAAAATTCATTAGCTATCTTGTCAGGAGCTGCTTGGTGATGTTTACAATCTTCGTCTTCCTTTCGTTGGTCTATGGTGAGTTTATTTATTCGTGCTCCTATATAGTTTTCAGCCTGGTTGCTAGCATATGCAGATTTTATATACATTTATTTAATCAAAATGTTGTGTTTCACGACGTTAAAATCAATTGATAGTCTTTTCGCTTTCGGTTTTATTTTCAATAGTCTCGTTTTGGCAGATTTGTCGCCCTCTGCTGTTTAAGTGAATGTTCTCTCGTCTCAGGGCTGCATGGAGCAGATGTGGTCCTGTCCTGCTCTCTGATCGAGGAAGGGGGCGGAATGGGAGGCATGATGGGCGGGGCGATGTTCAAGCGCACTCCCTCCACTCTCGTCTTCAGGGATCTTGTTGGAAATGATGGTCTGTCACCAGAGCTCGTGACCCCGTATAACCCGCCTGAGACCCCTAACGCCGAGGATCTCATCTTTGAGTTGACTTGTAAGTGCACTGAGCCTCAAGTCAGCAGCTGAATGTCTACGTTAAATACATATATGTTAGAAACTCTTTCTTGTTTCTCACCCCACAGTACCATCCATTCAGATACCTAATGTAGACCTGCTTCTTCATGCTGACTGCAATGAACAGGAAGTGGTTTGTGAGATCAGCCGTTATGTTCCTCGCGGCGCTGAGCTGGATTCTCTCCCCGCTCATTTTATTGGATCAGTTCAGCTGGAAGGTGGCGGCATCAGCCTTACTCTGGTGCTGCAGACCCTTCACAATGAGACAACACAGTCTGACCCACAACCGCTTATGCAGAGTCTACTCAACCTGCCTCTCAGCCAATCAGGAACACTACAGACAGAGGGTATCTATCTATCTATCTGCCTGTCTATGAAACTTTGTGAATGCTCCTAAAACATTTGTGTTCTCTTACAAAATGTAGTCGTGTTTGTGGTGTTTTCGCGTGTCCCATCCATCGAGGCTCCAATCGGAGGTGACGTTCTGTTAGACTGTGGCTTCAGACAGAAGGACTCTGTCCCTGGACAGGAAGTGGCACTGGAGTGGCGCATACAACACAGAGGAAATGGCCGTAAAATACTTGACATGAAAGCCAGAGAAGCCGAGGCAGACATGGGACAAGAATGTAAGTGAGAACTATTCATGCATTCAAAGGAAAACGTGTTTGGATGTTAAATATCGCACTGTTATTGTGCACTACAGTATTTGTGGACCGGGAAGGCACAAGCGCTGAAGCAGATCTTCTGGTGAGGGATGGTAATGCGTCTCTGACTTTGAAGAGGTTAAAGGTCTCGGATGAAGGCACATACATCTGTACTGTCGGCTCTGGGGAGTTTCAGACTCAACAGATCGTTCAGCTGCACATCACACGTAAGTCTTTCACTGCCATGTCAAAATTCACTTTAATATTCTGTTTCTTCAGCTATGGACACTTTTTATAAAATCGACTCTTACAATACTTTCTCTCATTAGTTTATTTAATCTATAAAGTAACCACAGTGAACGTATATAAATGGAGAATTGTGCCATTTTTACCTCCTGAAAAAGTCCCACCATATTAATATTTCCACTATACCTTAAATGAGCGATTTTCGCATTTTCACATTTCGTTATCTTGATACATAAATGCACATTTATTTTGATAACATTTTGCATAATTTGCATTAACTTTGATTTAGTGTTCTTTGTACAGGGTCTCTAAAAGCACCATTTCCATTTGTAATTTAAATGCTTTTGCTTGCAAAACTTTTGTGACTGAAATAAGAAGGAAAAAGTATATTTTAGTGCTTTTCCAATCTTTTGCAAGAGAATGCGAAATATAAATCTGTATTTCTTTTTACCAGCACTCTCATTTTGTAAACAAGTACACTTTCAAAAAGGAAATATTTTTAATTAAATATTTAGATTTTAAGTGCTTAAGTCTTTGTTTAGATTATTATAGACTTTCTCATTCCTATTTTATGATAGTTTAATATTAAGTGTGTGGAGATGGGACAAAGGTAAAATCATTGAAATCTATACATAAAAATAATATGAAAAGTAGAAAGAAAATGTTTAAGGTTCAGTTCTCACTATTAACTAACAATGACATTTGCCTCAGTAAACTAATATTATTAATATTTATATTATTACTAATAGTTAGTAAGGTAGATGTTAACTAGGCATTGGGTAGGATTAGGAATATGGTGATGCAGAATATGTGCTTTGTTAGTACTAATAAACACCAAATATGCTAGAAAAATGAATCCTAATAGGAAACTAGTTAATGGCAGGAATTGGTCCCTATACTAAAGTATTACCTAAAGCTGCTAATGCCTTGAGCTTCATAAAGTAATTGCTCAAAGTTAAGGAAAACCACTAATTCTTCAGGAAATTTGTTAAATATTCCATCCCATTTCTTTACCCAGAAACTCCTCGTATCACACTATCGGAGGAGAAACTGATATTTCAGGACACGACACCTCAGAAACTGAGCTGCCATTGTCAACGCTACTATCCTCTGGATGTGCAGGTCAGCTCGCTTTCAGAATAAGCACCAAAGCAGATTTTAATGTCTCCTGACAGTCCTGCTGTGCTCCTGTAGGTGGAGTGGTTTTCCCACAAGCCCTCTGAAGAAGAGCCTGTCTCTTTGTCAAAAGAATCCTCCCTCTCCAGTCACCGGCAGCACAGTGATGGAACATATTCCCTCTCCTCTTACCTCACCGTACGACCCGGCAAAAACCCACCCGGGACCGTTATCACCTGTAGAGTGTCTCATCCCTCCCTGGAAACACCAAGTGAAATCACTCTGACTGTGGACAAACCTGAGTCACGTGAGAGAAGTTACCCACGATGTTTTCACAAATATGATCTATGTGAATTGAATGTTGATCACAGAGCAAACTAATAGTTATTTACAGGTGCAAAATAATTTGATGTAGTATCAGTAAATCTGTTCAGTGTAAATATATTCATGATGTTGATTTTGTTTGTAACAGAAACAGCTTTCTGGACAGTAGTCTTGATGTCGGTGATATCAGTGGTGTTTTTGTATCAAGCATTTAAAGGTGCAGGTGAGTACAGTTTTTAAAAACATGGAACCACATAATACCAACTACTACCAATCAAACAAACAATTTTTTTATATAGAAATTAAAGTGCCCCTATTATGGGTAATGTTCATATTTTAGATTTGGAATTGAAATGCATGCATTTTTTATTTATTTTTAACTTATTTGCTCAGCAACTTCAATTCACTCAACAATGAATTTTTCCAAATCTCTCCTCTGGCTGATGCTTATCTGTGGGAGATTGGTCCGACTGCTCTCATTTTCATTTCATCTTGCTTGTAATGTCTGATAAAGCAGTGTTTGTGAGCGCAGTGTACAGCATAATCGGGGAAAATGCTATTTTATTGCTTCAAAAGCGACACCTAGTGGTGAAGAATGAATTTGCATTTTCATTCAGACCAACAAGTGGCTGGCAATATGCTAATGTTTCACCCCAAGATAAAACAGCTTAGCGTTCCTTTTAAAAACGAGTCTCTGTCTTTTGAGAAACAATAACTTTATACACTTTGCACTTTGAGATTTAAAACTCTCCAGGATGTTTTAATTTACTTTCCAGTGTTATAAACTGCATGAAAGGTCATTTTCAAAAATCCATAATAGTGGCACTTAAGACTACTTTTTTTTGTACTGTAAAAAAAATACATTTGAAATAAATGAAGTTCTTTTCAAATTTTATCCAAAAATTCTGATTTTTTTTTTCTTCACTTAAATAACATTTAATTATTTTTTAACATATTTTCCAAGCAGCAAATCAGCTTATTAGATCGATTTCCGTAGAACACTAAAAACTGGAGCAATGACTGCTAAAAAGATTCTTTGCCATTACAGGAATAAATTAATAAAAAATGAATTTCAATCATGATCTAAATGATCTTAAATCAATCAAAAGTTGTCTAAAATATTTAACAATATTATTCATATCTGTATTTTGCTTTAATAGATGTATGAATTGAATGGTGATAAGAGTCTATCAGAAAAAAAAATATATAGAAAATTGAACAGTTGTGTTTACTATACAAGACCACAAGACAAGGGATGATGTTAAAACTAGTATTAATTACTGTGTTATCATTTTTTTGTCTTTTAAGAGAACTGAGGACCTTCTGCGTGAATTCTTGGAAGAAGCCATTTTACGTTTTTTTTACATTCATTTGTCTGCACTGTGTTCACATAGGTTTTTTTTTTTTTGTCATTCAGTCATGGTTCATTAATTTAATAGAATCGATTCCTTGCATAACTTATTCTATAAATGTAACATGCATTCTGTTTTTCCAACGATCTATTTCATGTTGTTTATTTGTTGTACATTGTCCTTGTTTTTTTGTGAAATAAAAACAGATGAGGTTTTGTCAATGGCTTTATTGGTATCATTAAAGTATCAGGGGCATATAAGCATGCTGTTTATGCCATTAAAATGTAACACTGGCATCAGAGCTAATGTCATTACCCCTCTATTATGGTATATGCTTTCATTAATATTTATACACATAATAATTTGTCTCACTTGATCATACAAGAGAAATAGACAAGTCTAAGTCCTCCAACAACAAAACAAAATATAAAAGTCTGTGTCTGTGCTGACGATGGAATGTGAATCAACAGCAGTAAGGAATGTGAAAACCAACAGTTGTAAATTGCATGGCAGTATAGATTATTGTTTATGCTCTGTTTGCATTGATTATCTGTGAATTTCTGTACGTTTTAGTACATTTTGGCAGGCTTGTAGCATTCACATCTTGTTCCCTAATGTGGCTTTTCCACAGAACAGGAAAATGAGGCTTATAACAGGCAGTTATTAGTAAGAATAATTAAACATATCACACATAAAACAGCCGAACAGTGGGATTATTCTGCCATGCAAGTCAAAAGAAACAAATTAACTATTCATTATTTATACCTTATATGCTTTCCATGTGTACAAGTTCTCACTTTTCCCTTTTATTATAGTTTCTGCATTTATTTTTGCTGTTTATTTTCAGAATCTGTTCACCTATAAATAAAAAAACAGCTATTCTCATAACTGATCTGTCTATTTGTGCTATTCTGTTTTTCTGGAAATGTCAGAATCTTAGGTACACATACATATTCAGAATAAAAATCAGTGGATGATGACTCATGACTCAGGGTGGGTTACGAAGTGTAGATTTCGTCAATATCAAGTTATAAAAGTTCTCCAAAAGGTCAGAAGAGTAAGCTTTGGCAAAACAGAGACAGAAAAGATGTTTACCTGACTTCACTACTCATCTCACTCTCAATTTTTTTTTTTAAAACACACACATTTTCTCTCTTACATACACTACCATTCAAAAGTTTGTTTTCAAATGTTTCTCTTATTCTCACCGGAGCTGCATTCATTGAAACTGATACTGTAAAATATTATTACAATTTAACGTAACTGTATTCTATTTTAGGCAACACTTTATTTTAAGGTGTCCTTGTTACACAAATTACATACATATTACTATTATAATAACAATAAATGGTGTATAATTTCATGTAAGTCACTATAGTCAATTAATATAACTCAGTACTTAAATGTATAATTACACTGTAACAAGGACAGCTTAAAATAAAATGTAACCCTATTTGAATATATTTCAATTCATAGTCAAACCTGAGTTTTAAGCAGTCATCAAAAGTTCCATTTGAGCAGCAGTTTTTTCTGAAGGATCATGTGACCTATTTCTTAGTATTCATTTGATGAAAAAATACAGTAAAAATAGTGATCTTATTACTTTGTTGTTTACTTTAATATATTTTAAGCTGCAATTAATTCCTGCGATATCAAAGTCTTCAGTGTGATATGATCCTTCAGAAATCATTTTAATATGCTGATTCGGTGCTCAAGAAACATTCATATCACTATCAATGAAAACATTTTCTTAAAATATCTCAAACTTTTAAACAGTACTGTACGCCTCCTCCCATGAGCACTCTCTGATGTTGTTTTTTCTTCTTCCTGGCCTCTCCTACTTATTCGAAGTCTGTTTTTCTTCTGCTCTTTCTGTGCATTCATGTATGAATGTCTGCAGAACATTTTAATAATGCAGGAGACTCTAGAAGGGAGGGAAAGAGAGAGAGAATGTGTAATGTGCTAGTTCTGCTAGAGGAGAAAGGAGAGCAGATTTCTGTGCATTTCCGTCACACCAAGGTGCAAAATGACTTAACGGGCGGGATTGAAGCCAGAAGGATGTGGAAAATGGGCAGAGCTCACGATTGTGTTTTCTTCATTCACTCATTCATTTTCTCGTTCGTTCTCCAGGTGGATCGGCTCAAGAGAAGAAATACACTAGATAAGGAAAGATTAAAGGAAAAGAGTTGTGACCAAGGTCCACTGCGAAATGTTTCTTTACTATATTCTGCACACAACTGTCCTTAATGAATAATTGACTGTAATGAGTGTAATGATGACTTATTGAGCTTGTGCAATGCTGGTCCAGTCTGGCCTCTAAACACACAAAGCTGGTCCGAGCGCCAGCACTAGTGCCTTTCAATATATGACTTTAAAATATCCATACAAATGTAGAAGTATAATCAGAATTTCAGCTCAGTTTTTAGGTAGGGTTAATTGTACCTTTATCATTTTTTTATTATACAATATAATGATATATAATTGCATTTGTAACAATTATAACTCACTGATGCGTAACCTAGTGTAATTAGATAATAGGAGATAATGGCAAAGTTGTCTGGTGATAATGTGCTTTCAGTGCAACAACATATGCTTCAAAAGGAGTCGTGAAATAATTCGAAACTCACAGAAAATGATTCCAATGAAGATGACTCCAATGACACCCATAATGATCATCATCTGAGGGAGAAAAAAAGAGGATATAAAATTGTTAAAAATCACAAGTCAATCTACATTACAAGAAGGAAGACAATAAGCAAAACATAAATTATCCAACATCCTGAGTATCAGGAATCATCATATTACTCAAGAATATGATTACAAATACTTAAAAATTCTCACCGTTTCAGTAAAGAAAAATAACAAAACATATATGAAAATTGCTCATTTTATCAGATGCCTGGCTGGAATGATCTGATTGTTTACAAACGTAATCATAAAAACCATTGACATTAAAAATGATGCATGCATGTTTTTTTGATGGTATCATGTACTTTTTTGCCATTTTGACAGAGTCTGCCCTTTAAAGTATTTGGCCTGATTTTCCTGGGAATCTCATCTATTTTTATATTATTTTTTCATCATTAAATGTTGGCCTACATGCAAAGTCTGCCACTTCCAGACTAACTACCGACTTCAATATATGTGTAAACAGAGACACCTATTGATGAAAGCATATTAATATTTAACACAAATGCAAGGGATGCAGGTGTGCAGAACTTTTAGGAAAAACAAGCCTGATTCAACTCATTTAATAATAAAGAGTGGTGAGTGTTTGGGCTAGTTCACTTGATGCTATAATAACAAAAATCATCCTGGTATTTTTATCCAGCACACACTGATATTTCCCATGTTTCTCTGCAACTAGGTGATTATCAAAACCCAAGAGGCTCCAGTTTACACTAATTGGCACTTGCAGCTGTACAGACCAAAATCACCAAGCATAACATGAGCAATAACCACTGACCTATTTACTCCTGCATGTTAGCTCATTCACACTCTATGGAGCTCCATAAGCATCATTTTACTATTACTTTTATAGCATTTATTTATTTTATTAGCTTTATTTCATTTCAATATTAGTATTTTAGTACATCGACTTAAGCTTAATTATTACAGATAGTTTTAAAGTGTACGTTTTTCATTTAATATTTATATTTACATTTCATTTTAGCATTATTATTATTATTATTTTAGCTCTAACAATGAAAACACTAGAGTTCATCATATAACTTCCTGTTAGAACAGCAAATTTATCGAATTTGTTTCACTGTAAATCCCCTCGCTTAATTATTAATTAAAATAATGAAGTAGTAATCCCGTATGAGCGCTGAGCTGCTTTCATGCAGTCACAGTGACTCACCTTGCAATTCTTCCACCAGTATTTGTTCTTCAGTTTGGCAGCACAGCTTTCGAACTGTGACGCCCCGGCCTGTAGAGCATCTGCCCTGTCGTCCAGCTCAGAGAGCTTCTGGTCTCTCTCCAGAACCTTATCCACATTCACACGCATAATATCCACCACCTGCAGACCACAACCACAGAAAGACACGAGGCAAGAAAGAACAACACTGAATACTTAGTGTTGCAATAGCATTGATTTGTATTTTGGTTATTAGAAATGCTGTATGAGTAAACCTGCACAACCTATCCATGCATGCTGTCCTGTACATATGTGATGCTTTCATTTGTTTGGTCCATAAACTCTTTTCACACAAGCACACACTGACCTCCTCCACTTGAGCTTGTGTCTGCTGCAGTCGGCGGTTGCTGGTGGTGTTTGGAGGTGCAGCAGGAGGACCAGCTCCTCCAGGAGCACCCGCTGGATTGGCATCCTCTGCAGCAGACCTGAATATCCAAAGAGAACCGTGACACATTCAAATAGTTGCTGATTTGTGCACAAGTTACGGTCTGATGTTCCAGTTACTATACGTCAAACACAGAATATGGCTTCCAAAAAGAAATTACTAAAAATGCTATTAAAAACCTATTACTTGGCTACTGATAAGTTCCCCTACTCCATATAAAAAACAGAGAAGTGAAGAAAGAATGTATAATATACAGTGAAAACCCATAAATGGACATTCCCAGAATTACCTGTGCTATATTTCACGTTTGATGTTTTTTTTTTTACTCACAGTTTTGTACATTAGGGGTGTATGTTAAATGTAATGCTGTTAAATTAATGTTTATTGCATCGTTTTAGTTTTATGTGTGTTACTATGATGGTGTTTAGTGTTTGTGTGAATGACACAGTGAACTTTCTATGAATGTGATTTTCCCTCTGGTTTGTACAAGAACTTGTGATGAGCTTTGGTTCATTACATGGCTTTCTCATCACCACCTGCTTTTGGTGTTTATCAGTGTATTATAAAGGTATTAAACTAATTTCATTACTTAAATAGGTTGGTATATCCTATTAACATTGTATCAGTTAATGAATTACAGTGTTAAAATGTAAAAAACTACTAGAAATGTGTTTTCTTTTTTTGATAAGTCTAAATTAGTGATCAAACAATATGACAATATGAGTTTTTACCAATCATGTACACATGTATAAGGTTCATAATAGGCCCATATATATCATTATTTTTATTTTTATGTTTTGGTCTATCAAAAATGTAAAAATATTTAATCATGACCGTCATTGATGCTAAGAGACACCACACTGTAGTTTATAATCATAATCTTATACACCTGCATGGCAACAAATGCCCAACACATCGAAACTAATTAAAGATAGCCTACATTATTGGCATATTAAACTTGAAGACTGTTCACAAACTTACAGATTAAAAAAAGCACAAGTTAATTTATATTTCATAGGCCAATCGTTTTAACAAAAACGCCATAACATCTGCGCAAATATACTTACATTGTCGAGCAGCTGTTTCAGAGTGCCTCACTGAAGGGAGAAAAGTCAAAAGGTAATATAATTAAAATCGAAATTGCGAAGAAGAGGTAGACACGTTCAAATTAGTATGAAGACACTGAGATTGCTGGTGGTGCGCGTCATCAGTGAGAGTGGCGCATTATCACAGCACGCGCTGGACAGAAGAGAGCGGTCGCGTGCTCGGACGCACTCTAGCTCGTGTGTAAATGTTCAATTTTGGCTTGAGGCCAAACTCCAGTAACCGGTTTCCTGTTTAAAGCGTTAAAATTTAGACATTAATCAGAGAAACTTTACATATAGAATGCAGAGCGGGGTAATTGTGTGTTGTCGCCGGAGTCTTCAGTCTTGTAGCGTTGGTGAGTAGGTTAGTGCGGTGGATGTGCGCGCGCTGCGCTCCTGCACTGCGTCGCTGCCGTAGCTGAACTCATGAGGATGAGGAGGATGATGATGATGCGCAGCATGTTTCCACAACCCCATCCCCTTTCTCTCTGTACTGCGGTACATCAGTGAGTACAGAGTGCTGACTCGGCCTGTTCTCTCTTAAGAGACGCTTCTTCTCTGTGAGAGCTGGGTTCTCCACACACACCGCACGCTGTTTTCCTCATGACCTGAAGAGGCAGGTATGAATCTCATAGCCCATCAAAACATAGGGACAGATTTCTGACCGCATGTCACCCATTTTGGGGTTCCAGAAGCTGTTAACTACTGTTTTAAAGAAAGATGCTGCATAATACGTCTATTTATAAAAAAAAAAAAAAGATCAGTTAGCTATAGATTCAGCACCAAATCTTTTTACATAACAGTAAAGTGTGACATGGAAAAAGCAAAGGAACCCAGAACATACACACACACACACACACACACGTTGGTTTTAGTGATTTATGGGGACTCTCCGTAGGCGTAATGGTTTTTATACTGTACAGACTGTATGTGCTATTGCCCTACACCTACCCTACACCCTCACAGGAAACTGTGTGCATTTTTAGATTTTCCAAAAAAAAAAATAAAAAAATAAAAAAAAACATTTAGTATGTTTTTTTATAGCCTTTTGAATTACAGGGACACAAAAATGTCCTCGTAAATCACCTTCATATTTTAATACCTATGTCATACAATGGCATAAATATACGCACACACACACACACACACACTTTGTTTTCACACATTTTTAGCCTCATGTTTCACACTTTGAGAGTGAATTTTGCAGATTGTTTTTTCCATTTAATTAATGCAGGTAAAATGTATTAATTTTGTTTAAAAAAAATGTAATAGTAATACTCTTTATTTGAATATCTGTTAAATAAAAATGTTTAAAAAAAAATGTATAAAATATATTTAGCATTTTCCTCATTTCACACTTTGCACCTGAATTTTGCAGATTTTTTTCATCTGAATGTTTATGCAGATAAATATAACTTATTTTAAAAACTAGTAATAGTAATATTTATATTGTACCGATTTGAATTGAATATGTAGGTTTAAACATTTTAGACTATAACTCACTGCTCAAAAACTAAGTCAAAGGTATTTAATAACTTAATATCTTCTAAATTTAAAATCAAAAAGGGGTAAACAAACACACAAACAAATAATAACAACATGCTTCAGATTCCCTTAACCATAACAAAGCCCTTTATTACAAAAGGAACTGAAAATAGTGATACAAAATCGACAAAGAAACCTTTACCAGAAGTTATCCAAAAACCACATGGAAAATTATAGTAGGGTGGCATGAAATAACTAGCAAATAAACACTGAAGTCAGCACTACTATTTGAAGTAGCATTGTCTGACTTTTTTTTGTTTTTGGCTTCGCCAAATATCAGTTACAGATCAGATGTTACATAAAGGAACAAATGAAGATGCTCATTCACAATTACATGTATGAAGTATTTTTTGAGTTGGTGGTTAGTCTGTTCTGTCGTTCCTCTAACATTTGTAAGGAAAACATCATGAAATTATTAATTCTTACTTTTAAATCACATATGAATTCTGTTCATCTCTATTCATCACCCAGCTGTAAACCTTTCTTCAGTTTTATTTGCTTTTGTCCTCCGTCCAGACACTTCTGATACCTCTATTTCTTCTCATCATCTTTCTTGCCCTCAGGTGGTTTAGTTCTGTTCTGGGATGCCAGAGAGCCCATGGCATTACGGATGGCTTCGTTGTTGGGGTCTACACCTGGAAGGTTCTCCAGCACACTCTGCAGAAACTCTGGATCCTGCATCACATCATAATCCTCCTCATCCTCCTACAAAACACACAAACAGAGTTCACATTGGCCCTTGACCTAGGCATAGTTGTATGTGATAAAACTACCTAACTATACCTATTATTACCTATAACTATTATAACATTGCAAGATCAGAGAGGACCTCATACAGCATTTAATTTAGACAGAAAACAAGGGCTAACACATAACTTTTCTAAAACTGGCATTTCCTTCTGTACATGCAAATCTAATTACATGTAATGTTCCAGCGTTTCTGTTTTATGTGGTTTTGGCTGGCTGTATCAAGTTTTACAACGGCTTGGGTGTGAAGAATATATAACTGCTTTTGATAATTCCCACAACATGACTGTGTTCGGTCTTAAACTCTCTTCTCTTCTCTAAAAGTAGAGAGCTGAGAAACACACCTTAGTAGCTTCACTGTCTGCTGCTGCACCTGTGTCCACATCCATGGCCTCTGAACCACCAAACTCTGTGCACCAAGACATTTGTTTGTGTCAAAAGGGAAAAAAGAATTAAGAAAATGAAGAATAAGAATTTATGAAGAGCAGAGAGACAGACCTCCTCCTTGCATGGACATCTGTAGGGCGTATGCGATCTGTTCATCCTCCGTCATGCGGCTGAAATCAGGCAGAGCAGGAGCCGTCGACATCTTCAGCAGAGCATTTTCAGACTCTAACGGAAGCACAGAAGACATCAGCACATATTAAACTAAGAATTGCCATGAAACATTGACAACAATGATAATTACAAGAAATGTTTCCGGAGCAAATCAGCATATTAGATTTCTGAAGAATCACATGACACTGAAAACTGCAGTAATGATGCTGAAAATTCAGCTTTGCATCACAAGAATAAACTATATTTGGTTAAGTACTTTACTACTAGCATCAAAAAATACAGTGTACTTACTGTGATCATATTGTATAGCAAAACACATTTGCTACTTTTGATGCAGGAATCATGTTAGAGACAGGTATGGTGGTATGGGTAGTCGTGGTGTGGGTTTTAGCCTTTTGTCAAGAGTAGATATTTTTCAATATACTGATTTTACTGTATTTTCTATCAAATATGTGCAGTCTTGGTGAACATGAGACTTCTTTCAATCCCTGTAGTGTAACAATCACAAACCCCCAGCTGCTTTAAAGGAATAGATCACCCAAAATTTTTAATTACAACATAATTTACTTATCCACAAGCTAACCTAGCTGTATATGACTTTCTTTTTTCAGACGAACAGAGTTTGAGTTTAAGAATTTATCCTGGCTCTTCCAAGCTTGGTAATGCTGGTGGATAGTGGCCATGATTTTGACTCGACTTTCTTGTGAACACGCGTACAGCTGTTGCCAGAGATCAGTGATTTGAATTCTAATTTTAAAAATATAAATATTTTTTGTTACCAAAACCCTTAGATCTGCTTCAGAAGACCCCCGGGAGGCATATAGGTTAGTATACGATATATATAATTTATGGAGCTTCAGAACAATGGCCACTATCCACCAGCATTACCAAGTCTGAAAGAGCCAGGATACATTTTTTAAAAACTCTCACTGTGTTCAAAGTCATATACATCTAGGGTGGCTTGTGGGTGAGTAAAATATTGGGTAAGTTTCATTTTTGGGTGAACTATTCCTTTAAGGAGAGCCTAGTTTAGGTGTCCGGAAAACCCATCTAATCTTCAACGATCATGTAACCTCTCACCATCTGCAGTGGGTGATGAGACACCAGCCTCTGCAGCTGAAGCCACCGCCACCCGGCGAGCCTCTTCCTCCTGCCTCTGTCTCTGCTCCTCCATCGACACACGCAGAGCCTGCAACAGACACGCGTGGAAAAACAGAGAGACGTTTATAATGTGGAAAATCTCTAGCCGAGACGCTTGTCCTATAAAACCAGTGTGGTACTCACCAGAGCGAGCTCAGGGTCTGCGCTGGGATCCACTCCGAACTCAAAGTCACTGGCGCCCAGGCCCATAATGGTGCCACCCTCACCAGCCATGATCGGAGAAGACAGAAGAGCATCTGCCAGGCTCGGACCGGGAGGCACCGTTACCAGGTGAGAGCCTACACCCTCTTTTCCATTCAGGGTGTTCACAAACACGGTCAGCTTATCCGTGTTGACCTCCTAGAAAAGAGAAAATACTAAATATAAAATGAAACAGCAGATGAGAAGTAACGACATTCGCTCAGAATAAGCGTTTACCTCTTCTCCAAAGTTAATGATGTCAACACTGACTTTTTCCTTCTTCAAACGTTTTGCCATCTTCACCAACTAAGTGAGACAGGTTGGAGGCACAAATGAGCAGGTGATAACATATTGTATTTGCCTTTTATAAATATAGACCACCATGATACATTAAGACAAGAATAACTTGCATCTTTCTCCTGGTCCTCCACAGGGCTTCCCACAAAGGCAATGATCCTCATCTTATGGTTCTTTCCCTGTCTGTGTTTCAATGCCAGCTGTGAAACGGAAGGAGCAGAGAGAATAAGCATAACTAAATATTATACAATAATATCAATTATATGAAATTAAAGAAAAAATAAATAATAGTCCACTACCATTCAAATATGTGGGGTAAGTATGACTTTAAAAAAGAAAAATGTATACTTTAATTTAGGAAAAGCACATTAAATTAATCCAAAGCTACTGAAATACACTACCGTTCAAATATTTGGGGTCAGTAAGATATTTAATATTTTTAAAGATGTTTCTTATGCTCTTATGCCCCCTCAGGATTCAGGAAGTAAAAAAACAAAAAAAAATTAAAAGAATCCTAAAGAAAAACCTATTAAGCAGCTCAACTGTTTTCAACACTGATAATAAAAAAATCAGCATATTAGAATGATTTCTGAAAGGTCTGAGTGACACTGAAGACTGGAGTAATGATGCTTTGTATCACAGGAATAAATTAATAAATGCAGCCTTGATGAGCATAAGACACATCTTTAAAAAACCATTAAATATCTTACTGACCCCCAATTTTGAACAGTAGTGTGTATAATATATATATATATATATATATACATATATATACATATGTGTGTGTGTGCAAAATACAAAGAAAATATTCTCTAAAAAAAACATTTCTAACGCAAACACATTTTTAAATGGTATTATTTTCAGTCTTTTGAAATAAAACAGTAAAATGGCATGTGTAAACACTTTAAATTTCCAGTTCCTCACTAGTCCAAAAATGAAGTTTTCAAAATAATAATTTTCATAGGTTGCAAGGTTTAAATTGTATACCATTTCACATTCAAATAGGTCATAGCAAAATATGTCCAGATGATAGAAGTATGAAACGTTACTGTATAAAAAAAAAAAAATCTAAACATAAGGCTCAGGAAGAGGGCAGAAAACTGGTCTTGTGAACGATAAGTTGTGGAGTTTATAGATAAAAAACAAACAAACTAACAAAAAACACACGCAAAACATATGGACGCATACAGCATAAATAACTAAGCAAAAATGATGATTCAAACAACTCACATGTGCTACTCTGATGCCAGTACAGAAGCTGATGACCCCTCTGGGCTGAACAGCATGAAGCTTTGACAGGATCCTGCCCGTGTCAGGGGTCAGCGTGGTCAGGACCTCACAGTTACTAAAACACACACACACAGTTGATCTCATGTGTATGTATCGTGTGTAGATTTTGTTACATTTGTACCTGTTAATAAACAAATAAAATCTTTATCCTACTTGGCCAGGGTGATGAGCCCAACGTTGTTTTCTGGGTTACTTCTAGTTTTTGAATGACAGATGATGTTGACAGCGTCCTGCTGGGCCTGAAGTCTGGTGGGTAAGAAGTCTCCATTGCGCATATACTCACTGTTGTCCACACTAGAAACAATGAACATACACACCATGATGTATGACCAATCAACAATACTGTCAAATACGAAACAGCAAGTGATAGTACGAAGCCTAATTCGCCACGTTAGTTGAATATTTAAATAGAAGATGTAACGGTAAGTTAAAAAAGATTGAGAACAGCATCTCGAGTAAAGCGTTTTATTACACAAACTGCAAGGATTTTAAATCTTGCCTTGGCAGTTATTATACCACAACCTACATCCTCACACAGGAATTGTAAGTTACCAAACCCATTTATGATTTAAACAGACACTGATTTCGTAAAATGACAACTTAGACAACCTGATAAACGCAACATTATGCTTTTTAACGCGTTCTCTCACAACATGTCAACACAAAAGAAGCTGTTTTACAGGATCAGTATTCCATCATGACTAAGGAAAACTGCACAACTGTCTCTTTTGTTCAACGAGACCTTTCTCTGACCTCAAATAACCACAATTTCCCGCATAATTATACAGTAAATCAAATAAATCACGTTAATCCAACTATATCTGATGTTTGAAGAATATAAAACTATTTTTTCTTACCAAACCATAGTACTTTCGAGCACCATCTTGAAAATTTTCTGTCGCTCTAGGTGACGTAAGCACGTAAATGAACGATCATTGGTTAAAGTAGACCGGTAGGAATTATGGGAAACGTAGTTTATGATGTCTAATTCAAAACGATTTTCCCGTTTGATCATAACTTGAGAGCTATAGGTTTTTATTTCACTTACATTTGCAGCGCATGTTTGGTGTAAGTTTGTTTTAATAGCGAATGAGATAGAAAAAAAAATCACAAACAAGGGGGGAAAACAATGGTTTGGAAAATATTTTATTCTTTTTAAATCAGAAAGACAATGTGAAAAAACAGCATCACCACATCACTGAAAGATGGTAGGAGAAACAGGCTGCAAACACCACACAAGAAAAAGGCATTTCCGTGACTTGCTTATATACATATTATATACAAGTTTTTTACAGGCTCGGTAAAAATATAGACCTCAAAGCACTTACGGTTGTCAGTCATTGTTTCTGACACCGCCAGACATTCACATGTAGAAAAACTGAGGAAGAGCTTTCACAGATTGAGAATGAATAGGAATATTTTTCATTGACAAACCCTAAACACATAAAATACAAAAATTCTTTATATATTGTCAACATCTTCCCCTCCGACCTGAAATAAAATACATACTACTTAGATCACAGAAACTGCTTTCTGCCAGATTACATAATACATACAATCATCTACGGTACATACAGGTCCACAAAGTAAAAAAAGAAGGTGAGAAACAAGACATTTCTTAATAAATACAATCACTGAAATACATTGGCAGAAATGTGGTTGTCATTTTAGTGTCTAAGTTGCCAGCATTTAATCCGGTGTGCACGGAGCAGGACTGATGTGTCTGTTGTTGTGCAAATACCTGTTTCACTGTATTAATATAAACACTGGACAAAGCATATGAAAAATAGCTCTCTATTTGACCGCTTTACATTGCATTCACAATTTTACTTTCATTTTCATTACATTTGTATTATTACCAGACCAAAAGATTCACTTTTGGGATGTTAAATCAAGATAATAAAATGTTTTATTGTGGTTTAGAGGAGCGGAACATCATTCTAACCCATAATAATAGATTGTTGGTGAGAGAAAGGTAGCGATTGTTGTGTCTTGTGACCATTAACAATATATATAAACAGATTAATAAATAATAAAACCCACACAGAGAAGGAGAAATGAGAGTGAGACCTAAATTGTGATGAGTAAACAAAAACATCTATAGAAACTTTATACTGTGTGCTTAGATTTCTGAGCTTCCAGAAAACTACCCCACAAGCCAACTGTGAATTAAGCCACTGAGAACTGATCAAAGACCAGTTTTTGGGTTATGAATTTTAGAACCTTCAGTCTTAGAGGTGCATGAAAAAGAGTCAGATAAAAGCACCGCATTGAAAAGTGAAATGAATACGAACATTGTGTGCAAGGTTTTATAAAAGTAACTTCATCAGTAACTTTGAACAGAGAGGAGATAAAAACGGACTATAAAATGTACAAATGTTAATCGGGGCATGTAGTTAAATGTAAATATAGGCAATTTCTGACATTCACAAATGATCACAAATTATTTAAGTTTAGAAATAGTGTCATAATCCTGCAGTGTGACACACAAAAAAAAAAGAATACGCCTGTAAAATTGCAAATATATTTGATTTTAAAATCAGTGCCAAAGCAAGGACATGTTTCATAAAACAAGTTATTCAAATAAGCCTGGTTTATTTCAGTTAGTCTGACTTATTGCCAGTTTATTTGGTTCAAAGTAAGTCAAACAAACTGAAATAAACCTATAGCTTATTTTGTAAACTTGTTTTATGAAACAGGCCCCAGATGTTGATCCAAATCAATCTACTTTCAAGTTACAAACTGCAATGTGGGGTAGATGATTGCTTTCTAGATTAAACTTTAGTTTTGTGCAGCATTAAGGTGCATCATAAAAATGTTTGGTAACATGATTGAATGTGTAACATCTGACAAAGACTTGGAAATAGTCACTGAAATGCTTTAAACCAAAAGAGCAAAGCAAAATGATGATGATCACCCACTAACCCAAACCCTGTAACGTCTGTCCACAGGTGCACATTGATACCAGTTTGATTTGTAACAGACATTTAAAAACAACTTGAATATGCATAAATACTGCATCCACTGTGAAGCTGTATAGAAAAAGTTCTTACAGTCTTGTGAAAGACTGCCAGTGTACTTCCTTTGCATATTCGATCTGCATTTTCTTCAGGTCTGCAAAAGCAAATCCTCAGCAAAGGATCGCTTCGGTCCCAAACCTGCATGATGCGGTTTATTTGGGACAACGCAATACTGTTCAAGACCACAGTCAGCCCTTCATCTAAATACTGCAACACTGCAATATCATTCTCAGATCTGTGTGTAACAGAAGCATCCAAGCCTGGCCTCAGCTCAGACTATTTTTTGAGTTACAGCCAAAGAGAAACTGTAAGTAATGCCTATCAAACGACAGATCCATTAAAACCCATTTCCTCTGTTATGAGTCAAATGGAAACGATAAAAGAAAGGCAGCTTTTTTTCCCCTCGGCTTTTCTTTCCAGCTCCTCTATAAACTAAAGTGTTCACATGTAAAGCCCATTAGTGTCTATTTTCTTCACTTAGATTATTTAATCTTAGGGTGAGTCTAAAAGTACAAGTGTATTAAAGAACATTTTCATGGTTATAAAGGATTTTACATCCTGTCAGCTGGAAACCAGCAATGAATGACCTTAAGATTTAAGTAGAGTTAGAACATATATTCGGCTTACATTCCTTAAATTAAAATAGCTTCAGTCTTGTCTACACACTATATCGTGTATAATGCTAGAAAATGCTTAGATTTGTAAGAACAACAAAACATGCATCTGCTGACAAAATCATCTGTGACAGGTAGATCTGAAAAGATTTTTCGTAAGCATTTGGTCCAAGTGTTTGGAGGCCATGGAATTTCTGTATCCAGCAGAAATGAGTGTTTTTATACCAACGCGCTGCTCTCGATAGCTGCATTAAGGCAGATGATTGGAAGACGTCATGAAACATCAATCGTTCAGTCAGACTACTAGTTAATATGTTAAGACCACAGCTGCTGTGCCAGAAGAGCGTATTAGTAGTGTTTTAAAACGTATAGGAACACATAATTAATATTTACAGAACTATATACACAAACATAATATTAGGGGGCCCTTGGCTTGGCAGCAATATGTGCATTGAAAAACGAGAATATGGCATGCAATCAGGTCCGTCCATTTTTCAACCTTGACAGTTGATTGGTCCAGTACGGAGGAGTATGGGAAGTGAACAGTAAAAAAGAAAAAAAAAAAAAAAAAACAGATGAGTAGAGATTCAAAGGCAAACCAAGCATCTAAAGCAACTAACCATGAAATGCTAAGCCTGAATGTTGGATATTTTGAATATACAAAGCTATTTTATCTGTAACATTCAAATGCGTTTACTTTTTACAAAGTGGGAATCGTTTTTGGTCATTTTCTTTCCCTCTATTTTTGTTGCTCTTAGGGCGCATACGGTCTTAAAACACAGAAAGAGCTGGAGAACTCACCAATGAGACGCTCTCGTCAGATTTCCTTCAAAAGCAAAAGTAACCTTCATATATGTATACGTAGAAGTCACTGAGAAATAAAAGTTGCCTGCTTATCTCTGACACACAGCATAATGCCTTTTTAGATAAGTGTACTGGAGCGCTAGCAGCCATTAGTCAGAGTCACACCAGTCCAGAGAGAATCAAAAGATTTTAAGGCCTATATAAATAAAGATCTATGCTAATAAAGATTTATAGCCTCCAACGATACTATAAAGTGGTGCCAAATGTTCCTAGCACTGGCTAGGAAGAGGAAACTAAAGAGTTTGTGCATCCTGCTTGCTCGGTTTTAAACGTTTAAGAACGAACAAAGGCAGTAACGCGTGTGACTGAGATACTAACTTGACCTTTCTAATAATTTTGTTGTTAAAATTGGTTTTAGCAGCATGTCCTGTGCAAGAGAAAGAGAAAAGGCCACTAAAACTCCTCGCTCGGTGGCCTTCCTTCATTCTCTGTCTCTCACTCACTTTTAAAACACATTTCATTGTGCTGAGGAACTTTCTGTAGCTCTTCCTGAAGCTCCCATTGAGAGAAAATTCCCTTCATACCAGCGCTCAAAAGCACATCTCTTTTGAGGTTCTGTGTGCATCTTCGTTTAAATGATCTTCTCTTGTGTCTTCAGTCGTCGCTCGGCTCTTACTGGAAAAAACAAGAGAAAGCATTCAGGCTTTAATAAACAACATTTTGGAATCAGAATGAAGACATTTTAGGAATGTATGTAAACTTACAAAACAAATGTCAGTTTCTGGGATGATGTCTTTGAGGGAAAGAGCATCTTCGTTACTTAACTGCTCATCTAAGCATTCAGCTCCAGTGCTGAGGAAGAGAGCGAGAGATGAAGAAACGACCTCTATATATATTTTCTTCACACACATATTCACATTTTGTCATTATATACACACCCTACAAAACTCTGGGGTCAAGGTTTTCATGGTTTTGAAAGAAGCCTCTAATGTTCACATTTATTTGAAACCGTAAAATTGTATAATATAATTGCTCTCATAAACAAACTGTTTTTGAAGAGCTGCTCATTTTTACCTGTGAGGGGCGCTGTTGTCCGGCTCAATGACCGCAGATTTGTGCACCTCCACCCCTACTGACCTGTTAATGAGCCATATTAATTATACATGAGAAGGTGAGGCAATAAAAAGACTGCAATATACTACACATAAACAGACTAAAATTAAAACATGATAAAGAGGACATGTGGAGGTACCTTTGAGGAGGTGAAGATGATGTCATTCCTGTGCTGCCAGGTGAAGAGGTGAGGAGATTTGTTGCAGCAAACTCACTGGAGCTTCCAGCCAAAGGATCGGTTTGCGGGAGCAGGTTCGGTCTGCCCGACTGCATGCCTGAGAACAGCAATCACAGTTCGATTTAAAAAAAACAACACTATAAAAGCCTATTCACAATACATGAACCGCAGATAAAAGTCATACACAAGAATATTTGAGAACAATGAATCTCTATTAACTCATCAAATGTTTTACAGTGA
This sequence comes from Enteromius radiatus, assembly GCA_032357445.1. Classification (NCBI taxonomy): domain Eukaryota; kingdom Metazoa; phylum Chordata; class Actinopteri; order Cypriniformes; family Cyprinidae; genus Enteromius; species Enteromius radiatus. The sequence continues at coordinate 4,983,533 of JAUCMS010000028.1, read as the reverse complement.
CGTCTGTCGCTAACATTTTGTATAAGGTTAGGAGGATTTATTGCAGCTGTTGGTTAAAGAATGAAGAAACCAGGGATGGTGTAAATAGTTTTGATTGAATTATTTACCACTCTCTCCTTCTGTATCGGTCTGGTTAAGGTGAGTACGGTACACCAGTCTGGCGTCAGAGACTGTCTGTCCGCCGGGAGCAGAAGCAGAGCATCCCATCGGAAGCCGTCTCACAACACTCGAACAGCCACTTCGACTCTTCTTTGAGGGAGATGACTTTACTGGAAACGAAGAGAGGGATAAGATGATATATTAGAAAAGATACATTAAAGCTCTGAAAACTAGTGCTGTCAAAAGATTACACATGATTAATCACATCCGAAATAAAGGTTTTTGTTTGCATAGTATGTGGACTGTCGTCCAAAGTGACACAATCATCCATTTTTTTCATAATATTTGTGTATGTACTCTGTTTATTATGTATAAATAAATACACATACATTTATATATTTCAAATAAATGTTTAAATATATTTACATAAAGATTATATGAATATAAAATGTAAATATTTTAAATAAAAATATATATATAAATATATATATATATTGTATGTGCCTGTACTTTATATATTATATATATATATATATATATATATATATATACACACACACACATATTAAATATACACAGTAAAAGCACATATTATATAATAAAGAACTTATTTTGGATGTAATTAATCGTGATTAATCATTGGACAGCACTAAATTAAATCCATGAATTATATAAAAACCTTGGATATGGATCACTTTCACAATGCATTTATGAACTTTACGTTTTGGTGAAATTTCTGACTCTTTCAATCTCTCAGGTTTCAAAAAAATCTTTATTTGTGTTTGGAAGATGAACAAATTGGATCATCGTGAGAGTGTGTATTGTGTCTATGACTGAATTTCCATTTTTGGGTGAACTATCCCTCGCTTGAACAGCTCAAGTTTTATGAACTTACGTGCTTTCTTAAAAACTGTGTTGCACATGAAACGCTGGAATCGCTCAGCATAGAATCCAGGCCGATGTACAGAGACCGTGTCCTACAGTGTAAATGAAATAAAAGTTATTTATCTCATATGGTAGCAAATAAGTGCATAATAACTAATGTTTGCTTTAAATTAACCTACAGGAGCTGACGACTTACCCCATCGTGAACCAAGGCCTTCCAGGAATGCTCTATTTTCTTTATGAATCTGAAAGAATAACAAAAGGAGAGATATTAAAGATGGTCACAAACATGTAAACATGCACACTGAACTGTTGACCGCGAGTAGTCACCTGTATGACTGTAATATGTCGATGATCCCAATATAAATCAGTATTCTCTCTCCTTTACTGTTGCGTGCAGGGATTCCTCCCCATCTACAGACAGAACATAAAATTGGATGTGTTAAAATGTGACTACCATATACTACAGCCAAATAAAGAAAACATACCAAGGATTACAGATTGTGAAAAAGATGCAAAAGTTAAAAAGCAAAAGCAGACAGAATGGGTATATATAGAAATACTCTGAAAACCTATGAGCCGCATGGTTACATCGAAAACAGAAGTGGGTAAAAAAACAAGATGTTGACTAACTGGTCTTCTGTTTCCAGGGTTCCTTTTCCTTTGGCCTCTCCCTGTATGGACTCCATAGCTGTGCTGTAGAGAGCTTTCTGAGCCTGTGGCCTCCGGTGGTCTGGTGTCACGGCCCCCTCGGACCCCCCGCCCTCTACTACACCCGCTCGCTCACGAGATGCCTGGTTTGCGTTATGGATCCCCACCAACAGACTGTAGTCCATAATCTTGAAGCTCTGCAGCAGCTGTCAAGTACAGAGATGGATCACATTGGATAAAAGAGCAAAAACTACTTTGCATTTGATGAAATTTAATAGGTATATACTGTATGTATGTTTACATATTTGCTCAAAAATGGTTTAAATGGTTATTTAGTCAAAGGTTGCATATTTTTTTTAACTACTGCAGACAAATAGATTCAAAAGGTTGAATTAAAAAAATAACATGTAGTACAAAATCTAGTCTAAAATGATAAAATAAAATGAATTTTAATTTATATGCCACAATTAAACTATACACATTAATTAAATGCAATATTAAACAGTTACATGTAACTAATAGAACTATTTTATACATTAAAAAAAGAAAAACAAATCACCATCACAAAATTGGTCTAAGAAATTCTTTTGACTTAATGGGTAAATAAAACGTGCAATAAAATCACTGCAACTTATGATTTTAGCTATCATCATAATCACACATCATTTCGAACCTTTCTTTTCATCAAAATATCTTAGTTTCCACAAAAATATTAAGCCGCACAACAGTTTTAAACTGTGACAGTAATAAGAACTGTTTCTGGAGCAAATCAGCATCTTGGAATGATTTCTGAAGAACCATGTGACGCTGAAAACTGGAATAACGGCTACCGAAAATACTGCCATCATAGGAATAATTTACATTTTATGACAGTTACCATTCTTATGTGTTTTAATCCCTATTCACAGCCTTTGTAAACCAATAAAACATTTTTGGAATGGTATATTGTGAATATTCACTATACATTGCACTAATCAACATCACACCAATCTTGGTTTCTGTATTTTAAACAAGTAAACACTCAAGCATGCACACTCACCAGGCAGTCCCGCTGGATGGTTTTGGAGAGGGCGTTGTAGTTATCTGGTTCTAGCTGGATGCCCTCAGGCATATCCTGGATGAAATCCAGATCTTTACAAGTGGGGACCTTCTTCTCTCTCTCTTTAGGGGAGGCACGCCGCTTGTATGTGGAGCCCTTCAGGTCGTATTTGAGATGCATAGGCACACTGCGGGGCAACAGGTTATTCATCACAACGATACGGATGTTCTTTCCACCCGCCTGAACGCAATACAAGCCGTAAAACTTTGGGAGCAGCGTTCTCTTGTTCTGATTCAGATTCTGAGGAGAGAAGGAGAAGAGAAGAGAAAGAAAATTATGTATAGGTTGACTTAAAATGTATTCTGTTTCTGATTAACAGTAAACAGAAATACTAGACAGAAGTATCTGAAGTACACGCACACGAGTGAGTAAAACTCACCATGAAGTACCCGGGCAGTAGCTTCTGCAGGAACTCTGCCTCTTTGTGCTGCACTGTTTTAATAATAAACTCATCATCGCTTGTCACATAAAATATCGATCCACTCGCTCCAGGGTTGGACAATTCGATCAAAGGATCATTACACAGAGAGTACTGCAGACAGAAAGAAACCACAAAACACATCAGGAGTGTCCCTTAGGGAAATGAACAAATAAAATGATATGTTAAATGGATCAATCATTCCTTGCACAATCATTCTCTAGTCTTCAGTGTCACATGATCCTTCAGAAAATATTTGGTCCTCAATAAATATTTCATATTATCATTATTACTAGTGCTGTCAAACGATTAATTGCAACCAAAATAAAAGTTGTGTACATTATGTGTGTGTGTACTGTGTATATTTATTAGGTATATAAATACACACATATACCGTATATATTATGAAAATATTTACATGTATACATTTATATACACAAACATATTTATATTATATTATTTATATTATATTTATACATTTATATTATATTTATATATTTTTTACAATATAAATATAATTTATTTTCTTAAATATATACATGCACGTGTGTGCATTTACAGTCACAGCCAAAAATATCTTAACACTTGAAAAATATGATCAAAGAAGGCTGTGAAAATTAATCTGCATTGTTAATCCTTTTGATTTTATTTTATTTTTTTTACAAAAATTTTACCTTTCATTGGATAACAAGAATATAAAATGGGGGGAAATATTATTATTAAATAATTTTTTTTTTTTTTCAAAAAAACACATTTGACAATTATTGGTACCCCTAGAAATTCGTAAAAGTAAATATTAATGAAGTATATTCCTATTCATTTCAACATCTCATTTAATTTTGAGCACTCCCAGGTGAAATATGTGATATATGTTGATTTGATGAGGGTGATATATGTTAAATATGTTCTTGCTGAATAAAATAATTCATAAAAAAAAAAAAGTCTTACTGACCCAAAAACTTTTAATGGGTCAATAAACTTAAAAAATACATTTTATAAGCTTATTCTCGCATCCCCAGGTCTTTATAGGAGACCTCAAAATGTGAGTGTGTTTGTGGTTCAGCTAACCAGATAATCGTCAGGTCGAATGCCAAAGAGTTCTCTGAAATATCGGAAGGCGATGGGGGCGTAGGTCTTGAACCTGAAGTCACCATGGTGATGTGCTGGGGTCAGATTACTTCCTTCACTGCAGGAAGAAAAAACAGAGACAGGGTTATGAGTTTCTGTTTTATTAAAACTTAATTATTTATGTAAACGCTGGCAAGCTGCCCATTATTCAATTTGATGATTTGAGCAGCCACATGCAATTTCTAAACCGCATAAGGCTGCAATTTTATCTATTAATTTATTTAGATTTGTATTCAGAATTTTTTATTCAGAAACGGCACAAAGAAATTACCAATCATATGTGCACAGATATGATGCCTGCGCACATCGTCAGTAAATGTTATTTCAATCATTGTGAAATGTTTTGTTATGCACTTCTTATGCACTGAATACATTTAGAATGCATGTATGAAGCTTGTTTGAAAAAACAAAAACAGTTGCCAAAATCGCAAATAAAATCGCAATCACAATAAAAAAAAAATAAAAAAAATCGCAATATGATTATTTTGTCCATATTGCACAGCCCTAGTTTATACAAAAAAGATTTAACAGTCAGCACACCAATTTAAATGTCCATAAATATTGAAATATATCCACAGAACAGGTTGAGTATTTATCCACGCAGGTGAAATGTGTTTTTATACACACCTGGGGAAGAAGATGCTCTCTACTACATAGAAGTCCTGCATGAGAACATCTCTCTCTGCTTTCTGACTGAGGCTGCCCACAGTGTGTGTGATACCCAGCTGGATGGCACCTTTGAGGGCGGATGAGGTCGTCTACATGTGAGAGAATGCGTGAGAAATTAATGCAAACAGAGAGGACAGACAGGAAACACTAGATACTTATCACAATAATTGTTTTTAAATAACCTACAAATGAGCTGTTATGTAGGTGGTGTGGGAAGAAAATCCATTTATGAGCAAAACAGTAATTTCCAGTAAAACAACTGCTGGAATGTGTCTTATTAGTGAGTGGGAGATACAGTTAAAAAAAGTTCTTGATATTTTCGACTCCTAGCAATATTCAAAATATTTAATCCACCAACTAAAATCCACTTCTATGATATTTACAAGGTGCTTCTAGCAAAAAGTTACATTTTGTTTTAAACACAATTTATTACAAAAACACTATTATAATATACCACTTTTATGGTATTTACATGATCCTATTAGCAAAAAAAGGCATGTTTTACACCCAATTTATCTCTAAAACACAACAAATAAAAATAATACTGTATATTTTGTGTGCATTAATTTACCAAAACATAGCAATCAGCAACAATATTTACCAGGTATGTAATATAGATCCTAATTCTTCAAATATAAAAAACTAGATTAAAGCCACATTAATGACCATTTTTGTAGGCTCATAGAAAAGAATAAATTTAACTTTAAAAAGTTTTTGCTTCTAATGTTTAATAGGAGACAGAAATAGACTGTAACGCTTTTAGGATGCATACTCCACAAAAAGGAAATGTAATGGCCATATAGAAAGTACCTTAAAACCACTGAGACTTTTACATCAACATTTTAGAATGTGTCATTAAAATCTCTTTCCTCTTCAACTCCACCCTTTGGTCTATTCCTCTTTTTTCCTCTCTCTCCCTTCCTTTTGTTATATGAGGCAATATCTGACTGCAAGCTGACCTTTTTGTAAGTTGTTTCTCCTGTTTGGTCAACTCCTCTGTGACCGATGGTCTTCTTCATACTCTGAGATGATCCCGGCCCCTATTTAGAGAGACAGTGACACAAATGAGTGACAGAGAAAGAAGGGGAACAGAAGCAAACATCTGGTTTCATGTTAACAGAGGGGATTCAAGAGGCCTCAACTAGGTCCAGGTTTAACTTTGTTTATCAGGTGCTTCCTGGAGTCAAACAGTCACACACATTCCTGTCCGTCTGTTCATCCTCTCACTCCCTTGATACATGTGAATCTTCAATTAACAAAGAGTGTTCTGTGTGTGTGTGTGTGTGTGTGTGTCTTACTATGTCAATATTTGCCCTGTTCGAGATCCTTCTCACATGACTGTTTGATCAACACAGTAACAGTAAGTCAAGCTTACTTCAGCCTGCAGGGCTCATGTGTTCACATTCCTCCATGTCCAGCAACTAAAATACACTCAAACTTGGGTGAAACTGTGGACACTGAGCCGAGATTTTACAAGTGTTTGGCTAACAGAGGAGAAAACGAGGGAAGGTGAAAATGTTTGCATGAAGCACTGACGCCCTGTGAGTGCACAAACCAGTGAGAACCTGACATCTGTTTAGTGATAAAGCATGAGGTGCTATATTGTGCATTAATTAATCACTAAAGCAAAATGTTCAATATGCAATGATCACTAGTGTTGTTTTTGGCGGCCTATTTTAATTTTAGTTTTAGTCTAGTCTTTGTGTCAAGCTGTCATTTTAGTTTTTAT
>JAUCMS010000028.1:4961451-4975106 GCA_032357445.1 Enteromius radiatus | reverse complement strand
ACCTCTGGACCTGTCCCGGGTCCCATGGAGCGAGGGCCAAACACTGGGAGACCTGATGAAGCAGAGCCAAGATTTTTTAAAAAGTATAACACCAAATACACCAAACATTTAAAAATCTGTAAAATGATGCTATTCAACCGGTGCTATATTGATTGAGTCCAGGGCTTCTTAAACACTATGGAAGAACATTCTATAGAAACTTATAAAACATTCATCTAAAGACCACTCAAAGTACCTAGAGACACACTGACAAACTGGATCTCAGCTCCAAAACCAAAACACATAGCATGTGACTGTACCTATTGGGATAGTTCCAGGGTGAAAGTTTGAGTCTTCTGTCTGGGTCATGTCTGAAGATCCTGCAGCTAAATACACACAAAACAGGAAAAGATGTAAAACACTATCCAACAAATTCATTAAGAAACACGCAATGGAAACGTCAAAGGATCACTTACCTATCACTTTGGAAAGGTCAGGGATAATTGGTCTCTGCATAATCTCCTGCTCTAAAATAAGACAAAGAAAGTGTCAACTCTTGCTTTACATAAAATGCTTTTTCAATTGGTACATTTTTGTGAAAAATAGTGTAACAATATTTGTGGAACTTCTATTATTTATATTCTTTTTCATAACGCGTGAAGACTTAAAAGTGCTTCGTTCTGTGCAAACGACATGAAAACATTAGCATGACACAGGCTAAAAAGTCGCAATTACCTGCCAATGCATCGCACACAAGAGCGAGTAAAAGCGCCAAATAAAGTCCCACGCCGCGTGAGGAGCTCATGGTCGGTGATGTTGAAGTAAGTGAGTATCAGACGCGGAGCCCGCTGACAGTATGTTCACCGTTCAGCTCTTCGGCTTTTAAAGGCGAACCCTCCTTTACATGAGCCAGGACGCGTCAAGCTCAAAAGATCATGTGGAGGAGGAGGAGGACCATTTTCTTGCTGACACACTTTAACTCCTTCACAAAAGATTGCTTCTATTTTTTAGCCTATCGTAAACAGTGCGTGCCTGTGCCAGCCTAATCCCTGAAAATAATAACTCAGATGGGTGAGGACGGGAAAGGAGGGCAGAGTTTACTGTCGAAAAATACACTAATTTCCATGTCACTTCCCTTCCTTCAAATATAAAAACACGGTTGTTGTTATTATTAAGTGAAACAAGTTTAATATCTTATCATATGACACCCTAAGCTGATAATGATGCATAATATGAAACTTTATGAAAAAATTATGAAATAGCTTTTAATTAAACTCTAACTTCTTTATATAGGATGTATTATTTTTATCCAATAGCTGTTACACAACTATTTTTAAAAAAATAACCTACTGTACGAACTGGAAAGTTGATATTTAGGATTATTTTATTTTATAGTATTATGTTGTATATTGAAAATATGTTTAAAGCTGACATTCAAAACTAGAGAAAACATGCATCTCAGTCAATGTAACTGGACCTAGACACTGGATGCCCTGGTGAATGTGACAAATAACACTATTCCTATTGGTCATCAGCCCCACACTCTGGTTATTGTATCAGATGGTGAAAAACACCTGTTGACTACTAGTTTAGAGACACAACCCATTTCACATACAGGGTTGGGTTGTCACGTCTTGAATGCATTAAGGCTGGTGTGATGATGACGATTACTGGAATTCCTGTCTAACAAGTCTAAACACTGTATAATAATTCACTTTAAAACAATGTCAAGAAGAAATTCAAAAATCACTGTGCTTCTAATCCAAAATAGCATGTAATTGTAGAATATGGACATTGCTGTATGTGTGTTGTTTGCATTTCTGCTGTGTTTAAACTATATTTATATGTTCATGTGGATATTTTTATCACTGTACTATTGCAGTATTTCTCACAAACATATGCCATTTACACTTAGCAGTGCTTATCCATATGAACTCAATTACTTGCACATTCAGTACTTACAAATGCAAAACAATGACACAGCAATGATGCTTTGAGATTTGCAAATATTGCAATTTGTTATCTATTTTTTTTAATCTTGATGTTCTATTTCAAAATATACTCTTTGAAGAGATTTGCCAGCATTATAAACTGATTAAATAATGAATCATGATGGTTATAAAATGATTAGACATAAAAATTCTTTATCAAAACACGGTCATCCAAATCTAACCAATCTGATATGCAGATATCCAAAACCTCTAAATTATCAACAGGATAAAAATGTTGTTTTGTGAACCTTGTGCTCAATTTACTACATGCCTTCATTATCCTACTTTTATAATCTTATGTCTTATAAGACATATTTTTGAGAGCTATATATTAAAAATGTCAAATGAACACTATAATTGAGTCAGTCATTTACATATTTATGTACTTATGTAAAAATACCCTGCTATGCCTTTGGTATGTAAACTGGTGCTTGAGAAGATATACCAAACTACACTTGATTGTGCTAAAGTGTAACTATATTGCGAATATACTTTAGGTACACTTTAAATATCTTGCATTTATAGGACAATAAGGCTTAAAATTAAGATTATCCACAAGTAGTACTCCAAATAAAGTTTAATTGTCATTTTTACATCAGCAAATTTCAATCAATATGTTTAGTAAATACGTTAACAGACCTGAACTATACTTACTGCAGTAGTTTACTAAGGAGGGTACTGGAGAAAAAAATGAATTTGGTTTCGGTGTGATGGCTCACTGATTTTGGCACCAGGTACGGCTGGCAGGGATATCTCAGATTTGGAAATGAGCAATAGACTTAAAATGCAATATTGCTGATGCGAACAACCTTGCATTGCCAGACAGCGGTGTTATTTCTTATGTTGTTGAGTCAGACACTGCTTAGTTTCCCTTGGACACACAGTATCAACACAAACAAAGACATGACATGCTACGCTGTGAGTCTGGGAACTAAATCCACTGTTTTCATCTGCTCTTAGATACAGTGCCTTGCGAAAGTATTCATTTTTTTATTATTTTTTTGATGTTGCTGCCTTATGTTAAACTGCTTTAAATTACTTTTTATCCCCACATCAATCTACACTCCGTACACTATAACTGTACAGCAAAAAAAAAATGGTTTTTAACATCTTTGCACGTGTATTAAAAATAAAAAAACTAAAAATATTCAGTTGCATAAGTATTCATACCCTTAACTAAATATTTTGCTAAAACTAAAAAGATTTGGCTAAGATCAAGTGTAGTATTGTTGACACCTTTATTTTGTACTTCTTTCATTTTTATTCAAAATCAATGTTTTTCTGATGTTATTTGACGTTTTAAAAGGGAGGTCTCGCCCAGGGAGTAATTCAATGTGGCACCACAGCACTGGCTGCCCACTGCTCCAGGTGTGTGTTCACAGTGTGCGTTTTCACTGCTGTGTGTGTGCACTTGGATGGGTTAAATACAGAGCTCCTCTTCACCTCTCAAGCACTGTCAGCATGTTCAGGTTTCTCCAGAAGTATTTGATTGGGTTCACTCCCAGGCTGTGTCTGGGCCACTCAAAGGCATTTTCAGAGTTGTCTATAACTTTTGCTGTGTGCTTGGTCATTGTCCCATTGGAAGGTGAACCTTCTGCCCAGTCTGAGTTTCTAAACGCTCTGGACTGGGTTTTCTTTAAGGCTATCTCTGTATTCTGCACTGAGTGGTCCTTCTTCTCTGATGAGTCCCTCAGTCCCTGCCACTGAAAAACATCCCCACAGCATGAGGCTGACACCAGCAAACCTTTCTTTTGGGGTGAATCTGTTTCTCAGAGTCTGAGAGTCCTTTAGGTGCTTTTTTGCTATATTCCAAGTGTGTTTTCATGTGTCTTAACTGAGGAGAGGACTGAGTCTTGCCACACCGCCATAAAGCCCAAATTGATGAAGTGTTGCAGTGATGTTTGTCCTTCTGTAGATTTCTTCTATCTCCACATATGATCATGTAGCTCGGGCGAGAGTGACCATCAGGTTTTTGGTCACCACTCTAACCAAAGCCCTTCTCCATCAGTTGCTCAGTTTGGCCTACATGCTTCTGTGACCCTTCAGTGTAGCAGAATTGTTTTTCTGAACTCTTCCACATGTGTGGCTTGGCTCAAACCTGTTTCTCAGCTCTTCAGGCAGTTCCTTTTGACCACAATGCATGTGTTTGCTCTGATATGCATTATCAACTATTAGACCTTTTATTAAGATGGGTGTCTTACCCATTCAACTGAATTTGCCAAAGGTTCACTTCCCCTCAAGTGTAGTAACTTCTACAAGCAGCTCCTGAGTTAAATTTCAACTGTCCCAGATAAAGGTATGAATACTTATGCAATGGAATCATTTTATTTTTTATTTTTAATAAATTTGCAAAGATGTTACAAACCTGTGCAGTTATGGTGTATGGAGTCTAGATTGATGTGGAAAACAAGTAATTTAAAGCAGTTCAAAGGGAGCTACATAACAAAATGTGAAGAAAAAAAAACAGCCACTGTGCATTCTTGAGACCAAAATTAAATTCAGGCTATTACTAAATTATTAGAGCAAAGTATGACTCGAAACTTGTGTCAGCAAAAGTGAGTCACTGAAAAGAAAAGGATTTAAAAAAAAATACAATTATAGGCAGGGAAATGCACAGTATTAATTATTAAATTAAAGAGTTACATTAATTTATAAATTAAAATTGTAATAGGCTAAAGAAAATAGTTGAGGATTAGATGTGTAAATAGTAGAAACTCCAATAAAAAATAATTACACAACTGATTACATTACAGTGCAATTCACCAGTGACTCAGGAATGAATGATTGGACAAAAAAAGTCATCATTTATTCTTACTTTAATCTGTCTGTGAGGAATTGATGAATTCAAAAGGTTCTAGTCCAAACCAGGTGATTTTAACAGCTGATGTGGATTGTGAAAGACGTACACATAAAGTCATAATGCATTCGGCTTTTAGACAATTATTTAAATATGCATCTTCTTTATATTCCAGAATGATTGAAGGAGGCCTACTGCTGAATGCTAGATAAGCATAACTCCCCCATCTGAGACAGTTTCTCTGTTTTTTTAAATTTTAGGGAGCTTTCCCTTTTTAGAAGGAAAGGACGTCTGATGCTGTCATTTGTTTGCCTGATTGGTTTTTCTCCCTGTGGGCTACTTATTGCCAAAAACAAATTATACTTTGATATTTAGCCTATAAATATCAACATTTGCAATCTGTCCCTTACCCTTAATGTAAATGAAGTTGCTCCTTTTGTAGCAGCTGTGGTCTGTATGTTAAATCATGTTCTAACACCTCTTTGTCTTCCATGCTACAATGGGTGACCGATAGCTCAGGATGTAATCATCCTCAAACAACATAACTATTGACTTATCTCTCCTCTATAATAATTAAGCCTTTTTGGTAGATTTGGTAAACATTACATACAAAGCTTTTCTTGGGTTTGGGAGAGGGGCACTAGAGAACCATAACAGCAAAAGGAATCATCAAAATGTACTAAACATCATGATGGTACAAACATAGGCAAAAGCCAAAGGTGCAAAAACATTAATCAGTGCAATAAAGTGTGTGTGTGTGTGTGTTCTGTTCCTTTTATCAATGTGAACATTGAACATCTGAAATGGTTTGATCTCTCCTTGTTTCTCTTTTCCATTGTTTTTTGCTTTAACTTTGAAAGGGTCATTGCTATTGTTGCGGTTTGTGAAGTTTCCATCAGGTCTATCCATGCCATGGTGGGTCTCAGGTTTCCTATATCTTTTAGGCTTGGAGTTCTGAATCTTGCAGGTCTTGAAATCTCTGGATGACCAGTTTGCCCCTCTTTTCCCCACAAGAATCTTTTCACATTCAAAACATCAAAGCTATAGAAAATGTAATCACAGAATGCATTTAAATAATTTATTACAATCTACATTTTAACAACAATGCCATTCTAAAATGATAAAGAATCACTCCCCTTTTGATAGTAAACATATTTTCCTAAAATGTGATACTATCATAAAACAATTCATCTGCTTGTGACTGAGCTACAGTCATGTTCATGCAGTGCTGTGTCTTGCAAGGTGTGAATGGCTTCTTCCTCGTTGCCCATCCTTCTTTTGTGTGAAAAATGACACCGCCTTGCCTTGTGTCCTGACTCCTATCCTTCCACAAGCAAAACAAAAAACTTCCTGACCTTTCTCCAAACAATCCCTTTCTCTTCTCGCATGTGTGAACTACTCTGTGCAATTAATGCAGACGTAAACATTAGGTTTTGTTTAGTTGCATCGGGCAAACCACTGTAACAGCTAAACATTTCCCACAACCTGGACACAAATGCTACAGGATGTTCTCCAATTTGCACTGTAACCTCGTTTATCTTTCTCAGGTTCACCAAATCAGTCCCAGCTAATCAAAGTAAAGCTTCTATCCTTGCACCTTTGTCTGCTATTTTGTCACAAACTTCTGGTGAGAGAGCACTAGTTAAACCTCCATCTTCCCCAGTTTTGACACAAACTCGACAGGATCTATGTTCTCAGGCTCAGAAGTACCCAGTGCTGTCCATAAGTCCATTAAAGACAGCTGTCTAACAGTTTGGCCATTTTCAGTTCTTTGATCAAGAACCTTCTCATTTGCATTTCTATTTCTAGTCTTGTTCGCACTGGTGCTATTGGGAACCTCACAGTATCATCTGAAGAATTATATTGTTGACTAAGAGCTTCCTTGCAGTTCTTCTCATCATATTCAGAATTGGATTGGTCATGTATCAGCTGTCTAGCTGTCCCTTAATATAAACATCTAAATGTTTCCCTCTCTGTTTCAGATTTTGACATTTCTTTGCTTAATTTCCTTATCTGTTCCTTCAAAATGATCTCTTCAGCCTCACAATTTCTCAATGAGACGACAAAGCTGCTGACTTGAGACTTTTTCAGGCTTTTTCTGTTTTGAATTGAGACATAGCCCTGACAAAAATGGCAAATAAGAAAGAAACAGCTTTCCTACCTTTCCCCAATTTTTTTTTTTTTTTTGGAAAATCCTTGTTGAGTGGCTCGCCAATGTAAGAAAAAATGATAGTGTAGTACCTTGGGTTCAATGGAGTTAGAATGGACCCTGAACATTCTTCGTTCAAGCCTTTTATACAGTTAAAGTTTATTATGTCTAACCATTTATTTTAACTGATTAGAAAAGCTGAAAAATAATAGATGATTACTCAATTAATCAATTCATTATTTCGGAAACAGGCTTCCATAGTTTAGAGAGCCACTCATATATGTTGTCTATCACCGATGGGATTTTCCAATGAAACTTTTTGCAGTTTGAATCATTATTATGTTGTTTAATAATGATTCAAAGTGCAGAAAGTTTCATTGGAAAATCCCATCGGTTTTGAACCAAATATTGGCAGCATCCGCATCAAGACAGAAATCCAATGTTTGTGTAACTTTTGAGGCACTGCAGCATAGATATCCATCACAGCTTATGATATCCCACAATCCTCTGCGTGCACAGGGCAGTTGGTTTTCAAAATACAAATGGTGACTGATGGAGTGAGTGAAAGGAGTAAATTAATCATGACTCAAAGAAAGAAGCAATGTTTGTATCCAAGAACTCATTAGCCGGTAATGACTAAAGATCAGCCACATTCTTTTAAGGTCACTTGATATCATGAAACCAGAGTCTCACACAAATAAACATCCTGTGAAGTCACAGACTGACTGGACAGTGAGGTGGCAAAGATATAGATATTCTTTTACCACGTTCTGTTCCCCTACTATTCCCTAGCCGTGTAATTTTCACCCCTTTGCTTTTGTTTATAACAAAGCCTTTCCAGTCTGCTGTGATTCAGTCTTGTGTTCAAACCTAATGAAAACCAAATGAAATTGCTTTCCTTTTTTCATGAGAAATGTTGAAAGATATTTGTTTTGGTGCAATTCTAACAAAATACATCATTATGAGATCTATAAACATGTAAAAACAATTAGAACGTGAGCACTGTGAGGGCTGTATGACATCTGTGTGAGTCAGAAGAGTCAGTAAAAACGGTCCTTGCTCGCAATTCAAAGTCAAGAACGGGAAAACACTTCATATTTTTCCTGGACGCAGTCCAAGCCTTTTTCTACTTTTCAGAAAGTTTATTTGAGGCCTTTTCTGCAAAGCAACACAAACAGATAGCAAACAAGTAGGCTATTTATGTTCCAAAACAAAACCAAAAGAATAACAGGGTTTCATCCACTGTGTGAGAGATAAGTTAAAGTTGATGCAAAATACAACACGGGACAGAAACTGCGGCAAAAGAAGATTTACAGAAACTTTGATTTATAAAGCACACATACTCCTGCAAATAAACATATGGACATTTGAATATAGATTTCCACAGATGAAACTGTGCAATTAAGACAAAATAGAACTGCTGTCTACACAAGCGTATTGAATAAGAACATGATATCGTATTCCATTACAATTTTTAGACCTTTAAGCATAAATATTGTCAGATCTGTATGATAATTCTTCAAATGAATGAATACACAGAGAAAATGCATCTTAAGATGGTCTGTTTGAAGGGAATGCTGAATTCAAGAACATGATGAGAGATAAGTATTAACAGCAGGGGAGAACAAAAAAGCTGATACTCAAGGTGTCGAAATAGATTCGATTTAAATTAATGCAATTATGTAATAGGCTATGAGTAGCAGAAGTCTGTACTGCCCGAGAGATCAAGGAGGAGGACAGCAGAGGGACTCTAATGTTGTAAATGAAGCTTGAAAATCATCCGCAGTACCACTTCCTTCTTCAGCGGTCTGCAAATATCATTAATAATCTGCTGTTTGCCAGTCTCAAAACTGATCAGCTCTATAAAATCACAGTTAAAGCTCCTTTACACCAGCTAGGATCATCAAAAACATCAAAACACATCCTCAGATGAAATCAAGCGCTCAAACTGAATAGCATTTGTAGTAATATATTTTGCTTTTGGCCTACACAACAATGGAATTTGCACAAAATACTGCATAACTCTGTTCAAATTATTTTCTGTTCTTCTGAGAGTTACAAAAATATATTTCATTTCTTCAGCAGGTAAATAATATATTTAGATCTAGATTGCATACACTACATGTAACTGTGGGTGTGCTTGAGTTGTGTGTGGTGTCTTCATTTGCAAATGAAATGTATGTGTTCAATGAGTGGTCAGCGTCTGTATATCTGTGTCAGAGCCGAACAGCTCTTTATATAGCGGAGGGAAGAGGGAATGCACCGTGAGGGGGTAAAGCTGCCGGAACCATCGCAGTTTCTCAATATGCAGCGCACATAGAGACTTCAGCACTGGGACTCTTTGATACAGCTGAAAACATAGAAAGATATAACATTAAAAGCCATTACAGCCGATATATTTCTTTACTTTGCAGACTGCAATCCTTTTTCTTCATCACTTTCACCTGGTCTCATAAAAATATGTACCTCTGTGCACTTTTTGTGCAACACCTTTTTTATGTACCTTACTGCACGTTTCGCCGCAGTTTCAAAGAGAAATTAAAAGGTTCAATATGTAAACCCTGGCACATTTGTGGACTGTTGCTAAAAGTTAATCCTCTATCATGTTGGAAATATGGTCTGGTTCTGACAGGGTAGCACAAATCGTCTTTTGCAACCGACATGCGCAGTTGAACTGTGTGACGTAGCCTGATAATTGGTCTATTTCACGAGCAAAGTCAGTCTGGCCAAGCTGCCATTTTAGAGCATTTCTGTTCCCAAAAAATGGGAACCTATGAGAAATGAGCTCACCCGAGCTTCAGGTTCCGTCGCTACGCATACGTCATCGGAATGAGTGGTCTGACTGGTTGTAGATTGGTCCAGTAGTATACAGAGGCATTTGATGGACACAGGTTAAGCCCGCCTCCCAGAAGGCAGGTAGTAAGGCAGCTTGGCCAGACTAAGCTCCTATGAGCTTTATAGTCGCGGAAACCAGGCTACGAAAATGATGCTTTATTAATCAAAACTGTTAATTAGTTTTACTGCCTCTTCTTTTGGAAACTGCAGTGATATGTACTTTCATGTCTCGCTAAAAACTGGACCAAGATACGTTTCTGCCATAAGGTCAAGTAGACTTTACCTTATGCAGTAGACTCTCCTGATTGTCTCTGTGCAGAATGTGACTAAGGGCAAGCTCCACATCTCTCCTGACTCTCTGCACTCGTTCTCTGTCCTCCAGACACGGTCGATCTACTCAAAATGTAGAGAAAGATTGAGAGATCAAGCCCATTCTACTTTAAAGTCGCAGAGTTTCTGCACCAATGTGGTTTTTACGGTGCTCACCTGCATTGAGGAGGACCAGTGCAGTGAACACTGCCATCTGCTGTTCAGTCAGTCTCAGCGCACACAGGTTGTGAGCAAAGTCAAATACAGCAGCTATTAGATCGCCACATGCTGAAGAACAAAGACATTTAAAAACAGAATTACATTGCCATTAGCTTTTGGATGGTAACGTGTCTGTGAAAGAGTTTCATTAAAAATTAACATACATTTAAAAATTAAATACACTGTATCCAGTTCACAATATATATTCTTTATTCATAATACAAAAAAAAAAAAAAAACAATTACACTGAAAATCTAAGGGCTGATGGTTGCAATTCAAAATATTCTTTCAACTTACTGAGGGATTTGAAAAGTTCTGTTCCTGCAAATTTGCCGTCAAAGAATACTGTGTTGTTTTCGGTGTTAAACATCCGACTCATCCGGACCAGTACCACTTCCATGGACCCTAATAAGAAAGAAAGAAAAAGGCAGAGAGGAGAGAGCAACATACAAGAACCAAAGAGGAATGAGAATGGAAGAGGATAGACAAAGCCAGAAAAGTGACAGGATTTTGAGAGATAGAAACAGGACAGAGATGAGAATTGGGCTATAAACCTTGTAAACCTTACCAGCCGTAACTGATTAACTAGTATGTTGTATGGACAGCTATATCTCACCACTCTTGAGGAGAGCAATTTGATCATTCTGACAAAGCTGACGGAATCCTGGGATACGTTTAGCAAACTCCACCACGTACTGAACCGCATCGGTCAACCGCACCGCGCAGTGCTGCCACATCTCATCCACCGACTGCAGAGAGAGGAAGAGAGATGGTGGAGAGTCAGTGGAGACTGTTTAGACATCCACACTACAAGTTTGACTGAAACGTTTCTGAATGAAGTCCTCAATTTACTTTCTTCACTCAGGATGAAAAAGCCATTTGCAAACATTCTGAGATGCTGGTATTAATATTTAAATAAGTCAACTTAAAGCACTTCATTTGATGGGATTTCTTTTAGTAAAGACATCACAATTGAAAAAATATCACGAGATGAAAGAGACCAGTTTGATTTTGGACATTTTAATCCAAAAATTTAGTCTTGACCATACCTAAATCTAACCTTACCCATAAGTAATGGCTTAAATTAGATATTACATCACATTTGAAAAATAAACAAATATTTAAAACCTAATTGCTATGGACCAAAGGCTGTTCAAAGGCTTTAAAAGTCAGCCTTAAATTTTCCAGAAAGTTTGCACTGGTGAGCTGTTTCGAAACAACAAAACAAACTCAAACCACTTTGTTTGATTTAGGTTGAAATTACATAACACTTCATTCTTTAATTTAGCCTAAAGTATCAGAACCTTTACAATAAAAAACCCAGCAAAGCTTTTCTCAATTATTTCTACAATCTCACAATGAACTTTTCACATTTCCTGGTTTCTAAGCAGCAGAAGTGATAGTGTTTTTAAAACTTAAAAAAAAGGAAAAAAATCTGAGATAGACTAATAACGTCAGTCAGAGTCAGATTTACCCTCCCATAGATGCTGCATTAGAAACACCCCTCACATTAGTGTAAATTTGTTTGTTTTTTTTAAATAATTTCACGCAACAATATTATAATACAAAAAGAATCATGTTATAAAATACACATATTTCTAAAAAATACAAATATGAGCAACTTTTGAGGCTCGTTAAACGTGGTCATGTAAAAAGGGTCTATTGAGAGCTTGAAATTAATTCTATCAAAAGGGGAATGTTTGACTAATGACACACTGTTTGACATCGTCATTAGTTACAGCTGCACAAGTTACATAAGAGAAGAGAACATGTACTTTGCTCTGGTAAGCGTGGATCTCCTCCCTGCTAAAAACCTTCCATCTGAGAGCCTGCAGCTCCTCCGGTCGATACTGAGTCGTCTCTCTGTAGGAGCGTACGATACTTGTAGAGAGCTCCTCTGTCAACAAACAAGAGAGACGTTAATCCAAAACCTAAACTAAACAACACCACTTAGTACAACTCCTAAAGGTGTGAGCACATTAGCGAAATGTGAGCACACCCTAACTCTGAGAGATGGTGCACCCAAAAACTAAACTTCTGTCGTTAATTATTCATGTAGTTCCAAACCTGTAAGACCTTAAGTTCATCTTCGGAACACAAATTAATATATTTCTGAGCTTTGAGCCTCCTTATGCAGCAAGGATCCTTACGTGATCAAGGTTCAGAAATGTAACAAGGACATTGTTAAAATAATCCATTTACGAAGTTGCAAGAATACTTTTTGTGTGCAAAGAAAACACAAATAATGACTTGATTCAACAATTCGTCTCCTCTGCATCACCCTATTGCACCATTTTTCAGAGTATCACATAAGTAAACAACGTATGCAATGTATGTACGCTGAAGCATTGTTTACATTCGTAAAATTACGATTGAACCACTGATGTCACATGGATTATTTTACAGATAAAACTACGTTTCTGAGCCTTGATCGTGTTACAGGATTGGAACGACATGAGGGTGAGTAATTAATGACAGAATTTCCATTTTTTGGGTGAACTATCCCTCTAAACCACTTTAGGCCAGTTTTACTGACAGCTTGCACCAGTGCAAACCATCTTTTGACCTTAAAATAGTACTGTCAAGTTTTACAAAAGATGCGCAGTGA
Source organism: Enteromius radiatus (assembly GCA_032357445.1). Lineage (NCBI taxonomy): Eukaryota > Metazoa > Chordata > Actinopteri > Cypriniformes > Cyprinidae > Enteromius > Enteromius radiatus. Next base: position 4,962,219 of record JAUCMS010000028.1, on the reverse strand, counting down.
AGATTTGGCATGGACACCTGACCTTACCGAATATGCATTTCTAGCAGTCTCCCTTTCAAATGCAAAAATTTATGAGAGGAGAGTACTGAATGAATCATGCAACAAGATTTACTAAAATTTTTTGCACCAATGGCATTTGCTTAAAGTGCCTGTATTATGGATTTTTGAAAATGACCTTTCATGCGGTGTATAACACAGCTCTTAGCTGAATGAAAACATCCTGCAAAGTCTCAAATCTGAAAGTGCACCGTGTATAAAGTTATTGTTTCTGAAAAGAAAGTTGACTATGAATCATTGAAATTAGTTTTTAAAACAAGTTTCAAGCTTCTTCATGTTGATGTCAAAGTGAAACATTAGCATATTGCCCGCCCACTTGTTGCGCACAAACACGATTTTCTCAATGGCCTGAATGAAAATGCAAATTCACTCTTTGCCACTAGGTGTCTCTTTTGGAGCGTTAAAATCTCACAAACACTGCTTTAATTTAAATCGACCAATCACCAGGGAGGTTTGAAAAAAATTCAGCATTGAACGAATCGTTTGTGAGTCATTGAACAAATAAGGTAATAATGGTAACACTTTATAATAAAGGTACCTGAATAATCATGTACTAATGCCTAAATTAATACTCAATTCATCACATACTAATGATTATTCAACTATTTATGATTATAACTAATTATGAACTAAGAAAAAGCTATCCTTAACTATGACTGGAGTCATACGGATTCATGCATGAATAACGGCAACCTTAACTACATGTTAGTA
>JAUCMS010000028.1:4950937-4961351 GCA_032357445.1 Enteromius radiatus | reverse complement strand
TAGTATGTGATGAATTGAGTATTAATTTAGGCATTAGTACATGATTATTCAGGTACCCTTATTATAAAGTGTTACCGTAATAATAAATGCATATTATTAGAAAATTTGTGTTTTTTGACCTTGCAAGCATGTCAACCTGTTATTGGGGACTCTCAAAACCAAAATATGAACCTTTCATAACCCATAATAGGGGCACTTTAAACTGTTTTGCACTTGAAATGGTTATAATTTATTGCTAGAAGAGGCACCGCAGAAAACAGAGAGTGTAGAGGATTTTTCCACACATATTAAATTATTTGGAAAGAACACATTATCTTATATTTAATGTGGCTTATTTCTTTCTTTAATGTTACTTTGCGACTATGCTTGCTGTGCTATTTGCGCTGTGCTCTGTATATTGAATTGGCCGATATGTATATGAGATGACGCCTGTGTTTTACAATTTGCGCATTGTTAGTATATCACCCGTAGAACATTTCATGCACATCTGTGGTCTTTTGGAATTGCGAGAATTTGCTCTGTTTAGTAAAACTTGCCCATAATAGCACCACATAGCTCTCATTAATCTTGCGGTTCTCACCTATGTGCAGAGACGTCGGGTAAGAAAAGAACGAGCTCTCAGGGTCAAAAGGACGAAAGCCCATTTCACTGCTGCTCATGTTCAGAATAGCCTCTGGTGTAGACCTTGTGGAGTCAAATCCTGAAAGAGAGAAAAAGAAAACTATACACCACAATATCATTGGGGATGAAAAGCACGTCCTTCAGTGGAGACTTTCTCACCTCTCCCAGCTGGCAAGCTGTTGTTCTCCCCTCTCCTGTGGGAGCCCCTGTAGGCCAGACTCTGAGCCTGGGCCTCGCCTATGCGACACTCCAGGTATGGATGCACCTCTTGAGGACAGCCTTGCAGTTCAGGCTCCACAGAGTAAGGGTAAGCTGGAGGTAGAGCTGGGATGAGATGTGATGACTGTTCTCTGGGCTCTTTGCCGGATCGGTAGGCTGGAAGAGGCTGGGGCTCTTGGACTGAGTTGGCCTGAAGACGCTGCTGCTGCCGGTGTCTCTCAACTTCTGCAAACAGAGAGTCTCTCTGGCGCTTAGACATCCGGCCGAACTTCACCGCTGCAGGGGAGATGAGAAAACATCATAAAAATCACAAGAAGATAGAATGAATCATTCTATTTCATCCATTTACCCATTTCTTACCATCGCGGCTCATTCCCTGAGCGACACATTTTTTGAGGCGGCAGCTCTGGCAGCGGTTACGGCTGGCTCGGTCAATAGGACAGTTGCTCTGTCTGGAGCAGGAGTACTGCACGCTGGAGGACTGACTTCTGCGGAAGAAGCCCTGTAGAGGCAGAAAGCAGTGGGGTGTATAGGGGGAGTGTACTAAAGAAGCAATATTATGAATATCTGACATTAGTAAAATCATTTTCTTTTTCTTACCTTGCAGCCCTCACAAGTGATAACTCCATAATGAACCCCTGATGACTTATCTCCACAGATCTTACATGGGATCACCTCAATCTGAGCTGTAGACACAAACAGGACAATAACAACACACCATTAAAGCCTTGATCATGTGTTCTAACATAAATGTGTTGAGCTGTCACAGTTGATTTAAATAATTCCCAAGTACCATTAATCAGATTATAATTCTAGCCTGCAGAGGGCAGCACAGTCCAGATAAAACAATTATTACACATAGCCTACAGTATATATTATATTATTTTATATCATATACATTTTATATATATTTATTTATTTTACTGAAAATTTACATTTTAATTTATTTAACATTTATTAGTATTAATGAATACTTACATTTAGCAAGAATGCATTTAATTAATCAAAAGTGACAGTTCAAAGATATTCATAATGTTGCAAAATATTTAGATTTAAAATAAATGCTGTTATGTTGAACTTTCTATTTTTTTGTTCAAGACAGACTTAAAAAATTAAGTAACAATATTAAACATATCAATAATAATAATATAAAAACAAGAAATGTTTCTTGAGCAACAGATCAGTATACTAGAATGATTTCTGAAGCTTTCATTGTATTTCAGATCAAATAAAGCTAACCTTAGGTGACTTGCAAAATATTAATGTCTGAATGATATATAAACCTCTTTTTAAAACTTTAGAGATTATATATATATATATATTACTTAACAAAATTAACTAAACCTTGTATCAATGACATTCAATAAAAGCACAGACATATTAAAATAGGTACAGTATCTTGTGATGAATGAGTAGACTGATTAATATAAAGTAATGAAACACTGGTTAAGTGTACTTGCTGTTAAATACACATTTGCAGTATAAAGGTGTACAAGTGCAAATACACAGAAGTATAAATACACAGAAGCCGTTGAATCACAAACACACGCTGGTTTTGTAACAGACTAAAGATAATCCCTGAAAGCCACATTAAGAAATCCTAATCTAATGAACGGAGGGAGAGAAGGGAAGGGGGAGGATGAATGAAAGGAAATGCAAGGCATGAATGAAGTGTAGCTCTACACAAATACATACTGTATGCACATAGTAAAAAACTGCTATATATTTAAAATGCATTTATTGTATATTTAGTTCAAATTTATTAACATATTTACTGGCATAATTATAACAAAACTTTATTTCGAGTAGGCCTACTATTTGTGCACAATGCACACTTCTTAATATTAAGTCTAAAATGTGTTTCAGTGTCACTACTGATGAAGATTGTATGATCTTTGAATAATATCCATCTTTAAATCCAGTATATTTTAAGTATAACTGAAGTATACTTCTACACAATTAATGTGCACAAAATTGGTTAGTCCAATTACCAACTTAACAGGCTTCAAATATCCTAGGTTATTATACTAAAAATAGACCAGGGTTATTTTTATTAAGAACATAATATGTAAATATATTGTAATTTAGCATGAAATAAATATATTTCAGATATATTACATTTATTACATTTTCACTAAGGATATATGCATATTTTTGCCATGTTAGGAACTTGGTGTCTATAGTTTGTATAGTAGGTTAATGATATTTTCTTTTCCCCAAAACATAATTTATTATATATTTTCACAATGAATGTTGGGAATTGTCAGGTCCTTGAAATGTAGCTGATTTTATACTATGGACATTTGGTCTAAAAGTGTAGCTAACATACATACACACAGCATTAAAAGTAAGATTAAAGTGTATTTAACAATAATATCAGAAACAATATGCAAAGGCACACGTCTTAAAATGCATTAGTGTTTAAAACTGCGATGTACCAGAAACAGTGGCAGATTTATTCTTCTATATTATGGTATATATTCAAGTGAAACGGATTATCTAAAGAAAAGACTGTAGGACAGGGACTTCCATCCACATTGTTAAATGGATGGAGGTGGATCTGAATGCAAGGTTTTGATTGATTGCAAGAAAGGGACAGTGTGCCACCAGACAGGATTCTGTTGTTTCACTGGAAGATCCAGTTTATATATTTCAGGTAAACATTATGCATTGAGGAATTGTTCATGATCAGATCAATAATATGCATTTTGAATTTTTTTGTTTCATGTTCACCTGAAGGTTTTGTTGCATTTGTTTGCCGATTTCTAAGCTGAAACTCAAAATGTATGTGTTCTGTGCATTAGTGTGTGTGTGTGTGTGTTTTCAGTCAAAATGACAGTAAGTCTAACCTACTTATTTCTTGGAATCCAGCAATGTGTGTGTGGCTAAGTGATGTGGTCACATCGTCCAGTACCAAGGAACCTGAGTCCCTTCTATCAAGCACGCGCACACACACACACACACACACACATACAGGTGGGAGGAAATGTAGAGAAGGAAGTGAATGAGAGAAGGATAAAGTTCATTAGTTTAAAGATTCCACTGAGGCTTATTATAAAATAAAAAAAGCCATCATAAAATGAAAAGGTTTTAATTGAGAGCTAATGGGATTACATTTAAAATGGTTAATCAAGGGTCATATTTAATCCTACCTTAATGTAATGCTGTGAGTGGATTTTGTGCAATAAGTGAGAGCTTTTGCACAACGTCTCAACTTACATTTGTAGAAAAGATATTTCACTGTGAAGCATCGAGACTTTATTTCAGTAATATATTGAAAATATGAAAGGATCGTAACAATGCAGGTCAGATTTGCAGTTTGTGTAGCTGTTCAGTGGCGCTCTGCCGTTCATACGCACAATCTTTGTCTCAGCAGTTTCTTAAAACAGCAAAAATGTTATCTTATGTGAATTCCGTGTGGTTCACTGTGTGTTTGAGCATTGTGTGGTTTGCTTATACCCTGCATAGTTCCAATGCAGCACAACGACATCAGGGTTATGCTGCTTATGCTGCAAAATATTTGACTTTTATGCAAGTCCGTTTTTGAACAAGAATAACCAATTTTCCTCAGTGTGAAGAACATTTTAAGAATCTGAAGAACGTTTTTTTTACTATAACAAACCTTATGTGGAATGGAAAGATTTTGTCATAGAACCATAAATGCCAAAAATAAAATAAATAAATAAACATAATATTTTAAGAGTGTGAACACCTCTGACTTAAGGAGGTCAAGTCCAAGTTCTAAGGGAGTCTCAAGATGACTTAAAATAAGATAAACAAGCTTTTAAAACCAAATTAAGTTATTGAATTAAATTGTGACTGAAGCAAAAAAAACAAAAAAAAACACACACACACACAACACACACACACACACACATATATACTAAAGTGGTCCTTGTGAAATTGGAAAGGAATGAATGAGTAACAAGCAGATAAATAAAAAAAATAATTAAATAATTGATTAGTATCAACTTCAATAACTTTATTTTGTTTCATATAGTTGACTAATTAGTAATTGAATAATAAAAATTAGCTGGTGGGCAAACAATAAATAAAATAAAATAAAATTCATACTCTTTAACGCTGTTCATTGTAATGTGCATTACTAATTCACACTTATACCACAACAAATGCCCTTCATGTGAAAAGCTGCTTAACTCTTTGTTTACTGGTTAGGTAGCCTATAGTGTGAACAGTCTATAACAATATTTGGTTCTCATCTGGGCCATGTTATCATGCTGAAATGATCATCTAAAAAAAGGTGATCTGAGGTCAAGTGGAATCTGAATGTGTCATGTCAGCCTGACCTTTTCATGTCAGAAATTAAAGCTTCTTTTGATGAGCTTTCCCACCTGTCTATCAAAGCCCTTACAGTGGGTGAATCAAAGACGGGCATTTTTTCTCACAAAAACAACAAAATCAAATAACACGTCACAAAAAAACAGGGAGATTTACTGCGACTGACTGAGACAGGGGGAATATTGAGTGTGAGGAGGTGGACGTGAAGGTGTCAACCTCAGAGTCTTTTTAAGTGGTTTACTGGCTTCTCTTTCGCTCTGACTTTCCCTCTTTCATGCATTATCTTGCTCTTTCTTTCCCTCTCTCTGTCTCGCTCACAAAGGATGCGACTGCCAGTAATACGCTCTTTCATCTGTGTTTTTACTGCCAGGAATGTCCATCCCCCTCTTCACCCCGCCCCTCTCTTTCTCATCCTCTCTTCTCCCAATCCAACGTTCTCCCCAAAGAGATTGAGTGGAAATATTAATCTGATACAGTAGTCACAAACAACTACATCATGAGAAATCAAAACTTTTCATACTTCTCGTCTGAAATTGAATGCAACATTTGTTATGCAATATCATGCACATTTAAAAAGTGTTATTATAAGTGATTTACCTCACCTTAAAAAATAGAATTAATTAAAAATCCATGAACCTTAATCTAAAAATAAATCAATTAATAAATGTTTTTTTCATGAGTATCACCTAAAGATGGAAAAAAACACTTACAGTTTATTTAGAGGAAAAAAATGCTACAGTTGCTGATATGTGGTGAAAAAATTATTTATTATTTGTAATGGCTTCAACAGTATATCAGCAAATATCAGTTGTTATGAGCCTGAGGGGGCCAATTCGTACAAATTTGTATGTTTTTTGCCATTACAGTTAAACTTAGCCCCGCCCCTAAACATACCTGTCAGTGAGGTTTACACAAATCATACAAAATTCTGAAGATATACAAATTGGTCATGAGATAGCATGGGTCGTTACTCAATACCTCAGTGAGATTATATTTAATTAGTTTTATGCATACTTTTAAATGTGATGCAATGCAATACAATGTTGTTTAAAAGGTGCATAAATAAATGCTCATCAAAAGCCTAAAATTTCTTTTTATAATGTAGAATATCATAACTGCTACATTTTAAACATTTTTAAATACCTATGGGTAATTGAAGTTAAGTTTCTTTAGCCTATGTGAGGGTTTATCTTGAAATATTACTCACATTATAAAAGCGAAAATATTTGAATATATAATATATATTTCGAAAAATCATCAGATAAGTGTAAACTATATCAACCAGATGACAGGTAGTAGTCTTTCAGCAAAGTTTTTATCTTGTTGATCATTAAGAGGCCTTAGAAAAGTAGCAGGCTTTATAGAGTTATATCCACGTGTATTGATCCATATCAATCATATGCATCTATCAATGACACATGGTTTGTGCATGTTTCTGTGTCAGTGTGTTTATGTCACTGTGTCAAGGTGTGTCTTTAATGAGGGCACAAAAGGAAACTCCCTGCAACAGTTTTTTGCATGAGTGTGGGTCTCGTGTGTCTGGAGGGAAGGTGTGAATGTGGGTTGACATCCTATCTATTGATTTTGACATTTGCAGATGCAATGTAAAAACAGCCATGTTTGCTTGTATATATATATATATATATATATATACACACGACTAAAGCCAGGTAAATCCCAGTGCTAATGACACCACAGAAATGTGCATAGGCTTCGATTTCTTTACTATTGTTTGACCTAAGCTGAAATACAGAAGACAATGTTTGGTTTACAATATTCAAGCAGCCCGTTTAAGTCACTTGTGAGCTCTAAAAACAGTTAAAACGTCTAATGTAATATAAAGACTTACAATCAGTGTTATTTTTAGTGTCACTGATATTCTATTTATAGCTCTTAGAATTGGCTTTTATTTGATTTGTTTTATTTTCAATTTAGTTAAGGTTTTAGTATATATGTACACACATATTCACACTGCCGCTGAATTTTCATCAACCATTATTCAGTCTTTAGATTCACGTTAGATTCTGATTTATTATCATTGCTGGACACACATGCGATGCTTAATATACAGTAGTTTTATAAGTTGTGCTACTTTTTTAGGATTCTTTAATAAATAAAAAGTTTAAAAGAACAGCATTTATTTGAAACAGAATTTTTTTTGAAGTTATTACTATCACTTTTTTTGTCAATTTAGCACCTTGTTGAAAAAAAGTTAAAAATAAATAAATAAATTACTGATCCTATACCTTTGAACCTTTAAGCTAATTCGAACATATATATTTTTTGTTTTATTTTTTTCATTCCACTATTTCGCTTTAAGAAAATTCAGAATAAAAAGCATTCAATGCGTTAATACGAAGAAAAAAAAACACTTTATAGGCTCTCTTAACTCTTAGTTGCTTATTAGCATGCATATTACTAGAATATTAGCCATGTATAAGTAGTAATTAAGTACATATTAATGCCTTATTCTACACAACATTATTAAACTTAACAACTACCTTACTAACTATTAATAAGCAGCAAATTAAGACCTTATTGAGGGAAAAGTCTTAGTTAATCGTGAATAAGTGTTCCCTATTCTAAAGTGTTACCAAATTTTCTACAGCTGTTTTACCTTTATTTTGAAGTAAACATTGCATTGTGAGATGTTTTAGGGTTAAAGGAAATGTCTTAAAGTTCTGACAGAAAATTACTCATACCAATGTTTTCTTCTTCTTTTTTGTTTTACTTAGAGTATACTATCTAAACCTAACTGGCACTCACACTCCCACATTCACATGCTACTTAACACTTTAACATCTGCACGAAAGATTCCTTCACTAAGAAGGCCTCTCTCAAGGCCGGTAATCAAAAAAACAATCTCTTCCTGGGTTCCTTGCTTGTGTTTTCTGTGTTTAAAATACACTGCACACACCTTGCAACTCTAAATAAAGAGAAATATCTGCATAGAAACAAAACGCTTCTCATTCTCATTATATCTCTCTAAACCACACGCTGATAAAGAGAACAGTTCTCTTCTCTTCTCTGCTATCTGTTCACCTAAACCACACACTGATACTGACTTAAAAAAAGCCTTCATCTCTTCTCCTCAAATTGATATATACGATAAGAAAAAAGACAGGAATAGCCCTAAATTCTGTTTGAGAATTATTTCAGAGGTTTGCAAAAAAATCTGACTCTTACTCTAATGAATTACACAATATTAGGGCACTAAAAATACTCTGGGTTTTTTTTTATGTTAGATTAATAGCGCATGTCATATTTGCTAATACAGAATTACCACAAATAACAAATTAAAAGCATTCATTAATCCCAGAGGTACTTACCACAGCTGAAGATCAGGATAAAGCATTGACCTATCCATATAAATATTTCTCCAAAACTGAGCCAAATGTTCGCAAACAGATAAAACCTGACATGACCGAATTTCTAAGCCAAATTATTTGAACTAAAACCGAACAATGTAAATATATATAATAGCTACCTGTTGAATTGTACTTAAATTTTCACAATAACTGTAAGAGATTGCCCATATATCTCTCAGATCATTCAGGTTTCCAGAAATGAAGATGCTATCTCACCTATATATATTGCTGCTTGACTGTAAGTAAGATGTATGCTGAGATATGTCGTAAATGATTATCTCTGATGTACCACTGATACAGAAAAATTACATAAAACTGTACCACAGCTTCAGTATTTAGGTCTGAAAATGCCACTGCAAATGGTGCAGGTCCTCCTACTTTCTTTTCTTTTTTTTCCCTTTTTTTTTAAGTGTGTAAAAATAATACTAAAAATTAGTTTTAGACTCTCTTTGATTTAAAAACAAATCCCATACACAAACATATAATTTCTTGAGTTAACTTTTTGTGTAAAATGTTATACATTTCTCTTTGTTACTGAGAGAATTTCTTCTACATTTTAACATGAGCGTTTTGGAAACACTGTGAGATACACAATTAAAAATTAAAATAGAAAAAAAAGTACTTCAGATGGAAAATAAAAGTTCTGTTATAATATATGACGCAACGCCTTTCTGAGGTATTAAGGTTAGATTTATGATGAGAGTCACAGTGCGTGTTATTTTACTGTATTATCTGAATCAAATAGCTGTTCTCAGGACAACAACAGTCTAGTGAAGAAAGAAAGCAGAAAATGTACACAGAATCCACAAAGACTCATCTTGAAGTCCCCATAGCATATTTGAATCTAGTGGTTCTGTTTGTTCTTCTCTTGAAACAGCAATCTGCACTGTAAACTAGTGAAAACCTCAAGGTTCCAACGGAAATCCTCGAGTTGAATGCAAGAGCGCTGTGACAGGACAAAAAAAAAAAAAAAGAGTCACCAAGAGAGAGAATGAAAGAGTGAAAAAGAGAGAACCTGGAAACATCAAGAGCTTATAGCTTTCAAAGAAACACAACTTAAAAGCCAAACTGAGGAATTCTACAAGATTCTTATTTGACACAGAGCGTTCGTTTAATGCACATCTAATTAAATAACCTATCTAATGCTAAGACTTGCTAATATATATATATTGACTGAAGTGTTTTATTACTGAAGTGCATAGTTTAGTTGAGTTTTTTTATACATGTGTATGTAAAATGTCAAAATTGCATGCATTAATAAATTATGAATCGTTATGTTTTGTAGTTGTACTGGTTGTGAAACCATTTAAAAATGTTTTAAAAAAGAACAACAATTTGAATGCATATTAATGCATAATTAACGTAAGCTATTTTTAAAATAAACATTTAGGTTACTAAAATAAAACACGCATTTTTAATTAAAGGACTAGCTTTTTAAAAATAATTCACAAAGCAGCACAGCCACAAAAACATCTTTTGTCGCAGGAAAGTGCCAGAAGATAAGATTATATAAGCTGAGTTTGATGATAAGACATTTGTGCTTAGCATGCGGTTTCAGACACACACACACACACACACACACACACACAAACACATAAACACATATACACATTTATACATACACACTAACACACTAACATATATATACACATTTATATATTGTTTTCATTGTATAAATTTAATACATATTATCTTGCATCTTTTTTTTTTAATCAGTCTGAATGGAAAAGCTTTGCTTTCAGGGGGAAAGAATACCTTTTTGATTTTCAAGACTTTAGTCCCTGAATGTATAAGTCATGATTTCAGAGTCTTTGAAGTTTTAAAGACAACTAAGAACAGGAGTGAAAGAAGGATTGAAACCCCCACAAAAAAAAAAGCGGTAAATTTATACACATATCAGTGTGCAC
>JAUCMS010000028.1:4932242-4948124 GCA_032357445.1 Enteromius radiatus | reverse complement strand
CCTGAACGCAACCGATATATAATCACTACGTCCTAAACTCGAGTTTGATGAGCGAAAAACAGAAGAACAAAATGGACCCATTACTTTCAAAGACACAAGGATGCATCCAATGTGATGTAAACAAGCATTTGCCACACACCCACACAAACATCAGTAAAAAAACTAAATACATAGTTATTAGGCCAAACGCAAGAGATAAATGCCTACCTCGCATCATCTTCACAGCATGTGTGAACTGCTGTCTTTCTCTGGTGAAGCTATACGTCAAAACCACTCAGTATGGTTGACAGCTCAGTCTCACAGTTAATCAAACTTCTGAACAGATGATGCTGGCGCAGGTTGGGAGATGACACAGAGATTAGGTGATTTTCTGTCGGTAGGTGACAGAGAGAGAGAGCATTTGTGTGTGTTTCTATCCACGAGTGACAAAGAGGGAGAGAGGGTCTGTCCCTTTCAAACATTAAGGTACACCTCTCTCTGTCGCACACGCATGATGTTCTCTTCTGAAGAACTTTATGTGCTGTTTCTCTGTCCGTCTATAGGTGGACTCTAGTTTCTCTTTCTCTTTCCATTCCAGCAGTGAGCAGCTCGCGTCTTCATTGCATCCTGATATTTTCAGTTCCTCACTGTATCCTCTCACTTTCCACTTGTGCAAACACAACTAAAAACTCACAAATAATATAAAACCACTCTGAATAATTTTCTTTTCTTTAAGTGAAAAAAAAAGGTACAAAAGCTGTAGAAACTTTTTTTGGTTACACTTTGCAGTGTATTTATACATTTAAGTAATATTAATTAACTACATGCGCTTACTATAAGGTTAGGGTTAGGATTAGGGTTAGTCTTAGTGTTCCTTGCATGTAATTATGCATAATTTATTATCATAATATTAATTACATGTATTGTGTAACAAGGACACCTTAAAGGGATAGTTCACCCAAAAAAATGACAATTCTGTCATTAATTACTCACCCTAATGTTGTTCCAAACCCATAAATCTGATGTTCATCTTCGGAAGGCAAATTAAGATATTTTTGAGCCTCTCACAGACCAGATCCTTAACACAATAAAGGCCCAGAAAGATAAGCATATCAGTAAAATATTCCTTTTGATATGTGAAAAATAACAACTTTAAACAACAATGGGTCACTCTATAGTGCTATTTTGGAGAGTATCCACTGAACATAAACGACATATGCTGTTCTTTGTCAGCTTCGTCATGTGGAGTTGTTGATTAAAGTTGTTATTTTTGTTTTCTTTGAGCTCTCTGAATTTATCAAAAATATCTTAATTGATGTTCTGAAGATCAACAAAGGTCTTATGGTTTTGGAACGGCATGACGGTGAGTAATTAACAACATAATTAAAATTTTTGGGTGAACTATCCCTTTAAAATAAAGTGTTACCCTTTTTTTTCCTCGTAAAGGGTGCATATTACTACGTTGAAGCTACATATTAGTACCTATATGTTAAATATTAGTGTCTTTTGAAAGAACAACGCCCCAGGGTCAACTTATGTACCCTTTCTCTATTAAATTGTAAAGTATTGGCTTTTTGGCTATTAGGAACCATGTGATGCTGGTCTGATGGGAGGTAGAGGATATTGGTATAAACAAGCTGTTTAAGATCATCATGTGATATTGTTGCCACAGCATACGACAGAGAGTTGTTATTGCTTGTCATTATGAATCATGGTCCAACCACGCTCTACATGTTTTCTAATCTACCTACAGTCACATTCAAATTAAGCCAGTACACTAATATGATATGAAACTAACTATTTATAACACTTTATAAAGCTATTAAAGTGAATTTGACAGAGAAACAATTAGAAGCATTTAAAAAGACCAAGTGAACATTGCCACAAAGTTCAAATTTAAATGCAAAAAACTAAAAATTAATAAAGATACAGAAGTAAAGAAAGAGCAGAAGACTTACACAATGCACACTTGTAATCAAACACAAAGGCGGGAAGAGTTTTAAACAGCATCTTTTCACCAAAATACTCTCAGATCTTATCTTGGTTCAGATGCACACACCCATAGCTGTGCGCACCTGTGCGTGCGTGTCTTCGCTAACTTTGCTCACGTTGAAACATACAGCTTTTGTGGCTGATGTAAAAATATATGTGGATACAGGTGCATTGTGTGTGTGTGTGTTCTTTACAGGTGTAATAATGCACCGCTTTGTTACACTGATACAGGCCCCCTTCCCTATAACCACGATGAAGGGGTTCTCTGATATGTAAAAAACAACATGCAGAGGGGGTTAAACAAGCCGCCTTTCAAAGCATGCCACACTAGGCAACTGCTATTGTGCTCGACTATACAACACACTTGCATAGAGTGAACAGACAGTGTATAACTGAATGGTTGAGATTTTCAGTTGTACTTACTAAGGTGGGATTTCTTGTGCACTGGATTTCCTAAAGAAGGGCACAAAACAATAGTTAGTTAAGTAATTAATATGTTTTGCATAAGAATATGTTTTATATATGTTGAATTGAACATATTTATGTTGAATATATGTTCTAAATTTGTTCAAATTCAAGTTGTAATCACATCAAATGTCCCTCTGTCTTGAAATATTGACTTAAGCCTGTCACAATATCAGACTCTAAGGAAAAAAATAATAATTTATCTAAATAAATACCTAAGATGCACTACTGAGCTGTGCCCTACTTGTTGCATTTATTAAGATTTCAACCCTGTTAATACATAAATCATAATTACATAAGGATATTTTTTTTTTCTTTTACACGTTTATCATTGCCTACTTTGGTCCCAAACTAGACCCTGAGGCTTAACTTCTGGTAAATTAGCAACCTGTTACTCATTCTGATTTGAATTTTACGCTTTTTATTTTTAAATTTGATTTACATTTAAAATACAATATATTTAAATTGTGTGTTTTGTAATGTTCATAGCTAAAATGACACTAATCAAAAAAAAAAAAGAAGAAAAAAATGTATTTTAATTTTTTGTTTATCCTATAAGTTAAAGGGACAGTCAACACAAAAATTCATCTTTTATTCACCCTCAAGTTGTTCCAAACACGTAAAAGTTTCTTTCTTCCATGGAACATTAAAACCAAACTGTTTATGGTCCCCATATGGAAAACATATCACTATGAAATTTCACTGGAGACCAGTAACTGTTTGGTTACCCACATTCTTCAAAAGATCTTATTTTGTGTTCAGCAAAAGAAAGAAACTATCTCTTTATAATAATAACATTTTTAAGCACTTTTAAGAAAACCCGACATTTCTAAGAGTACTAGGGCTTAGTTAGGACCCTATTCATGGAAAGTGTCAGTGTTATTCACACACCTACACTTACTAAACTAAAACTGTAAAATGTATGTGTATGCATACACCAACACATGTACACAAACATCACATGCATGCTTTTATTTGCATGAAAGCACACACACACATCGTCGTTCACATGAAAAGCCCCCTTTAACCCCCATCCCAGCCCACACACGAGCACAAACAGCAATCTCCGTTGTCTGACGTTTGACCACACTTTGAGAAAGTTCAGATTTGATGCTGTGTTGGCCGTTTCCGAGGGGTATTTTTAGCAATGTGTCTGTCTGAAGACACAGGGCAGGTACGATAACCATCACTGGGAAGAAGACTTGGCCTCTCTCTCTCTTACTTTCTGTCTCTCACTCCGGCTGTCTCTCTCCCTCTTTGAAGGGCTTTGTGGCTTTTTGAAAAAGTCACTTTTGCTTATGTAGCGGAACACACACAAATAAGTGCGTGGCGACTTGCAGACGTACTCGGAAACAAAGACTCTCAAAGCAGGTATTTCACAACTCCGTCTCACGATTTGCCTAATAGCAAATAAAATGACCGGGAGCTGTTTTCAGTATGATTTTTTGCTAAGTATGATGCACAATTCTGTGGATTCTATTAAATTCTACAACAAAAATGCTTGAATTTTTGAGTATGTTTATGTTTAGGGGTAAAAGAGCTGCCACGTTCATCATTTAATGGTAGATTAAAGGATTCTCTGTGGTACCTGAACGATCAGGGTGATAGAGGCTACCATGGTAACGGATCTAAATGCAGTTGGATAACCCAGCCAAGCCCTGATTACACTACTTATCCATCCATTCTAGCCAACTAGCGCCATTACTTGACCATGTAGCTATTACAGGACCAGAGACAAAGAAAGAGGGATATTGTGTGCTTGAGTTAATTGCATTTGAGAACAAACAACTACATTATTCAGAATGTTTAGCAAGATTGATAAAATAGCATTTTAAAATGTACACACAAGCACATACGAATTAGCAAGCATTAAAACAACAAAGTAATAGTCTTGACACTCTGAAAAACATACAGATAGAGCAAACTGGCCTCTGTTATCAGTGCCTGACATAAACTTATCATCATCTTGCTTGCACTGAACAACACTTATTAGGTGACAGCTACAATATCTATAAAAAGTAATTTACTAATAGGCCTACAAAAAGAATCTATCTAACTGAGATAAATTTAGTAATGATGGAGACGGGGGCGTGCGGATCCAAATGCAAGCTCTTTATTTAAAATTGTGGTCAGAACAGGCAGGGTCAAAAAGCGTGGCAAACAGGTATGTCGGAGGCAGAGCACAAGGAAAGTCCAGTAGGCTAGTGGGGTTAATCGGGTGGCAAACAATGTCCAAAATGGGGCAAAACAGAGCAGTGAATCCAATAAAGAGGCGAAGCTCGGTACACAATGAATACAAACGGAAAACAAGACAGAACAAGAACTTGGGTAAACGCTTTTTTTTTTTTTTTTTGAGATAAAAACACAATACTCAGCGTTTAGGCTAATGCACACAAACTGCTTTTAAAGTGGAGACAAGAAGGTTAACGAGGGGGTGGAGCTGATCAATTGTCATGGGAACTAACAAGGGGGCAGAGACTGAACAGGGGAACAATAAAGTAATAAGAGGGGAACACTTCATAATAAGAGTCCTTAGAGTACAATGCAGAAACAAAGACGGGGTAACACACGTAACAGTCCATGGTGGAGTGCCCTCTGGTGGGGTTCGAGGGCACTCTTGCTGGTGATCGTAACATATGTACACTTAGCAACAGTATATTTTTATTTTCCTCTCCAAGTCAGATGATTTCTTAATTGCATTCCATCTCTTTGCAGTTAAGCTTTTTCATGTGATTTCACAAAGAACTATGAAGACGCTAAAGTTTTAATGCATTAAAAAGGTGCAACTGTGAACATTCCCAAAGCTAAGTGTCTTGTGAAAGCAATATTCCCACATGATAAGACTCATAAAGGAGACATAGAACTGTGCACGAACATACAGCAAATGCAACACATAAGCATCTTAAAGCCCCCAAATAATTTAATAAAAATAATAAAACTGCCCTGGCTAGTGTTGTTACAAGACCAAAATTTCAGTAGTCCAGTACCAGTAAACAATTACGGTTTACTTCACCAGTATTTGGTACCATAGCAAAAAATAAATAAATCTTCATAAATAAACGCAGCTCTTAAAATTAGCATTTATTCTCAGAGTTTTAATGCACAGATCTATTTTGAGAATTTGGGTCCCGTTCATTGCTATGATGATCATTGTGTCACACTCTTTGTTGGCAGCAAAGGATTTGCGAGCATGCAGTATCATGCTGAACAAAAACATTCGCTTTGATAGGCATGAAGTAAATTCTTTTCTAACTTAAACACATCTGATTGGCCGTTGTATTCATGCTCTCGATATAGACGGTTGGAGTGCTTAACGCAAATATCAGCACCTACAGTTAATTTTTTTTTTTTTTTTTCAACAACACTAGCGCTGGCAAAAGATTACCATCAAACTTGCCCAGAGAGTAAACGACTGGAAACGAAGAAATGGTCAATCACTCTTGGTGTCCATGCAATTGTACGTATGTTTTCTTCGTCTTTCACATGAAATATAAAGGGTGTGGGAATCTCTTCAACCACCTGGATGATGCAATATACACCCATAATGCCCTAGAAAAGGCAGTGTCCCCATTACTATCAGTACCCACGCAGACCTCAGGGGCCTTGCTGACCGCTTTCTCTGCAACCCGTATCTATTATGTATCCAAGCTTCCTATGGCGTGAATCACTATACTATAAACCAAATTAAGGACTTTAATCATCGTTGTTTGTCAGCTGATCGTCATTCACTTTATTTATTGTGTATCGTACTTAACTGTAATAAAAATACAGCAATGCTGAAATATGAGGTGGTCATAAATATACAAGGCTGAAAAAGACTAAAGAGATATTTAAGAAAAAGAAGTACAGTGAGCAGCAGGTGTTCACTTGTGCATCCTGGGAAGTTACTATAAGGAGCAACGTTTTAGCGCGCTGGATTCTTGACAATGGAGCAGTGCTAAAAACTGCCAACTCCCTGGCCAGTGAAACAAGAGGTCAACTATCCAAGTACCAACCAGGCTTAACCCTACTTAGCTTCAGTGGGTAACCAGTCAGGAGCTACAGGGTGTTAAGCTGTTGGAAACATGAACTGTGAGGTGGCAGTTGTCCTCTGTTTTTCTATAAGTTGAAGTCTCTGAGGATCCCCGCGTCTATACAAGGAAAATCAACAACTCAACAACATCCAATAAAAACGACTAACTTCAACTAGCTGTGAATGAAAATGAATCTGCATCACTAACTGTAAAAATACAACATAGAGCATCAAAGTTATTTCAGTTTTCAGTTGTCAACCATTGACATTATCATGAGTCTTAAGATTTGCCTCATATATGTAGATTCATAAACCGCTAAAGTGTAACACATGCCATATTGTCGTTGAGTTGTCATTACTCTGTGGTTTCCTTTTGTCTCGCACCCATTTCTTCCTCTGTCTTTAAAGTTCTTTCTCACTCCCACCTGTTCAAAATCTCCCCCATGTTTTTTCAAATGTCACACTCTGCCTTCATAATCACTGGATTCACATAGCAGCTACATAGAAGAAACTGTGAAAGGGTGTTGCAATGTGTGTGAGAGAGGTTTGTGTGTATGTGAAAGCAGGTAATCTGTGTAGTGGGGTAGGTATAAGCTTTTAGATCTCAAATTAGCCAATCGGCTTCTGGAAATAGATCAGGAATCCAAAGACACTCACTAAACACTAATCTTCCCTTTAATCCAGATTATGTCCATTCTTACCACACACAGAAGTATTTACAGTATTTCTGGCAAGGTTATATGAGGGTGAGTTAGAGAGAATGAGAGAATCGGGGGGCGGGGGAAAAGGAAAAATAACAGTGCGAGAAAATAACATGATGCATCTAGAAGAGTCTGAATGAGATTTCTGCATTCAGGAGTGGAAAATTATGGATGTGATATAAAAAAGGACTCCAAGTGGTTAAAGCCTCAGTAATAACATTAACACAGTCACACACGGCCTAATTCTGCTCATGAAAGCAGAGTGCTTTGCTTTCTCATCAGACTCACAGTTATTAAAACATTAAGAAAATGTCCAATAGAGGTATTATTTGATGACTCTACTACAGAGAATAGATTTGAAAATTACGAAAGAGATGCAAAATACATCAGGTTATGTACAGTTGGGGTGCAGTGTAGGGTCCCCAATGTTAAGGTTTTGAATAGAACCAAGAATTTTATTACCTGATGCTCTAGAATATTTATGAGCTCCATAAAGAAATGAAACTTTACATCTTCTGTGGCACATAAAAGAAGAATGCTGGTAACCATGCAGTTTTGGTTCCCATTGACTTCTACTGTATGGATAAAAAACCCCACTGAGACATTTCTGAAAATCTTCTTTGATGTTCCACAAAAACGAAAAAGTCATGCAAGTTTGGAATGACATTATGGTGATTAAATGATGATAGAATGTTCATTTTCATGAGAACTATCCCTTATTCAGGGGATTGTTATTGATGCTACTTTGTAGCTTCTTCAGACCACCAACCCGGTCTCATAGAAATATGTACCTCTATGCACTTTTTGTGAAACACCATTTCCATTTTGCTGCAATTTCAAAGAAAAATGTCCACTAAAAACACAGGTTCAATAAATGAACCCTGGTGCATTTTTATTATGTTGATATAGGTATGTATTGCAGAGGTTCAGAATATAAATATCCGTGGACTGTTGCTAAACGTTAACGCTCAATCATGTTGGAAATACGCCCTACATCAAATCCAACCCTAAACCTAGTGTTAACAAATGCAAAACACATTTGTTGAATCAACCGTGCCATCTCAACTTCCTTTTACTCAGATTTGAGCTGTTTTGTCAGACCGTAGTTACACTGGATTTGAACTGGAGCTCCTTGCCTCTCAAATACGTCTCTGTACTCGGTGAGCTACTGAACAAACCTACCATCTCTGAAAACCCATAGATACGAAGCTGGATATGTGTGATGCCAATGTATTTAAAATGTAATTTTAAAATAATGTCTATTAGTGTAATTGCAAGTATATTTCCATTGTAAGGGCATTTATATGGGTTTCCTTCACTGAAGGAAGAATAGAAGCTACTGCCTTAATCCATAGACTCGTACTGAACCCTTAACCTGATGAAACTGCAATACATCTCCAAGGAGAAATTATTTTATTTTGTTATTTATTAACAAAGAAAGGTTTGAAAGAGGCTTGAAAGAAACTTTGATTTTAAGGGTCTGTGACTGAGAATATAAATAAGCACTAGCAAGTGCACAGGTGAACACGGATGAGATATTGACTCAGAATGAGAAAGTTAAGCTTATGATATACACGAGAGATATGCAAGCACAAGTACGCAGGTGCAGGTGGGAGCTCATCAAAGACCAGAAGCAGACAGAACAGAACAGAAAGTGAATGTGGAGGAGTTCAAAACAGAGGGAAAGTGTGTTTAGATAATACAGTAAGAAGAGCAGAAAAGGAGCGTCAGACAAGGGAAGTGTGAGAACAGGGATAAATGTGTTTAAATAGAGGGCTGCATAAAGATAAAGTGATGCTGATAAGACAAGAACAAAGGTGCCTAACAAGAGGGCAGGAGGTTATGACACAGGGTTTATACCATCTTAAGATATGGATTATATGTTACAATCCTATGTACTAAGTACTGCTTAAAAAGACAACATTTTTAAAAATATTACAAATACTGTTTTATGAAATACAACACTGAGCAAACTAATCTTGCATAATTTAATACAGTATATTTAAGTGCAACAAGCCTTTATACCATTTCAACTAAATAATCACATCTAAAACAACATATTTGTTTTTTACATTAAATAATTTAAATTGAATTAAGTAATCCATGGTTGATGTAAAGTTCTTCCTGAACATGTATTGCGTGAAAGGGGTTAATGGTTAACATGTTACACATCTGCGTTTACTTCAGTTTACACAGAATAAGTCTGTTGAACAAACTGATCTCAGCAAAAGAATGCCGTCAGAGTGAAATAGCCAAAAGTTCAACTTCAGATAACCCAATACACCAGTTTCCAATTAAAGCAATACTCTTTCAGTTGAATAAGGCCCTAAAGAGACCTATTGGGTTGCAAGATCCTAATAAGACACCCTTGAGGGAATTTCATTTCAGTAACTAAAGTATAGTCTTATCTCTGTGCTACTTGGTCAATGGGTATCACTTTCCATTCCTTTTTTTTTCCCCCTTTTCTTTTTTCCCTCACTTTTTGTTTGTTCTGTGTCGCTGAGAAACAATCAGGCACACAATGAATAATGTCCATATTATGGAGATTACTTTACTATAATCTAACTTAAATATAATTACAAACATTTGTTCACTTTTATTCAAATGTACTCATATACTGTATTTAGTAAAGAACATTTTGGAACTATTTCATCAATGTTAAACGTTCTTAATGCAGTTATTGATGCCAATAAAGAATCGTTGTTTTAAAGAACTCAAACTTGAAGACACTGCACGTTCAACAAGAGTATCTAAGACAGCACAGCACACTTTTGAGAATGCAGCAGGATCAGTGGGAGAAGTGACAGAAGTCACAATGTTGTAGTTTCGCTGGCTCGCGTGGCACAGGTTTGGCACAGGAGCTGTGGGTTAGTGTGGGACTGCTGGCGCACATGACAGCCACTTCTGTCACATAAGGGGTGTATTTTTAGAGTGCCACTGGTCTCATATCTATGCCTCAATGTGTGTGCGAGTTTGTTCCACGTTTCACAAGTGTGTGACTTTCTCTCTCTCTCTCTCTCTCTCTCTCTCTCTCTCACACACACACACACACACACATACACACACATATATAAAATACGAGATAATTTCCCACTAATGCAGCATTCAGGTATGTAAAGGGTTAACGAAGGACACTCTTACCTCTTTTACTCTGAGTGCTGTCATGGTTCAGGTCCGGTGATGCAGGCTCCTCATTTTCCATTACTTTCCAGTCAAAACTCTGTCCTCCAACACACCTCTTTACCGAATCGTTTGTGGTTAGTGGTGACTAAATTAACTTCATTAAACAAAAATCCAACTCAAAATGAAGAAAACAAAATGGAAAAAAAGACAACCGCTGAGACTTTAACGACCGGGACGCCGCAAACGTTTTAACAAGCACATCGCCATTTTTTTAATTATTCCCTAAAGGTTGGCGCGTCTGGTCAATAAACAAACAAGGTTTATGTCAACACGTTCCTCCCCTCCGCCGTCGTTTGAATGTAACTAACGTGCCAGACTGACATGTTAAAGGGAAAGAAAAATCGTTGAGCGGTCCCGGAGAGAGTTTGGAGAAAGAGAGAAACGGACAGACACTTGTTGGACAAATCGACAGAGTGGCCTCCGGCTCGCGCTGTCCCGAGCCAGTACGGTGTTATGTCATCAATCATTATGTAATAGGCGCGGAAAGCGAGAGAGTAACGTTAATGCTTTTAACGGGAGACTGAAGAGCAGTTTGTCCAGTCCACTTTAATGTTCTGTGCATTGTTTAAATGTATATAACATGACAGTACACTACAAGATGTTTTTTTTTTGCTAAAAAATAAATAAATAAATAATAAAGCAGACAGTAATTATATATATATATATACAGTCGCTACCAAAATAGTAACTGGACAAAATAATAATGTTTAAATAATTTAATGTAAGTCTATAATCTCTCAGGTGTCTAATATTTATTTTAATAAAAAGAGGAGTTTCAGTGGTTTGAGGCACAAGGACATAATCCCCATGTGTTATGTAATGTCAATTCAGCACTGACTGAACTGAATCTATCAGTGTGTCCACACACTATAATGCATTTCACTGGTAAATATGAATGACATTCATGTACACCTTAATCTTAATACTTTCCCTAAACACATGTTATACATATAGGCCTACTACTTTTTTTCCATATTTTGGAAGTCAATATAGTCACATGACTGGTTGCCAACATTCTTCAAAATGTGTTATTTTGTGTTCAATAGAAGAAAGAAAATCATAGCCTAATGGTTCACAACATCTTTCAGACAGAATGTTCATTATTATTATATAGCATATTATATGAATGTGTGTTCCCGACTGACCAGAGACAGGGCTTCAAACTGTCATGGTCCTCCAAAATTGAGATTTCTATAGGAATCCTCAGCACAAATCGTGCAAATGACATCACTGGACCCATACAGTACACTGTGTTGGGTCTCTCAGGAAATCCCATTATGGGAGTTGAGGTAGGGAGCCCCCCTCAATAAAGATCACAGGGACGGGTGTCCCCCCTGAATGAAAATCATGGAAGAGAATTATTGTGGGCCTTCAAAGTTTACATCAGAATCAGAGCTTAATTGCCAGGGATATTTACACATATGTGAAATTTGTTTTAGTCACAGAAGCTCCACAGTGCAACAAAATGACAAGACAATAATATTATACAAAACAGACAATGTATAATGTGTTAATGAGATAAATGTGTGTTCTATGAACATGTGTTTCCTAATTCTCTCTAATTATAGTATAGTCACGTATATAGTGCAGCACAGAACTCACAGCTGTTTGTTGGTCGCTGCAGCAAATTTGCATGTCCAGCTTGACCCTAATGTGAAGTCTTTAACCTTCATTAAAAATGACCAGATCACATTAATTTTTATTAAAACAGTTCAATTGCAAAATTGCAAACAACAACTAATGTGATCGCACCTTAAAGGGTCCTCCAGCAGAGGAAATTGAGATTTATACATCACCAGAAAGCTGAATAAATAAGCTTTCTATTGATGTATGGAATGGGCATCACTGTGAAGACCCTTTTAAGCACCTTAATTTACAAAAAAAAAGCAGGCATGTCTCGGCAACAGCAGTGTAAATGTTAGGTTTTGACTAAAATTTTGCAAACTGCAAGTAAAATGGATGTCAGCAGAGGCAACGGTGAAATGATGGAAATGGCATTTTGGTCAAACCCAGGTTTGAACGTTAACACCACGCATGGAAAATATCTCCCCGCAGAGCTATGTTGAAGTGTTCCCACAGAAGCCATCGCGCAAAGCCCACTTGACCAGACACTCAACACCTCTCCATAGATAGAAACCCACCTCAGACTGTGTCCTACATACATCATATGAGAGAGGCCTGTGGGAGACAGCAGGGCCCACCACAGAGATGCAGGTCTAGATGTATCTTTCTCTCTATCTACAGTAAGTCAGATTAATATGATGATAACAAGGTGGTAAAACAACCAATTATACATATATTGATTGTAAACTCCAGCTTCACATGCCCATGAGTAGCAGCAAGGCGCATAAAGTCACACTGACACCACTGCATGACAGTATTTACACAGAGATGCTGGGTTTAAAGTATCTACATATGAATGTACACTCCTCTTATGTGGACAATGTGTCATTCATTACCGTAACACTGCGGTGTCAGTCAGTTCTCTTTACTGGAATATATGCAGAATGTGAAACTCAGACAGAATGGATTTCATGCAAGCATAATATGGATATGATGGATATCTCTTGCTTCTTTCTGTAGGAAAGACAAGTGCACAGAAATTACAGGTGCCATTCTTAATGCAGGTTTAATGTGCTTCGTTTGGAAATGTCAGTGTTGAGACTTGTTTTAACAGTGCATGCATGTAAAATATTGAGGCTAATGCTGATTGGTTGATTGACTGACTGATTGATTAACTCATATACAGACAGCACTCACAGAAATAAGAAATGTAAGTGTTAAAAAATCGAATTAAATCGTATATAAATATAAAAATCATTCCTAATCATACAAATGTAAAATAAATATAATTTTGTAATTAATACTACAGAAAACAAGTAAATAAATTAATAATTAATTTCTGCAACGTGACAACTAAATTGGCTTTAAAAAGTGTGGGTCAGCTGCAACGTAATACTTTCTTTTTAATTTATTTTTAGTGATTGATAGTTTTTTTTATATTATTGTATCATTTATTTATTTATTCATTCATTCATTTTCGCTTTTTACTCATTCACATGGCTTATAGGAGTTATTTCAATCATAAGTTATTTCAGGTAGTAGGAAGATTTTACACATGATTCTAGCAGAAATCACTTACAGCGCTTTTAAAACTAATAATAATTAATAATAATAAATCTGAATATGAGTGAGTGGTGCAATAGAGTGGATTTGGTATAGTGCTTACATGTGCACATTTCATATGAATACCCTATTCACAGAGATTAGGTTAAATATCAGCTAGATCAGTTGGTCATTGCACACACACACACACACCGCCTCAAACACACACCTGCAATCTCACTCACGTGTATAGAGATGTGTGCACATGGCTTGTGGTGGATTTTCTGTCAGCTTTCAGCTTCGTGCTCCAAATAAATAACCCAGTTTTATTGACACAAATAGAACTACCAGGAGTGAAACAGGGGAAGAGAACGAGTGTGAGAAAAAAAAAATAGAGATAAGCAGATAAGGTAAAGTTCAGTTTACTAGGTAAAATCCGCAGTGCATTTCCTCCAATGGAGTGCACGACGTAAAACGTGTAAACGTGTCTAAAATCAAAAGCTGTTTAGACTGATGAGCATGTTAGGCAGAAATGCCTGAATTGGGAACAACCCACAGGTGTGAGCTGAGTCTATGTGGGTGTGTGGATAAAGTGGTTTCAAGTAGTCAGATTTGGCTGCGTATTAATGCATATTTTCACACATAGTTCATCAGTGACATCAGCTTGTTTTCTTTCTTACATAATATACACAGAGATATGAGAGTACGTTTACCTGCAACTTCCCTGTAAAGTTTAGACTCACCTGTGCTGGTCACTTTACAAGTGAATGAAGCTTTTCATCACTTTCGCTCGTTTATTTGATCCTGAGTGCGGTGGATGAAAACCACACAACCCGGGGACACTGTACTGGACAGAAAAAAAAAACAGGTCAGCCCTGATGCTCTCCCTAAAACCACTTAAAAAGGGCAGTAAGATCAGCAGTCATTGTGTCAATCATAGCGGTTATGCCTCCCATGTAAATAACTGCCACACAGGAAAATAATCTGACATCACTTCCTGTTCTAAGACATAACATGGGACTCCCCCCATCCTTCACAAATTAGGTAGGGTTCATTGGGCCTTGAAACGGTGGCATTCATAATTTGAGGAAAATGCCTTAAAAGATTAAGCTCTATTATTTCAGACTCTGGAGGACAATTGAGGCATCACAACATTTTGAGATTGTTTTATTTCAAGGCTAAAATTACTAAGTGTGTAGAGCACTTTTTTATCTAGATGGTCCTCCAGAAAATATCCGGCCTAAAGTCCTACTCGTTTTCTTGGCTTCTACGTAACAGTGGCTATTTTATGCTTCTCTGGACGACAAAGTCTGAACGGCTGAATTGAGAATGGAAACAGCGACATCTTCTGGAGAAAAGAAAACGTAGATAGGTTTTCTAAATGTTTAAATGTATTTACACATAAGGCCATATAGGTTCTCCTCCCAGCATCAAATACAATGCATTATTAAAAGCACTGTAATGCAAAACACAACATACAGAGCGGTATAATAAGGCAACAGGACGCACTATTCAGAAATTAATTGAGAATTAACTTTAATTTTAAAAATGTCATCAAAAATCCTGCAATACAACTAACTTGCAGTCATGCAGCCTTACAGAGAAATTAACTGAAAATAAAATATCTCAGTATATCAAGAACTCAGCATGAGTCCTTTGGAGCTGTTTATGAGGGAAGTTTTTTACAGGATGGTTTTTAGGTTTCTCTCTGAAATTCCTGCCACAGCTGCCCTAAATCTCCTGAGCTCACTCAAATGTTCCTGTCAAGATACAGGGTAGCCCCTTCCATTGATGACTTGGACCTGAATCTTTCAGAGCTCTCTATCCTGGTTCATTACAGTCCCAAAGCTCAGGTTACCCCAGTCCCAGAAGTCCCTGACTTCGTCAAGTTCAAGGGTACCTCGAGATGTTTCTATGAACTGTACCATGGACTGTTTGGTCCCCAATGTCTGTCGTCTTGCTTTTTGAACTGCCAGCACAGACAGTTTAGAAAGACTTCCCCAGGGTGTCCAGTGATGTTCTTGTCTGGATATTCCTGTCATCTAAACCAACAGGACCTCAAAGCAGGTGCTTTAAGCCCCCAAAAATTAAGACACCTAAAATGCAGGGCAATTATTCGGGATAGCACATAGCACAGTGCTAATTCAGTAAACGCAGAGCTAAACAGACATGTTTTGATGATGCAACAGGTTTGCCTCTAGAGGGCGCATATTTACACAACAAAATGATATAAATAGACTCTACGCACGGTCACTTCCGTGTTTTGTCTCAGTTGTACTGTTGGTTCCGGCGCAGCACCAGAAGCGATAATATTTAATTAGCGCGGTCGGCATGGCGTTTTATTCACGCTGCCTGCAAGAGCTTCCCCGGTTTATGGTGAACGACATCAACCGAATTGTAAGGTTGGCATCTGTCACTCCTTGTAGTAAAAAGGAGAAAGGGTTT
>JAUCMS010000028.1:4888164-4926274 GCA_032357445.1 Enteromius radiatus | reverse complement strand
TATTCGTCGGCTCCCGACGTGACGTCTCCGTTCCCTTCTCAGGGAACGAGGGTTACAATACGTAACCGAGACGTTTTTTCCCATTTTTTTTTTAAGTTATTGTGACTTTTTATCTCACAATTCGAACTCATATCTCTATAAGTCTAAAAGTCAGAATTGCGAGATGTACATTGTGAGTTTATATCACGCAATTCTGACTTTTTTTCTTGTATTTGCAACTTTATATCTTGCAATTCTGACTTTAAAACTGAAGTTTTAAAATAAAGTAAGAATATCACATAATTTTGAGAAAAACAATTATAAAGTGTAATAAAGCCACAATTCCGACTTTATAGTTCGTGATAGTGAGTTTATATCTCACAATTCAGAGAAAATTGTAACCCCTAAATAACCCCTTTTTTTCAGTGGTGGAAATAGATGTCCATAGAATTGAGCTCATGGTTTACTTTAATTAATAAAGAAGTGTAAGTAATTTTGAGTACTTCAACAATACTGAAAATGTTTTGGGATCACAAACAGATTGCACATCATGAACTGGATTAACTTTGAAGCACACAATTTGTGGTGGACATTTTAGGGAAGAGGACTGCTCATCCACTGTGAGGTTAAGTAGCCTAAATAAGTAACTTTAGAGCTTTTCTTTATCATATTTGTAGCATTTGAACTGATCAGGCACAAACCGTTTGTACATGTAACCCTTCCCCACAAAGCGAGACACCAAAGGTAGGCAAACCAGGCCTCAGATCCTCTGATAAGGCTGGTTTATTGCTTGAAGAAATGTGAACAGTCACTAGTCTTCCCTTTTTCAAAGACAATGGACCTTTCCCTAAATTAATTCACAGGAAAACTTTCTTTGAGTAAACAAATATCCTTCAGGTCATAATGTATACTGTTATTGTCTTTTGTATCGTATACTGTATTTATGCAGGTTTTTGATAAACATGTGATCTAAACACCACCTCGCCAGATCCATGTCATGTTTGGTACCTAAGGACTCGTCTTCAGACAGTCTAATTGAGAGTGTATGTTATATGTTGATATCTTTGCAACATTCAGTGTTTTAAGAATCTTTTCTGATTTGTGTATTGATTGACTAATCCGGTGTATATGCAAATTAACATGTTAGGAAAAAGTTCCCTCCAAAGCATCAGCACACCATTGGTCTTTGACCCACAGGAGGTGTGACCTCAACAGGTTACAAAAGCCTTCACATCAGAAACTCTCATTCTCTCTTTTCCTCTTTTTCGCTGGATGCTGGAACATCACTACTGTATCTTGCTGGTCTGCTGACCAAAGGCCCCCAGGGCCGATGCAGCACAGTCTGCAGTCTTGAGGAAATACTGAGATTAGGACTTAACCCTAAGTTTTACACTAGGCCTAAGCCTTGACTTTTCAGGTAACTCAAGATCCGTTTTGAACGGCACTGATGGTTTTACAGGTGGTCAACTGACTCTCTTTTCATAACTTAAATTCTAGCCCCTTTTTAATGGTTTACCTTTAAGCATTCTTTGCACTTTCCCCTCGTGTGAGTGTATTTATACGTGTGTGTGTTCAGTCATGTGAGTTAATAAAACTTTTGCACAAATTACATGAGTTTCCGATTCTGCCTTGCAAATAAGTGTCCCTTTACGATTTTGGCCCTTGCTACATGCTCTAATGCAGTTATACTGTAAGAAGGCACTTTTCTGTGGCCAAGAAAATATCCCTTCTTAATTACACTATTTGTTCGCTGAATGAACAGATTAGTTGATGGTAATTCTGCTACAGTTACTACTGGCAACTAATATAAATAATTGCAATTAATCATGATTAATAGTAAATATTTATATACATTTCCCTTATTGAGCTACTGTAAAATATGTTACATATATTTCACTAGATATCGAATGAACATATGTTAAACATGTGCGTGCAATTTTGTTTGTTAGTAAGACTTTTAAATAAGGTAACAGCACACATTTCCATTTATGATAATGCAGTTAATATTGTAACACTGAATGAATGATGATGCCTTAGTGCTTTCCGTGTACTCTCCCTGTCTTAGAGATGCCAGTACAGCTATAACATTAAAACAATGGCTTAGTGTCATCGCAATGGGTTGTTTCAAGTTCGTCAGTTTTCAGAATAGACAAGGAAATTTCAAAACACAAGCACACATTTTGATAAATGGCTTTAATGGCATTAATGAAGAAAGTTATAAATATGTTACTCCCTAGCAACAAAATAATTTAAACACACCAATCAAGTTTATAACAAACTGAAAAATAATTTCTATTTAACAGAATTTTCAATACATTACTGCTAAAAAAAAACAGTATAGAGGTTTTCATTTTATAGTACTTATAATAATAATAACCTTACTTTCACCATAATTAAAAAGATTTAGTAACAAATTCTTGTTTAAATACAGTATCAATAAATACAGAGGGTTAATATAATTAGATTTTTACAATAACAAAATATGAGGCAGCCATTGAGTGCATCACTTCCATGCATACATTTCTGAGCAGCTAATTTAAAAGGCTGAGATACAAAGATCTGCTGTTCATTAGGCACACACTCCACCTCAGACACATCACTCCGGTGAGACTCCAGGATGCTTTCAGTTTCGGGATCCAAATAAATGGCCCACACTTATTGAAACAAATAGAGCTGCAATGCAAGAAAGAGAAGGAAAAGGAGAGTGTAAGAAACAATAAGAGTTATATATTGTGCATAATTACGAAGGGTTTGACTAAAAAGACGTGAGGGACAGCTGACAGAATTGTTAAGCGCCAGACTGAACATCTACCCAACTCCTGTCAGTTTAAACACTCAAGCAATTTTGTACCATTTTAATTGTAAGAAGACATTCAAATGCTGTCGGATAGATTTCCAGTCAGTTTTTAATCAAACTTTCGTGTCCTTTACCTGTGGCCTCAGTGTAGAGTTTTGACTCATCAGTGCTGGTCACTTTGCAAGTGATGTATGTTTTCCTCCTCTCTATTCGATCCAGAGCGCTGTGGATTAAAACCACACTATCCAGAGGCATTGGACTGTACGGGAGAACAGAGTTCAGTAGGTGAAATCACTAATAAAACAGTGATCTCATCTCATTCTCATCTAGCTGCTTACTGAAGTCGTGAAACATTATCTCACCTGCGGTAGTCTATGCTGAGATTGGCAGTCATTATTGGTCCTGAAAGGAAACCGGCAAGAGTACCTGTCACTGTGTCAATCATAGTGGCTATGGCTCCACCATGTACATGCCTGCCACACGGGAAATAGATGCAACATTATTTCCTATTCTCCTGGTCTTCACAAATGAAAATGTGGCATTTCATTTCGGGTAATACATGTAAAATTGGGCAGCTCCTTACCCAGGTGCACCTTCTAGTAAATGTCCAGCCTGAAACACACAAACGCATCTCTTCTCCTCCTTATTGACAAACACCACATACTCAAATGTTGCGCCTTGCTCTTTAACATTTCTTGTGAAAAGTCGAGCTTTGGCTTGGATCAGTTTGCTGAGGTGTATGCCGCCTGCAGGACAGACACAGTGTGACATTTGCTTTTACACTAAATTGAATTATCACACCCTTTCACTGATAACAGTGACTAGAAGAAACAATTCAGATATATACAATCACTTACCGGTAGCATATTTAATAGAACGGTTGTAGCTGGGCAACTTCCTCCAAGCCCTCTGTTTTTCCTCACCATTTTCAGTGTCAGAGTCAGACAGAGCATTATAGTGGTCGTAAACCTTGCGCATCTCTGGACTCCATGAGGAGTTGGGCTGGCTGAAGTCCCGCGGCTGAGATGAGAAGGGCCACAACGACACCGTCTGGACAAAAGTGACATTAAAAATTGTTTTCATTATTATACTTATTCTTTCAGTTTAGACTAGTGTTATTACCTAAACTAAAAGTTTTAAAAACGTAATTTATATAAAGCTGAAACAAAATTAAAAAAACATATATTAGATGAAAAATAGAAATGTTGCCTTGGCTACTAACTGAGGTAAGTTGAATATTATTATAATAATAAGCTCCTCTCTCCTCTTCAGTTTTCTAGGGTTCAGGTCAGGGAACTGGGACAACCACAGCAGAACCTTTTTTTGGGGGTCAGTGACCAATTTTTGGTGTTGATTTTCATGGTCCTTTTGAATCATTGCTCCGTTGGATGATCCACTCATGGGCCCATTATAAGGTAAGTTTTGAAATAATTTTTTGCAATTATCCAGCTGTGAACCTTCTTTTCCCACTAACTCATGTTGAAATAATATGTGTAAAAGCACACCCCAAAGTAAATGAAAAGTAGATAAAACATCTTTAAAGTAGAAAAGTAAAGTTACTGAAACTGAAAAATACACACATTAAAGTAAAAAAAAAAAAAAAAAAAAAATATATATATATATATATATATATATATATACATATACATAATTTAATATAAAACAATTACACTAAAATTACACTGGAGAGGAGTAAATTAGCATTGTGAGATTAATTCGAAAAAAAAAAAGAATTAGGCTGGCTGAAAATACAACAAAATTTTAATTTCAAGAATTTTAATGTGCGTGACACAAAAAACACTACGCACAAGACCTGCCTATTAATATGGCTACAGAATGAATGTGAATTGACAGCAATAAAAAACAATGAAAGAATGAATACTTTACCGAGATGGGTCTGATGGTCTCGAGTGAAGACTGCAGGTGTCTGTGGGTCTCTTTAGAGAGCAGCTGCTGAACACTGACTCCTTTCAGTCCAGTAGAGATCTGTTGCATACGGCCGAGTCTTCTCGCTATGTGTCCTAACATGATGACTATGAATCAGTCCTTTTCCAAAGAAATACTGTGGCTATCCCTCCAAACCAAATGTAGTCTTAATCTTCTGGATAGTATAAAATCCTTAGTGTCTAATTTCTACAAATTAATATGACTGTCTTGCACATGATGCAATTAACTGAAGGCATTTCCAGCTCCCAGATGTCCACACACGCTGCCTGTCACTTCTTTTTTATCTATAACCTAAAAAACGTTGGAAAACGCGTCTTACATACGAAAGAAAGCCGTTATCAATCAATTATCGATAGAATATTGTATAAAACGACAGCCAACTTTAAGGTGAAAAACAAGATCAGCCGGTGAACAGTGTGACTTTCAGATTCACGGATGTCATCGCTGATTGGCCAGTTCTTGCACGCGGAGTGGAAGCGCGTGCCATTCTAACCACGTGACGCAGATTGCTGCGTCTGATTGGTGAGACGAACTGTTACAACATCCTGTGTGTCTGTTGCCACAGCAACTTTGCAGCGCCAGTATTTTCAGCTCACTCACTGCTGGAATTTACTTTTTGTCATTTTACGCTTAGTAGTTGTTTTCCTGCTTGTGATGCACAATCATGTTTGGGCGAGAGATACGGCGTTCAAAAAACATGTTTGTGCAGAGAGAGAGGGACAGAATAATGGTACAGAAATTCTGTTTATCTTTTATAGCTGTAACGTCACTAATACTTCTAGTAGTAGTAGTAATAGTATTAAGTTAGTATCTTCAGCAAGAACGCATTTAATAATATCAAAAGTGACATTTAGATTGTTACAAAAGATTTGTATTTCAAATGAGTGCTGTTATTTTAAACTTCAATTTATTAAATATTTATTTTGTAACAGAAACATTAAGCAGCACAGCTGTGGTAATAATAAACATTTCTTGAGTACAAAAATTGAGCTTATTAGAATGATTTCTGAAGGATCATGTACCACTGAAGACTGGAAAATTCAGCTTTGACTTCATATGAATGAGTTATATTTAAATAGAAAAACATTGTTTAAAATTGTAATCATATATTGCAATATTACTTTTTATTTTATTTTTTTATCAAATGAATGCAGTCTGGTG
Source organism: Enteromius radiatus (assembly GCA_032357445.1). Taxonomy (NCBI): domain Eukaryota; kingdom Metazoa; phylum Chordata; class Actinopteri; order Cypriniformes; family Cyprinidae; genus Enteromius; species Enteromius radiatus. Next base: position 4,920,390 of record JAUCMS010000028.1, on the reverse strand, counting down.
AGCAAACTATTGAGTGGTATGTAACACATAATTTCATGTTTAAATATATCATGAACATTTAAGTTATGCATGAATTGCATATCTTCCCCCGGAGTTAACGCACAGATTCTCAGATTTAAACCCTTTGTACAGATGTGTATTTTCTTATGTTTAACAGCTTTCTTTTTCTATCAGAAAGATGAAGAGATCGCTGACCAAACTGCCGAGCTGGACAGGTGTGCTTTATCTTAATCTTTACTTTTATGATTTCTTCACATTTAAAACAAAGAAACATAAAATGTCATGGATCATTTCAATCCTTTGCCTTAGAGTTGCAGCAGTGTATATGTCCTGCGTTGACGCTATGTTCTTGTTCCAGAATCAAAAATGTGATGTTGAAGGCAGAATTTGAGTGTCTTGGCCTTAATTATCACGAAAAAGCCCTGAAACGCAGAGAGAGGATCCAACAGAGAGAGAAGGAGTTGTGGAAAACCTCTCTCACTATGGTCAGTACAGACAATATAACTCTTTAAAGTATACTGTTTATCTGGAATATATGAAGCAAATATAAGTGAAAAAATAAAGGAATAGTTCACCCAAAAAATGAAAATTCTGTCATCATTTACTCACCTTTAAGTAGTTTCAAACCTGTATGAATTTCATTGTTCTGAACACAAGGAAGATATTTTGAAAAAAGTATGTAACCAGGCTGTTTTGTTCACCATTGACTTCCATAGTATAGGGGAAAAAATACTATGGAAGTCAATGGTGACCCAAAACAGCCTGGTTACATACTTTTTTCAAAACTATTCGGCAGAACAAAGTAATTCATACAGGTTCAGCACTACTCGAGGGTGAGTAAATGATGACAGAAGTAACATTTTTAGGTAAAGTATTCCTAAAACTTGATATAGGTTATTAATGACTTTGTTTCTTCATTTGCAATCGCGGTATATCATCAGTAGGGGTCAGTATAAGAACACGAGGCGAGCGTAAAAGCCAATTGAAACGGAAAATACAGCTCTTCTGCTGTGTCTTCGAAATTCAAAGGTGTATTCTTTTTAAAGCCAGTTTTGGCTAAATTTGTACAGGCACAGGTTTCTCATAATCATTTTCAGCGCGCAGGTTAATTTAGTCTAGCTATAGAGAAAGACATAATGCCTGCTGTAGGCTACAGACACAAGTAGCCTGTTACTGATCATCAAACAGTCGCATAAGACAAACAGCAGATGTTAAATGAGTAATAATGAGGATTATTTGCATATCAGAAGAAAGTCAAAGATGACCCTGAGTTCTGACCATGTTCTTGATTCCTTAACAAATAGTTATCTTGAAGGCTCATCCTTATTATAGCAATCTAGTTTCCACAGCAAACTAATAAAAACAGGTCTAATTTAAGGAGAGAGAGGAACAAAAAGGGTGATTATGCCAAATTTTAGTGCTTGTTGAACTGTTGTTATCTGTTTTTAAGATTTTTGGACCTATGACAACTTTCCATTAGATTTGGAAATATATAAATAATAGTGCTGTCAAACGATTAATTGTGCTTAATTGCATCCACATTGTGTGCTGTGTATATTTATCATGTATATATAAAGACACACACACAGTTTATATTTAGTATTTGCATGTTTTTACATGTTTATATTCATAAAATGTATCTAAATTTTAAAATTTACATTTTAAATATATGTTTTTCTTAAATGAAGATATACATGCATATGTTTGTATTTATTTATATATATACACATAATAAATACACACAGTAATATTTTGTACATGATTAATCACGATTAATTGTTTGGCAGCACTAATAAATACACATGCCAGTTAAGTACAAATGTGAAATATTGTTAAAATAAATGAGAGAATTTACCTTTAAACCTAAATTAAAGTCAATGGAATTATTATATAATAATAATAATTAGTTCTCTCAAATTGTTAATCACATATTGTATATATATATATATATTTATTTTTTTATTAATATAAATGTAGTCATATAAATATATTTAATATATAAATGTACCATATATTTATTAATGTGTACTATATATATTACAGACTTGGCATATACAATTTTAAAAATGTTTTTATTATTATTATTATTATGTATTTTATTATTCAATATTTGTTATAAGACTTATTTCCCAACATTCTTTCTCCAACAAGCTAGTTTTATAATATCTGAATTTATTTTCAGTGGGTTTTTTTTGGGCTTTGTAGTGAATCTGCCCTTTAGTAATCCAGTTCCACCAGTGTTTCTCTGTTTACAAAAGCTCCATTATATGCCACACCTCCTCACTAGTTGTCTCAGCTTTTTGTGCGGTGTTTGCTTTAAAAGAAGATTCAAATTTTGCTTTGACTTGTAAATGTTGTTGATAGTGTTGGCAGCAGGAAAAGATTGTTATATTCTTACAGGTCCGGAGAGAAGCGTTACGCAGGATGCTGGAGCAGGAGAGACAGCTGCATATCAGAGAGCTGAGGAAGATTGGCCTGGCCATTTATCAACAAAGAACATAAACCATAAACCATTTAAATAAAACACACACATTACAATGCTGAGGCCTCACATTTACTGTGTTATAGTGTGGTTTATAATTTATATATAGGTTAAATTCTAAGCAAACAGAAATATCAAGCATAAAAAAAGAATTAAAAAGACATTGAAAATTAATTTTTTTATATATTTATTATTATTTTTTCAAAAGAAAAACAAATCTCTTTTTAATAATCAGGAATTACAGGTTTCTGTTGTGTCTGTTGGAATGACTATTGTTGCGTATATTCTTTTAAAAGGGAGGGTAAACACTGTTCTCATTTGAACACATTTGTGCGTCCTATTCTAACAACACGCAGTTAAATGAGCAACTATGAAGACAGTATCATTTGTACTGCAAATATGCATATACTTCCAACCAGCAGAACCTTAACTGCATTAAGCAACGTCTTCAATTATAAACAAAGGGTGAATTTTAAAAACCTTAAAGAGTGACTCAAAGTACTTTCACAGAGACTGACTGGAAATGGCATGAATGTGGATAAACAGGTTAACAAAACTGGAGAATGTGACTATTTTGCACCTAGACAAATACACAGTCCGCTACAAAGCTCATAATACAACTAACTGCTAATAATTACATTAAATCTGCCAAATACATGGCTTATGCTTGTTCAAACTGTACATGGCCTTCTGACAATAAAATGTAATTCCTCGTCTAGTCTCCATTTATTTATTTATTTTTAACAAGATCAGACACACCCCATCCTCCAACCCTCACGGATCCAGTCTGGCCAATTGTGTGCAGTTGTGTTACACCTAATTCTTCAAAGAATCTTTAGTTGAGGCAGTAGATAATTGCTCAAGTGAAATGATGCAATGCACACAAAAAACTCAAGGTCAGGTTACATTGTATAATGAGCAAACAGACAATGCTTAACATTTGTATAAGCACATACAATGGAAGCATAACATGAATAATGAATTTAAAAAAGAATAACCATGCAAGCAAAAAAAAGTTTTTTACAAATGACAAAAGTTCTTGTCTTCGTTACATAATTATTTATTTATTAGGTAACATACCTCACTTTTTAAAATGAAATAACATATTTAACATATTCAAGTCAAATTCAAGTGAAACAACATATTCAAGTCAAAAGAGCAGTGTGAAGAAAAAGCAAACATTTTCCTGAGCGCTCCCATGGACTCGTTCGTTCACAAAGCTCCTTTAAACCACACCTGCGCACAACTTCCTGTGAACAGACAAGAAAAAAAAAAAAGACTTTTTCTGATTTGTGACCTTTGACATTAAAGACAGCATGGCAATAGGCCTTATCCACATTTCTGGGGTTCTTATAAGAGATCATAACTTCTATAGTGGTGAACGGAAATAACAATATTCATGATTACAATTTTGAGACTTTCCAAAGAAGCTAGATTACTGTTATCGGAAGTGAGAAATAAAGAAGGATTTGTCACCACACCCTCAGCCATCAGTGTATTTACACAGCTAAAGTAAAAGTTTCTCAGTGCTTGCTTGAAATTCAGTGTAAATGCACAATATTACTGCATAAACGAAATTTAAGCCTGCTCAGACTCCTGGTGTCAAATTAGACAGTTATGCAGTAATTGCAGGATAAATAAATGCATTAATGCTTGTGTAACAGACTGAGTAAATACACCTAAAAAGCCATTTAAGCAGTGCTTTGTGCTTGCAGTGTGAATGTGGCATTAGAAATAACTAATGCCTAAATCAATGGTATATTGTGATATTAGGGACTGAAGTGATTCTGAGTGGTTATGAGCATCATATTAAAAGGAATAAATGCCAATCAACGCTCTTACTTTGGCTCATCCAGTGTGATATCCACAAATTTGCAAATCCTTAAATCTCTCTCAAGAACTTGACGTTTCAGACTCTCAATCTCCCCCTCAGATTTCTTCTTCTCAGCTTCTTGTTCTTCTGCAGAACATCAGGGGAGACAAAAATAATGAGCATTAATATCCACATATCAAACCCTAAAAGTTAGAGCAAGTCAAATTTACCCTTTAGTTTCTGGAGTGCTCCATTTGCATCGCTGCTCTGCTTCCCTAATTTTTCCTAAGAGAGGGAGAGACACAGAAGACGACTGTGTGAGAGCACTTACATACTTATACTAGGTTATAAAGGTTAGGTATAAGCAGACAAACCTAGAACACAAAGACTGAGCCTAACAGAGTACACTGTAAAAGACCTGTCACAACACTTGATTTGCATAGAAACAGTCAAATATCCATAGGAATGTAATTCAATACTGTAAAGAATCCTGAAACATCTCATATTTCATTTTTCAGCTAGTATTACAGATAAAATATTATAATTCATCTTCATCTACAATTCATGCAATTTATTCCTATGGTTTTAGCAGATATTGCGCCAGTCTTCAGTGTCGCATGATCCTTCGGGAATGATTCTAATATGCAGATTTGCTGCTCAAGTAACGTTTCTTATTACTATCAGTGTTGAAAACAGCTGTCCCGACCCAAATCTTTTAAACGTTAATGCATGTGAGTGATCGAATTAACTTTTTAAAGAACCAGTTCCTGATCTTCTGTAACCTGGTTCCTGGAGATGAAAACCTGAAAAACTGGAAATACAGTGTTCTACTTCTGGTGAACTACTGTAATTGCAATGGGATTTAATGCATTTATATTAATGCACTAACTACCGAATAGCAGTTACATCCAAAAATTGGATAATGTTACAGTAATAACATTAAATATGATCATATAGAGTGTAAACATAAACATACTTCGCCATAAAGTAAATCTTTCTGGTTAAGTTGTGTTCCTGAAACACTGTGTGTTTATTGCTTTATTGCATTTTGGTGAATGAATAATTGAAGCATGTTAATATGTCTATGGAGTAAAATTTATATAAATGCATAATCACATTTTCCCATCATTATGCATTTACTAGTTCATTTTTAACAGTCCTGCAGTTTGACAAATTAATTATGGAAAAGTACAAATACTACATGCAATATTTTTTTTTTCTTTTGTTGTAGAATAATTAAGCAAGGATGCATTAAAGGAATAGTTTGCCCAAAAAGGAGCATTCTGTAATAATTTCCTCACCCTCGAGTAGTTCCAAACCTAATAATAATAATTAAATAATTAAAATAAAATTATTAAAACACTGAAGACTGGAATACTGGCTTTAAAATGCTAGAAATTATTAAATTTTAAAATATACTGAAATAGAAAAATAAATATTTTAAATTGCAATAATATTTTACAATCACATATTATACTCTATTCTTGATCAAATATGTGTAGTTATGATAAGCACAAGAGCCTTCTTTCTTTTTAAAAAAATCTTTTCAACTTCAAAATCTTGTGTAAAAACACTAAAATGAAATCCAATATAGCATGATGTAATGTGGAATATAGCAAGTACGCTGCAGGACATTAGTTTTTTGTGTCACCCATACTCCCGGATCAGAGACAAAAGAGCTGGGCGTGAAGGGAGAAATAGAATTAAATCTAACTACAGGGTTTGTGTTCTCACATTAGTGAATGAAAATGCATCATAAATTAGAGAAAATACAACATAAATTAGAGAATTTGAAAAGAAAATCACTATACAGTAACACTATACCTTCTCAGCTTGGCAGGTGCCTAGCTCCTTTTCAGAATTTGCATTGCCTTTCTTAATGTCGTCCTTCTGTTTTTTAAGCTGATCCCTCTGTGTGACCAGAGGAATAAGTTGTTTATTTATCTCTTCCACTTTCGTCTTGGCTGCCAAGATCCCATCCTCTTTCAGCTTCACCTGTTGGCCGGAAACAGCAATGCGTGTTTTCAGGTTGCGGATGTTGAGCTCCTGCTGTACAGCCTGGTAGATTATAACCAGTAGCGCACATAAGGCCAGAAAAACCACTGCCGATATGGCTCTCATCCTGAGGGAGGAAGAAAAGGGTAGAGCAGACTCGAGGAAAAGCTGTTTTTGATTTCTTTCTCTAGCTCGCTACTCGGTTCTCATGGCAGCAGTGTCTCTGCTGTTGACTGAAGCTGACTTGACTCCCTGTAGAGCTATTGCTTTAAGACAGCGACAGGTGAGCCTGCCTTACCTGTACAACTGGATGTCTGGGTTAAGCAAACCAGTGTGTGTGTGTGTGAGAGAGAGAGAGAGAGAGAGAGAAAGAGAGCGAGTAAAAGCTCAACTTCCTTGATACTGCTGCTGTGATCTCTGACCAACTTTTCCACTCTCTCCACCCACCTTTGTTTTATCAAAGCAGACAATATAGTAGAATTCACATCCACATGTTGTGGCGTGGCATTATAAAACTCGACAAAAGTCGTCAATCATTACAACGTGGTTAAACAGGATGGACCGGGATATTCGTATTTGCATGAACTAACCAACATGTCATCAAAGTGCATGTCGTCTGAGCAGCATCGAAACCCCGGTTTTTAGCCAGACAGGTGCTCACCTAGTACGTGGAGATTTCATAACCCTACTGTGAAAGCTTGGCTCGATAGATGTCAAAATGATTTTGTCCATCATTGTACTTGGATTTCAATTCAAGTGACAGGTTTCAAGCGTGGCTAAATACAATTTCTTCAACGTCTGACTATACGTGTTTTGTCTTGCTCGACGTGACGTTACTGAGGCGTCCTCGGTCAACCGACTCAGTGAACAGAGAATCATTTCTGTTGGTTAATAAGTGACAGGAATTTCTTGATTTTTTTTTTATGGCGATTGGCATAAAACTTTTAGATTACAGGTGAGAACTCCACGTCGATAACACTGACAAAGGCCGGTTTAATACTTTAAAAGTGATAAAACAAAAAGTGATAATCCCCTTTAAATTTTGAATGTTAGAATTTCTGTTAAGGAAATGTATGGAAATTAGTTTATATTTAGATCAAGCCTCTTTTGTAACTAACATTTGATAATGATAAAAAAAGAAACAATATGTTATATGGAGAACGTATGGTAATATGCATTAGTTATAATTTAATATTTTCAGCTTTTAGGTAAATTATATAGGCCTATAGGCTTGTAAATTACGTTACTTTATGGTTGACATGACATTAAAACAGCATTAATACAAATACAATTTATAAAAACGTGATAAACAGTAACGTGGTTGCCTGCATGGCTACTATAGTAGTCTAATATTGTAAAATAATTGCTGGATCACTTTAAAAAAAAAATTTAAACGGTTCAAAAGAACCGATTCGACGAAATGAGTCGGACGCACGTTGTACGTCTTAATAAGTTGACGTGACTGCAAGTGTACGCCACTGTGTTGGTGGGGTAGGCGTGGTTCTGTAAAGGTGGGCTGTATTACCTGTAGAACGTCTCCACTCCTTTCAAACGCTACCCAGGTGAGCAGGAAACTACTGATCGTTAAAACAAAAACTCAAAACCAGGAAGGAAGCTAACCGAGGATCGCTGTATTAACATATTTTCCTATTGGATTAAGGAGTTAAGGTGGACTTAAGTAACTAAATATTTAAGATCTGTGTTCTCAAGAATACAGTGTTTGCTCTAACATAATGCTATCTTGTGGGAGGGGCTAGCTTCACAGACAGGTAGCTCTGATTATCGGTACACCTGCACGCGAAGACAGGTTGTGAATCCGGTCCAGCTCCCTCTTGAGCCCTCCATCATGAAGTTTCCTGCACTGCTGCTGGGTTTTGTCGTGGTGTGTAGTCTGGGCATCGCTGGCTACATCCATACCAGACGAAAGCAGGAGACGCAACTGAGTAAACAGGCTTCTTTTCTGGATATTAAGTTCAGAGTGACCAGAGATGTTCTGGGAGAATACCAAGATCAGCTGAGTCAGACCAACACAATGCTGGAAAAGACTAAAAAAGAGCTGGACAGTTTAACCAAAGACCTATCCGTAGCCAAAACCTTTGTAGAGAAGAAAAAAGGTGACATAGCTACATGTAAAGGAGACAAGGTGAGTTGTAGAATGTGGGATGTTTGATTGATTTATTTTTTTTATGTGCACTTAAGTATTAATATACACCTGAGACTTTACATAATTGCTTTATTGTATTACCATTAGCCTATACTTAATGATCCAGCTATTTTACTTGTGCCTTTAAATGCATATAGGCCTATATAACAGGTGATTTATTATAACCTGTTTTTTATTCTTCAGAAACGATTCACAGATGAAATTGCTTCTACAGAGTCAGAAAAGAAACACATCCAGAGTAAGTTTCCATCTCTTTATTTCCACTTTTAACAAGACGACAGCTGGGATGTTTTCTAAAGACCATATTGACAATGAATAATACGAAGGTAGAAACAGTTACTAATTGTATTTCTTTGTACCTCAGATTAGCTAGAGTTGTCAGTTATAGCAGGCTAAAGCCCATGAAAATATACTGCCCTCCTCCGGCAATAAATGCAAAGCCAGTCAGTAATGGCTGGATAAATAATAGCTAATGATGCATGTTGTTAGGTACCTGAATTGCACAACTTGTGTGCAAGGTGTTGAAAATATATTGCACTAGTTACACTCATTGTTTGCTGTCATACATCCTTAGTTCATTTACAAGATGTTATAAAGTTTCTGCTGTATATTACATATAATAAATGCCGTTTTCTGTTCACAGGCGAGTTTGCTAAAGATAAGTCCCATTGGGGAACAGAGGTTGAATCTCTAAAAAAACAAATGGAGCAGATTAGCACACTTTGCAAGTACATTGACAAGACGTCTGTGGAGGGAAAGTGAGTATATTTTAATTATAAAACACTTTTCTGTGGATCTCCAAACTCTCAAAGCTGTCAGATGAAATTAGCTGTGATTAAATGGGAGCAGACAGACCGTAGGGTTATGGGTTAAAGCTCTGGACATGTTTATAACCTGAAGCTTTTAAATTGAGATTTGGGTTACTTTATGTATCTAAAATGTCTTTTAAAAATTGTTTAAAATATAAAATTACAATATTTTTAAAATAGAAATAGATCAAGTGTATTTCTGCCGAGCATTAACATTGCCTAACAATTCGTTTTTCCTTCTCCAAGGAAACTTTGTAATATAACCGAAGTGCCGCAACAGCCAGATGTAAAGCCCAAGCCAGAGGAAGCTAAGGAACCGAAACCGGAGGAACCAAAAGCTGAGGCGGCAAAAGCAGAAGAGCCTAAAGTAGATGTGGAGTGAAGAAAAAGCAAGTGAAGGAGTATGTGAGTGTGTTTGGGGAGTGGAGAACAATCTCACATCGGCATCAGATGGAGAAATGTAAAGGAAGATGAACTAACCTGAACATCTTGCTTGGGTTGATCTCCAGCATTCCAAAGGCATCCCTGAAATTAAATACTGTTTGGGTTCAAGGGTTGACTGACATCACACGTGGTTTGTCATATTCCTGCTGTGTTTTCTGACAATTAATTGTGTGTTTATGAGGAATATGGGATGATGCATGTGTATCGTCTATAATCAACTGAATTTTGATGTCCACTTCACCCTCAAATAAATGATAAAAACGTGTATTTATTATTATTATTTTTTATTTCCTTTTTTTTTCCAGATAAAGAGTGTTAGGTTTCTTTGCTTTCTGTGGGTGTGAATGATTTTATTTTTTAATATTTCCTTTATTCCCCCCATGTAGTTTACCTTGTCTGTGTTACAGTGTCATGCTGACCCTCCCTCAGGCTCATTCATATGCCCTGCTTGTATCGACCAATGGGAAAAAACTGACCCTCTTACTGTCACACCTAATCATCCTCACTTGGTTACCCCGGTTACTATTGTTATGCAGCCAGCGTTTGACCAGTCTGAGCCTTCAGTGAAGCAGAAAAACTAGTTATGAAGTTGTAAGAGTTGCTGTTTTTTGTTATAAGTTGTGGTCTTATGCTGGCATACTATGATGTTTGATGTAAGATACAAATAAAGTATGATTGGACATTTCTTTTCTGTATTCTTCTGGTAAATAGATCACTTTGCAATGGAAAGCAATAACGCTGCTCTTAATCTTACGTAAACAGTGGCTTGAAAGTATAATTTGCCATTTTAGGCTGTTTAACCAGTTTGATGGGTATGTAAGTTATGTTGGGTGTTTCATGTGGTTTGAAAGAAGGGCAACAGAAGAGTTAATGTCCTGTACAACGCCACCTTCTGACAAATCTTTGACAGGGCTTCTACAAGTAAAATTAGTATTTTGGATCCATTAGAAGTGAGGCATTGTTTAATTATGTTTAATTATGAAGAAATATAAAAGCTTAGCATTTTATGAAACCACTTACTTAGGATTGTTAATTTAATCTGGAAATTAGTTTAAAGCAATGGCTCACCAAATCTTCACCATACTGTAGCTTCACCTTGTTACTTCGATTTTTATTAACTTTTAATTTGAATTTAACCCAAAATATAAATTATGATTATTTACTTGCCATCACGTCACTCCAAACTTGTATGATTTTCTTCTGTGGAACATAAAATAGGATATTTTGAGAAACGTCTCAATGCTTTATTTTTTTAATGTAACTAAAAGTTTTGTTAACAAAATGAATTCTCAAAAATATGTTTTACAGAAAAAAAATTTAAATAATAAGGGTGTGTGTAAATGATGTTTGGTAACACTTTACAATAATTACAATTTTTATTTGGTTAATATTACATTAAATTGGTTGACATGAACTGATAATAACACTTAAATCATTTGCTAATGCATTGTATCTGATTGTCCAATGAACCTTAGCTGCACTGATGTGAACTATGTGTGTAAATAAAAATAAAATAAAATACTGTAACAAATATAATAGTCATTGTTATAATACTAGTTTGTGCATTAACCAACATTAACTAAAATGGCCTTATTGTAAACTGTTACAAATATCCATTCAAAACATTACTTTCATGTTTTTTAAAGATTCAATTATGAACCAAATATGAATATATGCTAACGTAACAGAAAAGAAGATTTAAAAATCATATTGTATATGTCTTGTGGTTATTGAAACGGTGAGTATTATAACATTTATGAGTTGTCTTCCTGTAACCCAGATTTTTGGCTTTTTAAAAAAAAAAAACAAAGAAAGGAAAGGGTAGAAAGTGCAGAATATTCTTTTAATACTGCTGGTTTTATTTGAAACTGAGTCTCTTACTACGTCAGAACTGACCATGTGAACCTAACTGGCTTCTATCTGTTCAGATTGAGTGCGTACCTCCCTCCCCTCTCTTTTCTGTTTCTCTCTCCCTGCTTTCTCTTTCTGTTACCCCTCAGGCTCACAATTAGGGGAAACAATTAGTGTCTCTCTTCCGCCCCATCTCGTTCAGAAGGTCACTGTGTACAGCGGGACTCAAAACTGACGATAGCATCTGCTTCACTTCTGATACTCTGATGCCCCACTATATTATTTTGGGCTTGTCTTACGTAATATATAATGTGTTTAATGTGAAATTTAAGCAATATAGAAAACAACGGTTCCAGGGTTGCTACAGGAAAATTACATGTCTCCAGAAAGCAGTCCAGAGATAATAAAGTATAGATTGTATAATGGTCAGAAAAAATATTTCTGTTCATGAATGTTACATTTTAGACATGATTAAATCGTATGGAATAACAAAAATATGTGACATTATATCTTATCTTCTTTTATATATATATATATATATATAAATGCAATCTCAGGTGTCTAACGAATGCACAAATTCACAGTAAAAAGTAATATAAAATCCAAAGTACCTTTCCTCACAACTTTTTCATGGCATTTATTTATCATAGTTCAGGAAAGACAGCTCATGGGAACTGAACAGATGGTTTCTCAGAGATTTAGAGAGCTGTGGACTGCATTGGGTCACCTTCAAGTTATGCCACTGACGATGCAAATGAATGTCAAATCAGAGTGGAAAGGTCGTTTCAGGTTCAGGTCAACAAAAGCAGATTGTGTGAATTTAGCCTTCATATTTCATATATTTGGGGGGAATTTGTTTATGATATAGTCACACACACACACACACACACACACACACACACAAATAGAAACTAAATGAAATCTTGCATCTTGTTTTACTGAGTTGTGCACACATTAGATGAACATAAAAAATACATTTATCAAATTTCATCCCAACCAGTCATAAAAGAAGTTCTTAACCATGTTACGCCTTTAAAGCTTGCAACTTTCTCAACATAATAAGCAAGATTTCACCAAAAAAATGGACTTTATATTGGTATATGTGTTCATTGTTATTTTATTGATGATGGGTTACAAGGCATTTGGAAAATTATTTGTATTTGTGTAAAAGTGATCACATTGTTCTCCATCTTTCTTATAGACAAATCTGCAATCACTGCAGATTTGAGTTATATATTTGCATTTAAAGTACAGTTTAATGTGATTTGGGAAATATAAAATCGGTTAGATTTATAAATACATTTGATTTATGCATACTATGCATGTTGCATTGTGCACATTTATATTCCATAGATTTAATGTTTTTAAAAGAAGTATGTTATATGCGTACAAAGATTACACTTAATCAAAAATGAAACTGTAGAAACTTTATTTTAAAACAATGACAATAGTCTTCAGAGTCACACGGTCCTTTAGAAATCATTCTTATATGCTGATTTGGTCTCATATTTCTGACTGTTGAAAACATTTATGCTGATTAAAATGTTTTTTGGAAACCATGATTTTGAAAGTGAAGCCTATGGTCTGGTAAACGTACCACTATTAAAGCTGCATATTGTGGGTTTATAACTTTGCAATCATATAAAAATATACTCGGGAGTCAGTTTATTTGCCGATGTAAAACAGGCTTGTCTGACTGACCTCTGAGTGAGTGTATGTGTGAAATCACATCTATTGATCAGCCTAATGCAGGAGGAAGAGCCAGCGGCAAGGTGATCAATGTGCTCTTAATTAACCCCTGTGTGTGTGTGTGTGTGTATGCTGGGCTTTAGGAAGGGTGCTAAACTTTGGTCAGGGGTGTATAAATACATCCATCCCAACTGAAACTTGTGACATTCATGGACACTTTCTAACTTACAGGCTGCACTACATTACACACCAACACGCAAACTATAACAGAACACACTTTCCAGCTAAATTTACTTCAAAACATTGAGGATGTGAGTGATTTCAGGCTGGAGTCTCAAAACCGTGAGTATATTGTGTCTGTGTGTGCCAATGCTAAAACTCTGCATGTTTATGTGTGTGAAGATATTTATGAAAATGTTTGTTACATAACCTGAATGATTTTAGTTTAGTTTATTCTTTAGAAGCTCTTAATTTAGGTTTAGGGGTATAGGGTTTGCAGAAAATGTGATTAGCTTTGTGTAAATATTGCCATTTTGTGCTTTATTCTTTCCGTTTTGTCTCATATTTCTGTAATTTCTCTTTCAGACGGCGAGGTTCTGACAGGTCAGGGACTGTGTGATATGTTTGATATTCGGTTGCTTTCCTTATATCACGTCAACTAAATATCAGACATATTCCTACAGTCTTTGGCGCATTTCTTCACATTCATGGCCTCCCTTCATTCACCATCTGGGTTCATCAAAGAGTTTGTTATTTATTACTTTCTTGACTGCTCATCGAACAGGTTTATAACAGTTCAGCAACATAAAAGCATACATAACAGATGTTTTTCATGTCTTCGCATGATGATGGTAAAAGTTTCAGTTCTGCTCATTTATGTTTTAACAGTTCATTCTTTATAATATTTGGATTAATAATTTGCAGCTTTGCTGGCTTAATTGCTCAGGTTTCGTGTTTAGGTTTTCAGGGATGCTATGGAAGAAAACATTTTTCACAAATAACATTTTGTGGAATGGAAAAGTGTCTATGAATGAAATCATGCTAATAAATAAACTTCATTTGCACTCAACATTCAGTTTTTTTCTTATTAATGCTTTTTAACATTAACAAAACTGCATTTTAATAATTAGCATTTACTCATCAGTTAATATAGGCACAACAAATGTGTGTGACAGTCATTGAAGAAAAAAACTTTAGTACATAATTTTTGAATACAATTATATTAAGTGTTTCTCAACTCTACCAAGTAGTCAAAATGTGTGTCTGTGGGGAGAGAGGGGCGGGGGGGGGGGGTATTTTTGCATAAAAGGTTTGAGTTTTGTATCGTTTTGCATAGAATTTGTTTGCTTGTGAAATACCAGTGTTTATAGATCTAATTTTTAACTAGTTATGACAAAGATTTTCACGTGCCAGGACATTGGCCAACAGGCTGTCAGTTAAATAGGCAATTTAACAATACTCACATTATTGGCATCCACCGTCTAACAGGAACATTATGAACCTCATCAAATTTCACAGGAGAGTCTGACTCAGATTAATGGAAATGTTTCTCTTTCAGACAATCTTGCTTTGGTTCTCAAATCATTTGATTTGGTTTGTGTATAGTATTACCAGTGCCCTTTGTTTAATAATAGTAATAATAAATAATACATCTGTGTGTGCGTGTATGTGAAAGAGAAAGTGAGAGAAAGTAGCGACGCTTGATTTGAACCTTTAACTCATGACTCCGAAAACAGTCAGAAAATCCAATAACTCAACATCCAGAGTATGCGCTCAAGTTACCTCAGCTACAGTTTTAGCTATAAGAAAACTGCGTATGACTTCAGTCATATTTCAGTCTGAATAGTGAAAATTTGTGACGCAGAGAGTACTGTATATGCCTGAAGCATTTGTTTGGTCATAACCCTGCTGTCTGCACAAAATGATAATAATGATATGCACAAGAAGCATACTGAAGTATACATATGTATGCAGTTCAATCAAAAATCTTTGTGTTTAAAAAAAAAGCTTGTTTGTTAAAAAAAATTAAACTGTAATAGATCTAATAAAGAACCATTGGAAAAAAATCTTTGGGTAGGGATTAAAATTAAAATGTCATAACATTTTTATTTTGATATTTTAAATGTATTATAAAACATGTTTGTACACAACTACTAGCATAATATTTGTAATAAGTAATTATATGTTCCTAAAATGTCTTTTTTTTTTATTAAATATATATATATATATATATGCATAATCAATATCACCCTGAACACAACAGAAGTGGATGAGATTGTCAGAAAAGGATCTGTGCAAGTATTTGTTTTTGATACACACAAAACAAAATGTTATTATTTATTCTAATTTACTGTTCATGTACAAAAAAATCGCTTGAAGGGCAAAAAAATAAGACATCAGTGGATGTATTCATGCGATTAGAGTAATTGCATACGCGATTACATCACTAAGACACTGAGTAAATTTGGTCCTACCGTATGTAACAAGCTTGCTTTTGTGTGTTCATGTGCACAATTTAGCTTTCATTTGTTGATTTTACTTGTTTAACGAATTTAAAAGGCCTTTACTCTTAAACCTTGATTGGTGCAACCTGTACTTTAATATTATCTGTGCATGAAAACACAAAAATAATATGCATTGTTTCTTGAAGCAACAAATTGAATTACCTTTGTGTATAAAGTGCATAACATCATATATATATCTATGTGTGTGTGTTACGGTCAAGTAGGAGGGTCAATTGCGCAGAAGTACAGTATAAATATCAGAGATCATGGAGCATCATCACAATAGAACTCAAGAGACTATTTGGGAAACCACAGAAAACATCACTATACAAGACAAAAAGGTAAAATCTTTATTTCTTTTTAAGTCTTACATTTCCTTTTTACATACCTGTATGCGTCTTAATTTAGGCATTGTTAGTTTGTCTGTCAGGGAAAAAAAGATATAGAGTAATATAAATAATCTAAAGCAATAACTACAGTAATATTTTTACTATTATAATCGTAAATTAATTTATTATAATAAAATATATATATCCTATATATATATATATATATATATATATACGTATAAACACACACACACACACACACAACCATTCAAGTTCAGTTTTACAACAGTAAGCTACTTAATGGTTTTTAAAGATGTTTCTTCTGCTCATCAAGTTTGCATTTATTAGATTAAAAATCCAGAAAAAAACTGTAATATTGTGAAATATTATTTCAATTTAAAATATCTGTTTTCTGTGTGAATATATTTTAAAATGTAATGTATTCCTGTGATGCAAAGCATCATTACTCCAGTCTTTAGTGTCACATGATCCTTTCAGAAATCATTGTAATCTGCTGATTTATTACTAGAATTGTCAGTGTTGTAAACAGTTGTGCAGCCAAATGTATATTGTGGAACCTGTGATGTTTTCCTTTTTTTTCTCCTCAGGATTCTTTGATGAATAACAAGTAAAAAACAACATAATTTTTTACCAAATATAAAACATTTCTAAAATGTAAATCTATGCTGTGACTTTTTTGTTCATTTAATAGATTCTTTGTTAATAAAAGTATTAATTTCATTAAAAGAAGAAAGAATAAAAATGTACTGATCCCAAACTTTTGAACAGTAGTGAAACAGTAAACTACTGTAACAGTAGTTTTGAACATTACCCATTTTATATAAATGCTTCTCTTTTTAATATTTTAATGATCAAAGAATCTTAAAAAAAACTATTAAGCAGCTCAACTGTTTCAAAACACTGATAATAAAAAATCATCATATTAGAATGATTTCTGAAAGGTCTGAAAGTGACACTGAAGACTGGAGTAATGATGCTTTATATCACAGGAATAAATTACATTTTAAAATATATTCACACAGTTATTTTAAATTGAAATAATATTTCACAATATTACAGTTTTTTTCTGGATTTTTAATCTAATAAATGCAGCGTTGATGAGCAGAAGAAAAACCATTCAATATGTTACTGTTCTAAAACTTTTGAACAATAGTGTATTAATTTGACTATAAAAGCAAGTAAGATTTAAAGGTAAAGACTGTTTTTTCTGACAGTTTAATAAAATAGTATCAATCCTCTATGAAATTTGAACAAAACATTTAGTTAGATGAAAGAAACTGTCAGTTATGAATATTCTTGTTTTTGTTGTTAACATCATACATGAATGCTTTTGAAACACTATGATGCTCAAAACAGCTAGAATTATAGTTCATTGATAATGAAATTTAAACAAAGCTTAGAAACCAATGCTGAATATAAACGTACTGTTCACTCCAAATCCTGTGAAATAAAGACTAAATAATAATTAACAAGGTGGATTTTTACAGATGGCTTTAGATGTCCGCACCAGTCATAAACTGCTGATGGCAGCCTGTCTGTTAAATGCAATTACTCCAATTTTAACAGTGAACAGAGGTGGAGAGTGCACATTCAACACCAAAGGTACAGCACTGCACCTAAAATTAATGGCCTTACTTTATTTATGTGTTGCACTAATGTGTATGTCATAAGTCTCTGTGCTATTTTTAGGCACCTGTGAATATCAAGGACAGGTGTTTGGCATTGGCGAGAGCTGGATTACTACAGACTGCTACCAGTGTGTGTGTATGGAGCCCTTCGGGGTGGGCTGCTGTGATCAGTAAGTCTGCACTTTCTGGCTTTTTTAAATCTACACCACTGAAGGCCTTTCCAAGCTGTTTGCATGCGTTATCTAGCCACTAACCTGCACATATGTGTGTGTTTTTATCACCCTGACAGCAACTCCCTACCAGTGGATTATCCTGAGTGGTGTGAGGTCATCAGAAAGCCAGACTCCTGCACCAGTGTGGCTGTGATGAGATCCAATCACAAACTCCCTTGTCTTTATGGGAAGTGGGGTGGGATGCGACCTGAGACATGGAAGTCTGACAATGATTTATTGTTTTAAATGAAATGTTAAAAATCACTCATTTAGGTTTGCAATTTTATTATTATTTTTTTTGGAACTGAAAAGCATCAACCATTCTTTTGTAGGGAATTAATGGTTCTCTGCATCAACGCATAACTCAAGTATGTTGACACTGCTGTTGATACTGCCAATATAATGTCACACTATAGCTTTATCTGTTTAAATAAATATAAAATGAGAAAATATCATGACAAAATACTGCATCTTTGGCATTAATTATTATAAAACATTTTAACTTTTACTACAATGAATATATATACTTCAAGAGATAATTTTAAAATGATGACTTTGTTGTCAGTGTACCGTATTCGTCCTGTGTGCCCGTTATTGCCTTGCTTGAGTCGGTGCCAGCATCTTAAGATCTCTTTAGGTTTCTTCTCCTCTGTCAAGGAGCGGGTGAAATCTGAGAGCGGTGAGATAACAAACATGAACGCAAACCTAAGAGCTAATGGTTGTAAACTCGGTCAAGATAAAACCGTTCAACCTTTGATTTTTCTTTCACAAACCTCTCAAACACACACTGGAATGTATAGTATTTAGCCAGGTGTTTTTCTAACCAGAAGTCACATGATAAGTCTGAGCCATCACGTGTCAACGTTCAAGTTTCAGGAAAGTTTTCATTTCTTGTCGAAGAAACCGCGCCCAGCTTCTTCATAATCATTGGTTATTTTTCAGCAATCTTCTTTTTGATAGGGCCATACAAACGTCACTCAAACTGCGGACGCTCTAACCGCGCCTCCTTCTTTAACCTGGTTTAGAGTAATTGATATCGTTTCTAATGCGAAGGGCTTGAATTTCATCCGCATGAACTCATAGACACGGTGTCCGAGCCTCACTAATATGTAAAGGTGAGTTGATAAATATGCTATAATCACAATAAATAATAATTTTGCTGGTAAAATGTACAGCGAAAGAGCCAAGTGTCAATGCAGACACAGGCAGATAGACGGCGTTCAATGTGTTTGCAGACGTCACGTAAAGGTTATTTGCCTTTCTGTGAAATATAAAAGTTTATTTTGGTATTTTCGGTTTGTACGGTAACATTTCTTTGAATCTGAGAGAATCGTTTGCCTTTATAGGGTTATAAATGTTTGTGTATGCGTGTATTATGCACATGTATTCAATATTTGCACACATTTGCATGAAGCTGTTTTTATTTTGGTCATTTAAATAACTTATTTACTAGCTTGTTCGCTATTTAGGGTGAACTAGACAAAGAATGTATAAAAACTGAATTTACATATCTAAATAAAGAACAAGCCTTATGTTTGGGTGAGCTACAATTTAATAACAAGTTATGGTGTACGATTTTAAATCATTAGATCTAAAACTGCAACCAGACAACGAGCTAATATTAACACATTTTGTAACATTTATGTAATTATAGATACATACACACAATATTTTAAGTTGTATAAATGGTTTCCCCATTTTATGGTTCACTTGGATAGTCCATAGTCTTGCTGTCAATATGGGGTAATAAAAGTGTTACATGACAAGTTATTCAAAATGGTTTGTACTAATGCATGTTACAACTCTTTCCCCACCAGAATGGACAACAAAACACCTCCAGACATGAGCAGTCCCAGCCAACTCCGATGACTTCTGTCAGTTTAGTTTTTGAGAATGAATGTGAAACAGAGAACGAGAAGCGTGGAAGAGGGGGATTTAACTGGAAATACCATGTAGCTTAAGAAAGTATTTCTGCTTCTCAGGTAGATATTTATAGGGCAAGAAGATATGTTTTAGTAGATGCACACGCTGTCACTAACACACTACCATACTATTTTCATGCTTGTTTTGGTACACACTGAAACCATTTTAAGGTAGTGAAAACAGTGTGATAAAAAGGAAGAGGTTTGGGTTGACTAGCCAAGTTCAACAGCAAGACTGGGGGTAAATTCAAATTTTAGTGAGATTATATTAGACAATCAGACAACGGAGAGCTGTGAAACATGGATTATGGTGAAAGTGCTCTTTGTGGAAGTGGAGAACTGGAGCTGGATCCAGATATTGTGAGCGAGGAGGCGGGGAAACTTTATTCGGAGCTTCAGGTAACCAATCAACAGTATCCACCTCTATTCACCCACCAATCAAAATAACTTTTAAGGCCTGTTCACACCAAGGATGATAAAAATCATGATAACGATAAAGGTTTAAAATCGTTCTAATTCAGTGAGAACAGGGAAATTCACACCACAATGTTCTTGCTGTAAACAGGACCTTTAGAGGCACTTTTATCATTTGCAAGTGTTAAATTCAGAGAGCAGATGTTTTGCTGACTTTTCATAAGGGAAGTGAACCGTAGTGTTTTTTTTCCCTTTCATAAGCACAAGTCATAAGTATCGCTCTTCCTGTGAGTGCAGCTGCCCACTGAGATAAGAGCATTACATGTGATGGGGGAATAAATACAATTTAGACTTTTTGTTTGTAGTCGGTGGTGGAGACTCATGGAGCCGGTGTGGTGGAGTCCCTGCTGCCCATCCTCGTCTGGGTTCTGGAAGGGCTGGCGAGCTGCAGGGCCCAGCTGAGAGAGAGAGAGGAGGAGGCAGAGAAAGAGAAAGGAGAGAGAGAAGAACTGATGGAGAGGTATCACAATGAGAAAACACTGAGGAGAGAGAGCCAAGAGGTGAGAGACAGCTGTGTGAAGAAAGAACTGAAGAACTTTTGTGAGCTTTTAACTTTTTAATTGTAATTATTACTACATTATTTACAATTTAAGCTTTTAATTTGTCTCCTCCAAACATTTTTAAACTTTATATGTGAACTCGGGGGCTTTATATTACAGTACTGTTGTTTTGGATTTTATTTTGACACCCATAGGCAGAGTCCTGACCAATTATTGGGGAGCTTAATGGTCCATAAACAGAATAAAGCTATTTGTGACCGGCTGGATTGCTGGATAAGTTTTATTCAAATTGGACATTTCTAATTCAGTTTTTCAGTATCCATTATAATATTTATTTGTAATTATTAATTAATTCATATCCTAAATTCTTAACTAAATTAAGTTTAACGATAATTATATATCAACAAAAATTATATAAATTATTATAAGTGCTGTCAAATGATTAATTGCGATTAATCACATCCTAGATAAAAGTTTTTGTTTACGTAATAAATGAGTGTGTGCTGTGTATATTTATTATGTATATATAAATACAAACACATGCAAGTATATATTTAAGAAAATATTTATATATAATATAAGTATATAAGTCTATATACATGTAAATATTTTCAAAATGTGTGTGTGTTTATATACACATAATAACAAAACAAAAACATTATTTTTTTCCCCTTTTTTAAAAAAATTGAGAATTTGAAGACATAACAAATTTCATTCAACAAATTGACTTTTATTATAATAATAAAATAATAATTAATAAAATAATATAGTTATTTTGAATGTAATCAATCGCGCTTAATCATTTGACAGCATTAATTATTATTAAATAAATATACATATCTCAGTCAACCATTAATAATATATCTTAACTAATGTCATCTTATCTGAGTGTGCTTGATTTTAAACATATTATGTATTTCATTGTGTAAAACTTTTGTAATTGGAAAGGAAAAGTTTCTTTTAAATATAAAAATATTTTAAAAATTTAATTTGTCTACATACCATCAGCGCTATCTGGAGTTGGATGACCAGTTTGAGCAAGAAAGGAGGGCTATGCGTGCAAGAGAAAAGGAGAAAGAAAAGAGAGAAAGAGAGCTGGAGAAGAAAGCCAGGGAACAAGCTGATCAATGTGAGTCTCTCTGAATAAAACCTTTCACCCTTCTGCTCTCTCTCTGTCTGTTCAGACTGTTAAAACATTGGCATGATGTGTATAAATGTACATTTGAAATATATAGCTGTCAACTTTTCTTTGTAGTGATGGCTTTGGAGGAGCAGAAAACAAATATGACGAGGGAGCTAAACTCAATCAAACACACGCATAACAAGGTCTGTCATTTCTCATGATTGTGTATTTGTTTATTTAGCTTTTGCTTGTTGGTTACTTTAAATTTCTGTTTCTAAAATTATATCTATGTTTTAATATCCAGTTAGTACTGACACACCGAGATCTGCTGGAAAAGAAGAAGGAGTGGGACAGTGAAGCCTTCACTTTTAGGTGACACACACTTCCCCTTTCTTGAGTTGAGCTAAGAGGCAATAGAATTCCATAATGTGGTACACATTTCTTGCCTAGCATGATTTGCAAAAAGCTGATTTGAAAAGTAAAAAATTACAGTATTGGTTACTTGTCAGCAGGAAAATCCCTTTTGTTTGCAGGAATCGTGTGCACAGCAAACATTCAGAAGCTGTTTCTATCCACGATCAAACAGAAACCTCTGGCACTGAAGAGGTTAATTTATTTGTAATTCAGCAGAGACAAACTACGCTTTCTCCAAACTTTTTACTTTACTTTGCATTAATGCCTAGCATACAACAATAAATGTCTTTTCACAACAGCATCTATGTTTTACCCTTTCTTTTTGCAGCATGATCTTAAAGCTGGGAGTGCCCCTGATTCCACTGCGACAGAAATGAACAATACCAACAACAGCAACATGACCGATGCTGAAGTTAACCATAATAACGATCAGTCCTTCATCAGTGACCTCATAAGCTCCACCCCTGAGCTGGCTCATTTAAAGGACTTTATTGAAACAAGGTACAGGGGCTGTAACATCTCAGTTTTGTTCTAGACTGATGCAGTTTAGGCAATGTTGAATATGTATACTGTACATAGAATTCAGCTTTGCTATCACATGTTATATATCACCTATATATTATAAAAGAGAACTGTTTTCTTTTTATATATATACTGTTAAGGTGCTTTACGACTTAAACATCTATATACCAAAAGCTTTCTGACTTTCTTTTCTTTTTTTCTGTCTTCTGTCTTTTACTGAGTCCAGGAAGTGAGTGGGAGATGGTATCTTTTCATGTGTGTAACATCCTGTTGATGTTCTCTTATTTGGTTTATTGTTTAAGTTATGGCAGATGATTCATTGTCATTTTTTCCTTCATGGAAAAACGAGATGAAACACAGTTATAGTTGATGATGTTCAATTGTTTTTGTCTTATACAAATAATTCATCTTTTGTCCATAAACATGTTATCTTTTTTTATTTAGTCTTTTTGTTCATCTCTCTCTCTTTTGCTCTCTCCAGCTCCCTTCTTTGTTCAAAGACAGCAACTTCTGAAATAAACTCAAGCGTGTTTGATGAAATGACACAAGGCCAGGAGGATAAGAGAGAGGTGGATGAAGACCAGAAGGTGAAAGATGGAGAAAAAACTAAGGTGGAGGAAGAGATGGACAGTGACTCTGATTGCATGGAGTGGGATTTGAGGAATACAGACTCTGTGTTTTCAGAGTTATCTGAGCTCAGCAGGGAATATGTAGAACATGTCGACCAGGGGGCCAGTGTGAGAGGTATGATCATGTGTTTCATTTAAGTGTGTGTGTGTGTGTGTTGTTTAGAAGAAATGTAAATAGTGAAGAAGGAACAGGGAGAACAGCATTAGTCTGTTGATCATCAGATTAACCACAAACAAAAATGTTTTCATTTAAGTCATCTACTTCAGGCTGCACCAACAGAGAAACCTTTTATCAAATCTTTGCTCTGGTGCTGAATGCATTTATTATGCAGCTCTCTGGAACACTTGATTCTGACTGGTGGTCAGTTGCAGCAGTCAAATATTTTTGTATAGTGACCACTAAACTGTAAATTTGACCGTTGCTGTCCTACACTGTTGCCCATTTTTTCCATATAATAAAATAATATTTCATGTCCATTCATTTATTTTTTACATTTTTTGGTATAGTTTTGTAATAAGCCTTAAAATGTACAGTCAGCTGGTTATTTTTGTAAAATATACCAGTTCAGGATAATTTCAGGCTAATAATTTCTAACTTAGGCTTATTTAGCATATTATTATGCTAATATTATAGCAGTTGATTATTAACTAATAATCAACTGACTGTATGTTATGCTTTATTAATACACTGCAGATCCATCACTGTAGTTGAAACTTTGTGTTTTTGTTTGGTTTGCAGATAACACAGACCAGTTCGAGCAGATTCTTTCTCAATATGAGGAACTAAAACACACTCAGTAAGATAGAAGTGTTTTCTTATCAATCTGTTTATTGTCAAAGTTGAGGCTCTGATCATGACCCATTTTATGTGTTAACCATTCACTTTATCCATGTGTATCTCTTTCTCAGTGAGATGGTGGATACTGCTCGTAAGGCCCTTATATCCCGTGTTGAGGAGCTGACCAGTGAGAGATCTGCCCTGAGTATGGAACTTGATTCTTGTCATGAAACCATCAGCCGACTGGAAGGAAAAACCAAAGAGATGGAGGATGAAATCAAGCGGTAATGTGGATTACAGGAATTGACCTCAATTTATTTCAGTATCAGCAGTTTGCTAAATACCTAATTAAGCAGTTTTATATAACATTGGAAATGTTTAAAGTCAGACTTAGAGAAATGAGACTGCTTAGTATTTTCAGCAACAAAGAATGATAAATAAGATTAAGACAAATATGTACAGTTCCATTCAAAATCTGGTACTGCAAAAATTAATACAATTATGAAATATTACAATTTAAATTTTTGAATACATTTTTTAAATGAAGTGTATTTCTGTGATCTAATAGCAGTCAACAGTGCCACATGTTCTTTCAGAAACCATTCAGATATGGTGCTCAGGAGACGTTTCTTATCATGTTGAAAACATTCATGCTGATTAATATTCAAACTGCATTTATTTGAAGGACAAAACTTTTGTACCATTACAACTGTCACGTTTGGTCATTTATTTTGTCCTTGCTGAAAAAAATTAATGATTTCTCAAAAAAAAAAAAAAAAAAAAACACTGAACCAGAGCTCTTGAATAGTAATTTTCTTCTGTTTAATTCATTTTAATGGTTCAAATTAATAGGTAACATTTATTGTTAGTTTGTTATGTTTTTTTATGAAATGGTTTTTATATTTTAAACAGGTTACGAAAAGAGCTTGAGACAATCCAGTCAGAGGACCCTGATGTAAGTCTATGATAGATTTAAGTTGCATTTCAGAAATGAATATCACTTCTTAGAAACACTGAAATCAGTCTCTAATTCCTGTCTCATTCTCTCTTGCTCTCTCCAGGCCTCACTGCCTACCTCCCTCCGTCGCTTCTCTCGTTCTGAAATGGCTCGAGTGGTCATGGAGAAGAATCAGTACAAAGAACGACTGTTTGAACTTCAGGAAGCTGTGCGGCGTGCTCAACTTCAGAGGTAAACTCCCTGAGTTAAGGTCCTCTGAGGCGCTGACATCATCTCTTCTCAGGTGTTTAGTCATCTCAGATCATTTAAGGGTTGGATCTAGACTGAAGCTTGTGTAATTCCTAGTTACCACAGGATGGTAGAAACAGAGAAACAAATAGAGACAGAATTTGCATGGCTGCTGATATATCCAAGCGAAAACTGTTTGTTAGTAATGTGCGTTTAATCAGATATAACTGCAGTACAAGATTACGAGATGCCTTATGTGAATGCTTGGCTAAAGAAGCATTATTAGGAAGGCTATTCCAGAGTTTGCAGGATTGTAGTGTGGTAGAAGACTAGATAGGCATGCAGGAGCTAAACCGTTAATGGCCTTGTAGGTGAGTTATAATATTTTGTAACTGATACAGAACTTAATAGGTAGCCAATGCAGAGACTGTAAAACTGAGGTAATATGATCATATTTCTTGTCCTGGTAAGGACTCTAGCAGCAGCATTTTGGACTATCTCTATTCTGTTTATTGAAGATGCAGGACAACCAGCTAGCAGTGCATTACAATAGTCCAGTCTAGAGGTCATGAATGCATGAATTAGCTTTTCTGCATCAGAAACGGGTAACATGTTTCGTAGGTTTCCAATGTTTTTAGGATGGAAGAATGCTGTTTTTGTAACATGGGAAATACGATTTTTCAAAAGACATGTTGCTGTCTAATATAACACCCAGACTTTTGACTGTAGAGGAAGTAACAGTACATCCGTCTAGTGGTAATCCAACCTTTTAAAACACTGTTAGTTTAGAGAATTTTGAAATTTCATCTGGTCTTGTTGAGATATATAGTTGAGCATCATCCGCATAGCGATGCAAATTGTGGGAATTAATGATGCAACAAATCATCAGGCTTGTCTGTAGATTTACTATTTTGAATGAAGCTAGTTAATAACTTCCTAGAGAAATCTTGCTTCTTGTGGTAAAATGACTACTGAGCAACCACAATGTGGCAAATACCCACAACAGCCTAGGATTGTAACTTCTGCACAACCAAATACCACTTTTTTTAAACACAGTGACAGAACATGTAATATTGTAGTATACACATTGATTTATGTATTCTGTCCTCCTCTAGAGTTACAAAAGAAGAGCGTCCCTCTGTGGAAGGGAAGGGTAGTGTCTGGAGCAGGTGAGGTTACTGTACATACTGTACAACCAGACTCTTAACAGCGAGTTGGTATTTCCTGCTGTGAACCTCTTTTTTTCTTGCAGGTTTAATCGTTTTCTAGGTTTGACAAAGGGTCAGTTAGCTCCGGCCACAGCTGTTGCTTTAACTTTCTCTCCCACACCGGTTTCTGCACAAACACCAGTGGGGTCTCCAAAGCAACTCTCTACTAAATCACCACAAACAGAGTGAGTCATAGCATTAGAAGTTTTAAATACCTGCTAACTGATAGCCATGATAGTTATTTTCTGTTTTTATTACAGTGTTACATGATTGGGGATTTCGGGTCTCTAAGACCTCATTTGTTGATTCATCGACAAATGACTTGTGGGTCAAAAGTCTAGTTTGAACGTGTCCTAAGTTCTTATAAATATACTCATGTTAGTTTTATATGGTTCTTAAAACTTCATTTGGTTTACAAGAAAAAAAATCTGATATTGAAACATGACACAGTCGTGAGGCTGTCGGTCATTTCCTGTTATATGCTTTTTTTTCTGCGTTTTGGTTGCATCACGATTGACCTCAGATATTAATAATCAATGAATCACTTTTGAAATACCACAGATCACAGAAGAGGTCTATTCAATTCATTGTATATCTTTTGTGGTCAGCATGGATGCATTCATTTGATAAAAATATGATAAAGCAATAAAATATTATATTATAAAATAATTAAGTTTTATGATAACATTTTATAAATGTAATTTATTTCTGTGTGATGGCAAAGCTGAATTTTCAATGTCACAAGATCATTCAGAAATAATTCTAGTTTGCTAAAATTATCCTAACAGTTAGAACGTTTTGCTGACAAATATGTTTTAATTACATTTATGTTTGATACATTTATATAGTTTTTTATATATAATAATATAATAATTTAATTTATTGAGCCAAACTTTTGAACAACTGTGTATTAGAGAGACTGTATAATCAGTTACTTGTGCTTTTCATTATTACACTTTATTGAAATAATGAGTTGTTTTTTCTTGTGCAGAAGTTCTCAATCTCCCAGGTTAAGGAAAAGAGAGCTGTACAGGGAGATCCGCTCTCATGTGTGGGGTACTCTGGGTAAAAAACAGCTCCACGGCTGGAGCATGCCTCTTGGTGTTACAAACATAAAGGTAAACACACATCTATATATATTGTTATCAATAGCAACAGCTATAGAGCCATCTACACCCCAAGGTGCATCTGAAACTTTTCGGTTTGCTTATAAACAACATCTACAAAGATCTATGACATTTGCACATTTTATACTGCTTAACTGAAATGAGTGAAATTATCGATCTGTTTGTGAGTTGATTGTAAAAATGTGTGTGTGTTTGTGTGGAACAGGACTCTGAACTCCCTCCTGAGCCCAAAGATGTGCCCATCCTCATTCAGCTGAGACTGCTGGACCAGAGAGATGCTACAGCCAAGGTGAGAGTCCCTCACCAGTCATTCAGTGTTATACTTCTATAGCATTTATCATCATTTTGAATTTACTTGTTTTTCATTTGAAGTGTTAGTCTTACTAATTTTAATATTTCAACATTAAAGGGATAGTTCGCACAAAAATGAAAATTAGAATCTGCACTTGTTGCACATCTGTTTGAGTTTCTTTAGTTAGATGAACACAAAAGAAGATATTTTGAAAAATGTTGGTAGCCATAGACTTCCACAGTATGTTTTTCAATACTATGGAAGTCAAACATAAACCGTTTGGTCACCAACATTCTTCTTTTATTTTTTAGAAGAAAAAAGAAACTCATACAGTTTTGGAAATAAGTGAATGAGGACAGAATTTTTGGGGTGATCTATGTCTTACTTATTTCAGTTAATTCAGTAACAATTTCGGTAGCACTGTATTTTGATGGTCCACCTTAGACATTCTACAAACCGTAAGTAACTACATGTCAACTAGTAGTCATTAGAGTATTAATAGACTGTCTGGGTAATAACCTCTAACACTTTATTTTGATGAGTCTACAACATATTGACAATGAGTAACTTTCTAAATATATACTAACCCTAAACCTACTCTTAACAATCTATCCTGAGAGTTAGTAGACATATTGTTATGAATTAATGAGAATTAGTTGACATATAGTTACAAAATTACTTATAGTAAGTAGAATTTCTAAAGTGGACTATAAACATAGTGTAACCAAATTTTCAATTTAATTAATTTTTTTTGTAATGTTTTAAAACATGCACACATGCATGTAAACACACAAATGTACAGCGTATGCATATGTATATTAGTCAATAAAATAAAATAAAAAAACAGTGACATATAATGTATTCTTACAATATTGTATTAAAAATTAGCAGGACATTATTTTAGCTTTATTTCAGTGACCAAAAATTACGTTTCATTTTAGAAAGTTACACTGTGTCCTAATGTGAAAAGAAGAGAAAGTTAATTGAGGACATAATGCTAACTGTGTTCTAGCTTGAACATATTATCACAGGTCCTTCATGTCTTACGTCACCAAAGTTTAACTTTTACTTTGTGTTTATTTTCCAAGACTGTGTGCGTAAGAGGAAGTGATCCTCTGCTATGTTTGATTTTAGTAAGCAGAGATCAGGGTCGGGGGTTTAAAGGATGCTTAATCTTTTACAGCTCACATGTGCTGTCGCTGTTCCTCCAGAGATATCACAAGAACAGACGGTATGTTCAATAAATCTTCAGTCTTTTACAGCTTAACATGTACAGGGTTCCAATGCATTACTGTTTGATTACTGGTTTTAAAAATAATTTCATGCACGTTACACTTAAAATAAGCTATTTCTAATTAAATGTTTCAGAGGCAAGCATAACTAGAATTAAACTCTACTCACTATAGACCAGGGTTTCTGAAATCTTACCCTGGAGGTCCGATGCACTGCAGAGTTTAGTTTTAATCCTGATAAAACTCGTCTACCTGTGATTTGCTAATGATCCTGGGTAAGATTTGAGAAACACTGCTATAGACATTTCCAAGTCTGGAAATCCCAATTTTAAATCACCCTCATATTGTCAGGCTTTCCTTGGATGTGGGAACCTTGTATTACAAAACAGGTTGTTTTCTTGTTCAAAAATGCATTTTAACCACCACCTTCATCTAATTACCATGTTGCATGGTGTCATTCATGGTTGTAAACATTTCACATCACCTACCATCCTCAGTGCTCTGTGTGGGCCGTCACTGGACCTGCTTCCAGCAGTGATGTCACAGTGATTGACCCGGCTCGCTCCAATACCATTCTGGATCAGTTCAGCCTCCCACCCACATCCCCTGCATTATGCATCTGTGCTGTTCCCCCTACTGGTCAGTCTGAGCTCTGCAGCTTTGTAGAATTTACCCAGGTGTTCACAGCTGGATCAGTGATTATTGTGTAAGACTTCTAATGTCAGACTTCTAAGTATCTGAGTAACAGTACTGTTATCTAAGCATATGCTAGAGGTATTTCTGCTTTGTTTGAGTATTACTCAAACTGAATATCTTAAAAAATGCACTGTTTCCAAGGTGAATTTTTTCTCCTTAAAACTAGCATTCAAAGTGTTTTATGCTCACTGAGGATGCAAATGGTTAATGAAAATACAGTAATATTGTGACATAATTACAATAATAAAAAAAAGTTTGCTTTTATATTTGAATATTTTTTAGAATGTGATTTATTCCTGTGAAGGCAAAGCTGTATTTTTCCAGTTTTATTCCAGTCTTTAGTGTCTCATGATCCTTCAGAAATTATTTTATGTAAACATTTTTACATTTATCAATATTGAAAACAGTTTTTGCTGCTTGATATAATAATGAACAGAAAGTTAAGAAAAACTGCATTTATTTTAAATAAAACTTTTGTGTAACAATGTAAAAATCACTACCATCAATTTACATCCATTAACTTTTATTCAAAAAGCATGCATTTTTAATTTCTTTAACAAATCTTACTGACCCCAAATGTTTTTTCATAGTGGTGTCCATCTTTAAATCAAAAACATATTCATATTCTGTGTTAAAAGCAAGCAAATTATTTTACGTAAATCTAACAAAATGTAAAATGTAACTGACCACAGCATGGGTCA
This sequence comes from Enteromius radiatus, assembly GCA_032357445.1. Taxonomy (NCBI): domain Eukaryota; kingdom Metazoa; phylum Chordata; class Actinopteri; order Cypriniformes; family Cyprinidae; genus Enteromius; species Enteromius radiatus. The sequence continues at coordinate 4,889,645 of JAUCMS010000028.1, read as the reverse complement.
GTGGTCCTCATTAAGACACCATTTGGCCTGAAGTAATAACTCTGTTGTAAATAATGCATTAATGCGTTTTATTTTATTAACAAATTCTAATTATAAATACATTTATTTACGTCTCAAAGACAGAAAGTCTAGACACTGGGGAAAAAAAGAGTATTAAACAGGTTGTTTATGAAGTTTAATGGCTTTAATGGCAAAATATTCTGAATTTATTTGAAGTAGCTTCACAAGTAGCTTTGACATTTTGTACACTTTACTCATTGTAAAATGTAAAATTACTATGTATTTACAGCCCTGTTTGTAGTAAACAGTTTATTACATTTAGCTGCATTATTAATCTTTCTTGCATTTTTCTTAACATTCTAGTCATAATAACTGGTCTTGGTTTTTCTAAGAGTGTGTGTTTTACTGAATGGTGTTGTGAATATATCTGTGCTTGTTTTAGGAGATACTGCAGGAACTGTGTGGATTGGGACACAGGATGGAGGGTAAGGGCATGTTTTTCTTATTTATTTATTTATTTATTTATAGGTTTTTAATCCCTAAAACTTTAAATTATTTAAGCATAGTTTAATTTAGAGAAATAAATGCCTCTAAATACTGTATATACACAGTATGTTTATGTATACACATATATAAACACTTTTTATTTTGTTGTTTTTCCTGCAGTGTGCTGATTCATTCATCATCCAGCTCCAGGCGCCGCTGCCTGCAGTCTGTCAGTCTTTCTGAAGGGGTTCACTCTCTGACGTAAGTGTCTTTTGAATCCCACTGAGTTTCTGTTATCTGTGACCTGAGGTTTCTTATGGTTTCCGTCTCTCTCTTCCGGCTTTGCTACTGTTCGAACGCTCTTGCATACTGCTCCGCGCTTTGCACCCTGTTTATATACTTTTCTCAGACTTTTCTAAGATTTTTAACCTCGGCAGATCAGCACAGTGCTCAAACAACACATTTTTGGCACAAACACTAAATTGAAAACTTTTCGCAACTGGAATAATACTATGAAAAGAAACACAGCTGCCTACTTTCAACAGACGAGAAGGAAAATGCCTCTTCAGGAATCTACTTGCTGCACAAACTGCCACAGACTTACTCAAAGGATTGTGGTTCTTGAAACAAGGCTTCCAAAACAGGCAGAAAACACTCAGCAGATTATTGTTACAGACCCCCTCAGCATACAGCTGGTGAGGCCCATCAACCTAGTGTATCTCAACCGTTTCTAAGTGTAGAGAAACAAGCCGAAACTGATCCGACACACTAATCAATGGCACAAACGGGGAGCGAGACCCAAAGGCACTCAAGACATCAGATTGTCATGAGTGTCTCGTATTGCTGCGGTAGCATCCTCTACCCCAGATATGGCTATGACAAGGCTTGCAAAAACTGGTATTTTACCACCTCCTATACACAGGGTTCGTACGGGTGCTGGAAATCCTGGAAAATGCTTGAATTTTAATATAGTGTTTTCAAGGTTAGAAAAGTGC
>JAUCMS010000028.1:4851308-4862269 GCA_032357445.1 Enteromius radiatus | reverse complement strand
GTCGAAAAAGACTATGGAAGTCAATGGTGACCCAAAACAGCCTGGTTACACACTTTTTTCAAAATATCTTCCTTTGTATTTGGGAGAGCAAAAAAAATTATACAGGTTTGAAAGTAAGGGTGAGTATACGATGACTGAATTTTTTTTGGGTGAACTTCTTTAATTTAGTCTGGGTCATATTATATTTCACCGTCATGGCTTGTACATGGTTTGTGCATGGCATTCAATGTTTGTATACAAATATTTACCAAAAAACATCTGAATTTGCAGAAAAGTTTGTATAATCTATGTAGTTTATATTTATCGCATTTAGGTTTTTCTTTTTCCTGTTGTCCACGACCCTCATCAGAACACAAAGAAAAACAACATAAATTATACATTTATGTAACTACAAAAATGCAAAAAGAGCATAAGAATTACAAAAAGTCAGAATAACATAGAAGGCAAACAAGGACAGCAGGTCAGTGATTCAACAGAGAAAAAAAAAGATGCACAAGCACAAACATCCACGAAAGCGTCTTTAATACTAAGTGAGCATTTGCAGCTGTTTATCTGCAGTTCTGAGTGATGTGCAAGCACAAACCTGTCCTTTGCCTGGAGGACTAGCAAAGCATATTCAGGAATGAGAACCCTTCCTCTGCTCTCAACATATAAACTGTAACAAGTAACCACCCATATATTGAGAACCATGCATTTCCTATATGTTACAGTCGCTTACAATTCTATTATGTACACTACCATGTGTACAGAAGGGTGTGTGTGTGTGTGTAAAATTGGGATTTGCATGTGTCTTTGTAATGTATTAATGGATTTTAAAGATAAAGACTTTAAATAGAAATATTTATTTGTAGACTGTTATGCAAAGTCCCTATAGTCTTTGGTTATAGCCGTCATAAAGATCAAAAAAGATAAAGACAATACAGAGACTTACTAAAGAATTTTGAATTCCTATTTCTTGTCCTCCCAATTTTCCTAAAAGAAAGAAGGAGAGAGAGAAACAGAAAAGCACATCTGTGTTATAACGGTCATTGCATACTAAATAAAATACTGGCAGTGGTGATAGACTGCATTTAAAGTTATAAACATCACCAAGCCAAAACTAAAAAGAAAAAAATCTCCTGTTATCAAGCTGACATTTTCCATTTTTAAGATATTTTTTAGAGTTATAACATCAAAGGTATCTAAATGTTCAACTAAACAATATTAGATGTCCTAAAAAAGGCATGAATCCAGATAATAGCACATTATAAATGGGAATAACAGAGCATAAACTGAGCTGTTAATGTGTTAGTCTTTTTGAACCAGTGTGCCTGCAGTATCAAACAAACACAGTCTTCAGTTACAGACAACAATCAAAGTAAGACACGGTTAACGCATTCCTCCAAAAACAGCTTTTATCTGGAGTTGTCATCTCATGTGAGTGTACGTGATTTTAAAGATTTACCAAAAGTACAATTAACTACCCTACATAAAAAACTTTTTTTATGAAGGACAAAATATAGGAGTGTTTATACATGTTCTCCTACCTTAGATCCATTTCACTCCAGGTAGCAGATAATTCATCCTCTTCATTATCTATACAAAAAACACACAGAAATCGGCACGCATCACAATGTTGTTGTTTTTTTTTAGCACTGTAAGCTTCCCTTGACCGAGAGAAACATCTCAGGCAAAACAGATGGGGATGATTCTATATAGCCGTACACAAGCATGGGAACCACCCCAAGCTTTCCAGTGAATTACAGAAAAGACCTCTGGGTATGCTCTGAAGGAAATGTGGCAATAAATAATAATAACCCTAATGCAATGAGAAATATAAAGGGGGGACAAAAACAGGAAAGTGTACTGGGGAGGACTTGTTATGAATGAATGAGGATGGTTTAGTTTGTGAAACAAAGGAAATCTGGCAGCTCTAAATTCTCTTCCAAGAAATGCTGCTGTTTAAGGAGTCTTCAGCGGTCATGACTCCAACCCCCACAAGAATCCTCAGGAGCCCTTTGGAGCTTCCAGGCTATTAAAATGTGTCTACCCCAAAAAATAAAAAGCCTGGGGGAATACATTATTAGTTATCGCTGCGGTATGAGAACCTAAAGGCTACTGTTTGTGTGGTTTCAGATTTCTTTAATGTCCTGGGAATGGATCCCTTTAAAAAAAAAAAAAAACAACAACATTTCATTTAACATTGCTATAATAATATTCTAGTAATATACACGCTAAAAAGCAACTAGTCAAGAGACCATAAAATAAAGTGTTAACAAAATTTGCTTTTGGGGTAGAGCGAATAACTGCATGTTCATAAACATGTTTGAGGTTATTCCTTAGCTGAGATTATAAATCAAATTAATAATGGTCCTCACAGTCCCAACATAACTACCACAAGGCTGCCAGGGAATAGTTTTAACTGCTTATTACTGTTCAAATGTTAGGAACACTCCATTACATGACGGGAAAATAAACCATTTTAACGCCCATATTGACACTTATTTAAGGGAAGATGACTCATGGATTTCTTTGTTATATTCTTGCGTAAGCACCTTAAGCCTCTCTGCGTGACATTAGACCAAATTTTACAGAATAGGTTCAACAGGCATCTCAAGACACATTTAGATCTCTTCTCGCATGAGTGGGAGCAAGCGGGTCACTGAATGTCCAATTTAGCCTTCTTATGTTAGTCTTCCTCTCACCTGATTTGTTGAATACTCTTGTCCTGCGGTCCCTTCCAACTCCCTCTTGTTCTTCCTCATCCTCTTCCTCTTCTTTGGTTTTCTCTGCTGACTTTCGGAACCCTCGCCTCCTCGTGCGAACCTCATTGCCCAAATCTTGGAAACTACTAGAGCTTAGAACAACTCCCTTTTTACTCTCTTTCTTCTTAGATACTTCTTCTACCGTCCCCTCTGCCTCTCCTTCTGAGGGAACCGTGAGCTGCTTAGAACTAGGATCCAGCCAACCACGGTTCTCATTTAACTCTCTCCCCATCCCTCCCTGTGGTTCTTCTCCACCCTCTATTATTTCCTCCTCTCCCTGTGTTTGTGTGTTGGTTTGTTTGTCTATGTGTGTCACACTACCTCTTGCATTTTCTGTGTCCCCTGAATTCAGACCCAGGATCTCTCCCACCACGGTCTTGGCCCATTTAAGGTGAGGAGCGGTAGAGGATCGCTTTTGTTCCTCAGATGTGCCCCATGTGTCATCAGAACCAGAATGCTCCATTGAGTCTCCGGTAGGTTCTTTTGCTTCACTTGGTATTGTGTCTTCACCATGAGTCTCTTCACCTCCATGACCATTATCTTTGGGTGACCCAGAAGTTTCTGGTTGGAAGAGTTGGGTGTCTTGTTCTGATCGCTCACTGGGAGGAGTCATTTGACTTTCCAGTGATGTTACATCCTCTGTTGTCTGATCATTACTTTCTGCTCCTTCCCCTTTGTCCTCATTAGTAGAAAGACTGAGTTCACCCATAGCTCTTTCAATGTCCTTTTCACAGCTTTCAACCTTTTCTAATGCTTCCTTTATGCTCACTTCACCTTGATTGTCCATGTTATGACCTGAATTCTGATTGGCTGCCTCTTCAACAGTAGGATGTACATATGAATTCTCGTTGGTTTGTGACATGGGATGGGTCTGACTAATTACACAAAAAACTCTTAGGGGTTCTCTTGGAATTTCTTTTGCCCCATTTTCTCTGTCCTCTGTAGTTCCTGAGTGTCCAGAAACTCCACCTTCCCAGAAGTCTTTGCAGTCTTCAAAATCCTCTTCCTCTGCATCATCCCCTCCACTGGAGACTGTTACAAATCCATCATCTGCTGACATCATTCTGTTCTTTTCTGCTTCCGATTCTCCCTCACTTCCTTCCTCATTCTCCAAGTCGTTGTATCTATTATCACTTCTCTGTTCATCTCTGTCATTCTCTTCCAAGTTATCGGCCACTTTCTCTCTTTCCATCTGTCCCTCTGATTCCATGGCTTCTTTATTTTCATTATCCATGTCCCCTTCCATCCTCTTCTCCTCCATTTCTATGCCCACATCCCTCATGAACTCTCCAGCCCTTTCAAGTTCTCTATACTTGTCCTCAAGACATTTGCTTGGTTTCCTTTTCTCAGGCTCTTCATCATTTCCTGTTGCCATGCTTTCTTTGTATCTTTGGTTGTACCTCTCTCTTGCTCTCTCTCTCTCTGTGTCCTCTTTTCTCTCACTTCGAGGTTCCAGCCACATTTTCCTTATCCTGTTCATAGGTTTCTTTGTAACTGCTTCCTCAGCAGCAACACTTTCACTCTTCTCTTCTTCCCTCGGTGCACTCCTTACTTCCTGCTCTTTCTCTGTTCTATCCTTTAGTCTTTCTTTATCAATCTCTGATGCATTTTCTCTCTCTCTTTCCTCAAGGTTCTCTCTAATTATCTTCCTTTTTTCATTCTCAATATCACTTGCTAAAATCAGCTCTCCACTTTTCTCCATCTTACTTCTCCCAGTGTCTTTGTACTCTTTCCTCCGCCTCTCCCTCTCTTCAATCTCTCTTTCAGAATACCTATCCCCCTCTCTTATCCTTTCTCCATCTCTGTACTTTCGTCTTTCAGCTGTGTATAAGTAAGCATCTCTATCCATTCTTTTGTCTTTGGAGTCTCTAATTCTATCTCTTGGTCTATCTGTCTCTCTGAGTCGTTCCGAACTTTCTCCTTTTGTATCACGATAACCCATCTCTCTATAATCTCTTTCTGTTATTGCCACGTCTCGCCATCTTTCAGCTTCTCTCTCTCTACGTCTCTCTCTCGCTCTAATTCTGTCTGCCTTTCGCTCTGCATCACTGTCTCCTTCACTCTTGTGGAGTTTCTGTCTATTTTTAGCATCATCTTCTTTCTTTCTTTCCTTACCCCTTTCTCCATCACTGTCTCCCTCGCTTTTTGTATCTCTTTTTCTAGATCTCTCTCCCTCTCTCATTCTCTGTCTATCAGTCCTCCTTTCCCTGTCTGAAAAACTCTCTGTCTCTCTTTCCATGAGGCGAGGATAATATCTTGCCTCTCTGTCTCTTTGTCGATATCTTTCTCTGTCTCTCTCTCTTTCCCTCATGTCTGAAAGGTCACTGACCCCTGCATAACTTTCTCTCCGCCTTTCTCTCATTCCGGAGTCAAACTCCTTGTCTCGTTCCCTTTGTCTATCTGGCTCTTCCTTTACGTGCCTTCTCATTTCATTATTCCTTAGCTCCTCCCTGTATCTTGAAATTTCTCTTTCACTCTGCATGTCCATGTCTCTGTATCTCCTCCTTTCCTTTTCTCTTTCGTTTTCATACAGCATGTCCTTTGGTCTTCCCATGGGACGCTCTCTTTCATAGTCTATAAGTGGTATCCTTCTGTCTTTCACTTTGTTTGGTTTAGTCATCCTTGGAAATGTGTCCCCTTTTCTCCTCTCATAGTCTAGATCTCCATACTCGGCCTGCTCTGACACTGATGAGTTTCCATTTGCTCGTCGATCTCCATTTCTCCGCCTATCTCTTTCTCTCCGGTCAATCTCTCCATCTCTTCTTCGGGTTGCAGGAAATCTCTCTCTGTCTCTAATCCCATCACACGTGTCTGGCTCCATTTCTTTTTCTTGTGTTTTGTCCATCTTTCTGGGTTTCCAAGACTATTCTTCACCCAGGTCACCTTCGCCAATCAGCTCAAGGACTCAAGTCACAGTTTGCAGTCGAATGACAACCTGTCTAGTCCACCTTAAGAGGACTGGATCTGCACAGTTTCTTGGACAGCCCAATTAATTTGACTGGTTTCCATTGCAACACAGGGAACCTATAAGGGAAGTCAAAATTTCAAGTCATTAAATCAATAAACCACATAAAATTCATATTATTCAAACATATTCTTGGAAATCTTCAAAGCTTGGAGCATCTTGTTGAAACATGTCAGGTATATGCCTTGGCAGCTTTAACAGTAGCATTTAACAATTTTATTTGTTTTGTTTTGTGTTAAGTCAAATGTATAACATTAATTAATTTGGCAGATGCTTATCTGAAGTAACTTGGATTCGAAGTATGAATTTTATCAGATTTTTATTCCCAGACACCTTAGTGTCTTGCACTATACTCTGCCAGATAAGTTACAGCAACGCAACAGAAATATTGTTCTTGTCACTTCAAATTAGTCTAATATAATTTTAGTATGCATAAAACACATTGCCATTACCATTTCTACAACTACTCTTAACATCCTAAAAAGTTATTAAACTAATAAGAACTCTCAATATATAATATAAAGTTAATATACCGCATATTTGTCAGTTCAGCAAAATAAAAACTTCAGCAATTTACAGAATGCAGTTTAACCAACCGCTGCCCTATGCTATTCTTGTATCTTGTTTAGAGGCATTTCAAGTAATTCATGCCTAGGATGAGTCGAAGCACTATTAAGAGAGGTTAAAGGAACAAGTTTTTGTCCTAGATGACTCATATCAAGATGTAATGAATCATATGGTGCACAACAAATTTACATTAACAAATTAAGAAAACGACTGCAGTGAATAGAATAAACAGATTAGTTTTCTCAAGCATGGCAATGCAGTATTTGCCCATGATGTGGACATATTTGTTTATAAGAAATGTTTGGTTTACTAAAGTTACAGCAAAAAAGAAAGAATGAAAAGTTTTGGGAATAATGCAGAGGACTTACCTGAGAAGTGTCTTGGGGGACGCTTCTCTGTCTCTTTCCAGCTTTTCCTTTGCTTTCTTGACAAAGTGAAGCTAGCAGGAATTGCACAACTCACAGACATTCCACATATCAGTGTTTGCCCATTGAAAGAACCAAAGTTGAGCAAGATAAATGTTCTAAAAAAAGCAATGATTTAATTAGCCCGCCTGCCTCTGTCCTACTTAATGTGTTCACATAAGCAAAAATAGTTTTCAACAAAGTAAAAACATTCTCACAGTGTTTCTCTCTCTCTCTTTCTCTGTTTCGTTCCCTCCTCCCGCCCTTCTCAAATTCCCAAACAAGTTTGAACAGCTTGACACTTATCTTCCTCCCCTCTGTTTCTGTTTTCCTTATACTTTCGCCCTCCAGCACTGTCTTAAAGAAGAGTCCAAAAGTAGCCGTCTGTTCAAACTCGCACGCAGCTTTTCTTCACTTCTCGTGAACTCAACAGAGTCACAGTGATTGCGCTACAGCTTGTTCCAGTAATTCAGCCTTTCACTCACCTCACCCTCACTGGCACTGCATGCTTCTCTCTCGCAGAAACAGGAAGTGCACACATGTGTGCTGTGATTGGTGGGGCTGAAGATGCTGGGTGTGACTGTTTTCTCAGGTAAAGACATGAGAAAGGGTGAGAGCAAAGGGGGAGGGGCAAACATGTATGAGTGTGTCCATACACAGTAATGTTGTCTGCAGCTTATGTAACAGAAAAAGCTGTAAAAGACAGTGAGGCACAGATGTCACATTAGGAAAGATACACTTGAAAACACACTGAACAATGAAGCATGTTTTCAAACAGTATAAATCTACTCCTTTTAGACATTTTCGCTCTTTTTTGCAAAGCCTGTCAAAGTTTAGTTGTGTGTGTTTTAATAAAACCTTTAGTTTAAAAAAAAGTGCTGATTAAGCAATACTAGAAATAGATTTTGAAATATGAAGCATTTTCTTTGTAATCCAAAATACTTGAGTTGAACTGATTGTCTGTTGTTATACATAGTTTCTTCCTCATTTTGAACCATCTGAACTTAACTCCAGAGTGTGATGTTATCTGAATGCAAACAAGTATAACAATAATCTAAACAAAACTGATGCAATCAATGAAATCTCCTGGACATAGGTCAGGAGAATGATCAATCAGCAAGCATGAAAGCTAATTCAGAAAGACTTCAGGTAACTAATCAGGTATTTCCAATGTAATTACATAGACAGAGGATATAATGAAATCCTAAAAGGAGAAAAGAAGTACTAGCATTGGTTAGTTAGCTTACTAGTAGCATATCACAAAAAAAATCAGAGCAAGAGAAGGTATATAAAACATATAGGCCTATAGCAAAACGCATCTCACAAAACTAGTGCATTATTTTGTTATTAATACAAAGCTGATGTAAAAACTGACTGAATTACCAGTGTTGCTTCATGTGAATACCAGAATTTAAACACAGAACAGAATCTCACCCATCTCTGCTGGAGACTGAAAAACAGTTGTAAAATTCCAATAAATATGCACAAATTAAAATTTACCCTTTAAAATGTGTTGTTTTTTAAATCAGTTTTCAGTGAAAATAGGTGCTTAAACTCTAGGATGTCAAAAAACATAATTTTAGTCAAAATGTTTCGTCAAAGCTCTTGATTTGTGAGATTTTGCAAATTTCTAGCAATGAACATAAAATAATTTAAATAGACAATGTTTAAAATAAAAAAGTGGGAATATTATGTTGTAATTATCTTTACATTACCAAATATATGTAATAGTTATCACCACAAAAATATTATTAGCTTCATATACATATATATATATAAAATACTGTAAACTGTGAAACAAATAGTATTGCCTTGGTGCGTTTCAAATTATTTGTGGTCAGCAAGTAAGCTATAAACGTTTAAAGGTAGTATGAAACCACTTTACTCTACACACTATGACACGCTTTACTTCCACGATAAACTCTGCGTCGAACAGGGCAGATGACTGAGGCTTATCAAGAAAAACACGTCTTGTTTGGAGATGAAGTAGATCTACAGCAGACTGTACTTGTTTGAGCAGCACTCAATATCCCATGTTCACGTGCAGCGCTTCAGCTTCCGTCTTATGCACAGTCACATGTGGCGCCCGCTTAGTTTCACTTCCGCGTTTGAACAGAAACCATTATATCCTTTGAATAATGCAAGCGTTTTAACGCGAATATATTCAGAAGTTGGTTTATTCAGTGTGTGTTTATCGATACCACTGGATATTTTGACGTAATGTCGTTAAGTATTGTTTAAAGACATTAGTGCGACAGTTTGGGAAAGAGAAGATCTTCAGGCTGGGTGGACACAACTAGACAGCTAATTAAGACCTTTACTTTTATTTATCTACAGTAAACACGGTCATAGGAGCTCTGAAAGGTGCGTTTGTGATCTACTTTTTGCATTTCTTTCATTTCATGCATTTTAAAGATGACAGCTTATGCTAACAGCATGTTTATTTGGTTTCCTAACTAAAGTTTTTCATTACCGTTTGCTTCATTGCTGCTTGAGTTTGAATCCACGCAATATAACTTTTGTGTTGTGTTTTACAGTTTTTGGCATTAAAACCAGGCTTTTTTTTTAGCTTTGGCAACAATTTGTAAACATTAATAGTAATAGCATTTTCAGCAAGTTTTATATAATAAAATTTTTAAACCCACAGCATCTGTCTGTAGCAGTTTTGACCAAAAATATTTCATATGTTTCAGGAATGAATTGTTCAAAAGCTTGGTAAAAGTATAATTTTTAATGTTATTTAATGTAGTCTTTATTTCTCATGAAGGCTGTGTTTATGTGATCAAAAATGCATACTTTTTTTCCCCTTTTTAAAAAAAAAATACTTTGAAATATAGTTTATTTCTGCCTAGAACTAAATTTTCATCATCCATAAGTCCACTTTTCAGTGTCACATGACCTTACAGAAAGCATTCTAATATGTGTTGACACCAAAGTCTCTCTTTTTTAGTTTTTGGTTGAACAGCATTTATTCAAAACAATAAAAAGTATTATTTTCATTAAAAAAAGAAAGAAAGAAAAATTATTGAGCCCAAACTTGAGCAGTACTGTATATTGTAACAAAATAACACAGATTTTTGTAACTTTCTGTTTTTATCAGAGAATCATAAAAAAGTATCACAGGTCCCAAAAAATATTAACCAGCAAAACTGTTTCCAGCACTGACTATAAATCAATTAGAATGATTTCTGAGTTAAACTCCCCACATTTTGTGGGCAAATCAATCATTGGATAAATTCACTGATCAGTTTTTTAATGTCTTGCCTGTTTCCTATCAGGTGTCACCTGTGATAGTCATGTTGCTGTCTCTGAGAATAATCGCTGCTCTTTTTGTACTACTTGCTGGAGTGCAAGCTGAGTTCACAGACAAGTGTAACCTGACTTCTCTCAGCGAGTCTGAGAAAAATGCAATCCATTTACTGGAACCTCTCACCAATCAAAAGTAACACTTGTTTTTTTTGTTTCCAAGTTAATCTAGCATTCATTCAGTTTGCGGATTGTGCTGATCTTGTTAACTGTCTTTATATTCACTCTTTTCAGCTTCACCGCAGATAGTCCGGACACGCTTTATGAATATATTTTTCAGGTGTGTGGAGATGCTGCTGGAATAAAAGATGCAGGTCTTGTGCAGAAAGAAAAAAGTACTGGAAAGATGGTTCAAATTGGGAGCTACAACAAAATACGAGCTGTTAAAGGAAGTATGTAACATCGCTTAACCTTTAGAAATTATGTGTAGCCATTTGCTTCTTTTTGCTAAAGGTGGACTGAATTTATCTATAGTGTTTATTATAACAGTTAATTAAGTTTTTATTGTAATTAGGGTTAATTTATAAAAATTTTGGCTTTTGTTTGATTTAGTAGCAGGGATGCACTTGCAAGAAAACATTGTAAATACAATTCACATAAAAATAAAACACATCAAATTTCACCAATAACTTTTCCCAGGTGTCACAGGAAGCCTTGTTAACTCATTTTTTGGCTTCTACTTTTATTCCTTGTGCAGGTGACTGGGTTCTGCTCTTCTATGAGGATGGAGAAAAATATGACAGCCACTGTTCAAAAGAGCCAAGAAAAGCCATGATTATGATTTCATGCAGTACGAGCGCTAAGGTATGAAGTGAGGTATTTTTTACTCTCTACCCCTATAATAATTAAGAATTAAATTAAGTGTTCAATCATTGATCCTCATAACTAGTGTTGGAGGCAGTGTTGTAGTCGAGTCACCAACTGTCGAGTCCGAGTCGAGTCTCGAGTCCCAGTGTTCGAGTCCGAGTCCAAGTC
>JAUCMS010000028.1:4810940-4829814 GCA_032357445.1 Enteromius radiatus | reverse complement strand
GATCTATAGGAACCAGAGCTAACGGCTGCTCTGTCAAAATCTTCAGGCGTGTACGAAGGCTGTTTTATATACAGCATTTGTCTTTCTTTCTCTGCTTGTAAACAAGGCACAGCGCATCTGGTTTCTATGTAAGAACCCCAGCTCCTGCGTCAGCACTACATGCATATCATTTCATGAATGCGTGTCACGAAAGAGGAGAAATTGTTGAATAAAGTTACTTTTGTTTTTTGTTTTTGTTTTTGTTTTTTTTTGTCTCATAGCTTCAATAAAATAAAATTAGAGTTAAACCACTGATGTCTTTACTAGCTTTCTGGGCCTTGAATGTGTGTGTTGTGTTGCTGTCTTTGCAGGGACCTTGATTAGCTGGTTCAGGTGTGTTTGTTTAGATTGGAGCAAAACTCTGCAGGGACACTGGCCCTTCAGCATCAACGTTCCCCACCCCTGGTCTATTTCATTCATACTGGAAGCCAGGGGGCACCCTAGGGACAGAAACCTCACGTATTACTCACAGAAGTAATAGAACTCATGACATTTCCAGGAAATCCCTAATAAGGACAATATAGTTTGTGTTTTTTTTATATATATTCGTAATCCCTTTTGTTGGGCACAGGTTTAGAAACGCTTCTCATGACAATACTGGAAGATGTTTAGTGAGTGTTGCTTTTTCGCAGACACACACAAAGCCAATTTGAAAGAAATAAAACAAACGAAAAACTGAAAAATATTCATCTACATAACCGTAGATGTCGTGCCAAACAGTTCAGTGTTATATTGATAATTGTGACATCCCTAATGTGTACTTATCTAAGAAAGTACTGGATAATACAAAGCAACTACATGCTTAAATTAGATTTAGAGGTAGATTCATAATTAACAGCTAGTTATTACTCAGTTATTATAATTACTATTATAGTTCGTAATATTGGTTGCCCTTTATTGTACAATACGTGTACTAACGTGTACTTACCCAAGTACTGGTAGTATAAGGTAACTACTCTACATGGGGTAAGGTTAGGTTTAGGTTCAGTGTTAGTACCTAGTTGTTACCTAGTTAATGTAATTACTACAGTAAGTACATAGTATGTACATAAGGAACAGGACTGTAAAATAAAGTGCTACCGTAATAATTATAATTATACACAAAAGACATTGGACAATATTGTGTTTCATCGTGTAGACAAAAAATCACTTATGTTTTACAGAAGAAAATAAGTCATAGGGGTTTGGAGCAAATGAGGGTGAGGAATCATGATATATGTTTTATTTTTGAACACCCTATCCCTAAAAATGCTGAGTGGTGTCAGGTTTAGAGTTGAATGATGGAAATTATAATTTGCTTGGTGTGAAACAAAAGAGGTCAATGGAAAGTTTCCACCATAATGGAAAAAGTAATGATGGTTCCTGGTCTTAGATGACCGACGTATTCGTTTACAGCAGTGTTTGCTCATACTAATGTTAAACAGCACCGCGTGTTGTTTTTAATGGTCACACTTAAGTGATTTCACTTCCAGGTCAGGCAGCTGCTGATGACCTCTTCTTTAGCACAGAGGCCTCTGGGAGTCTGACTGCTGATTGACAGCAATGAACAGCCCGAGAGTCAAATGGAGAGAGTGGAGGAAGAGTGCGGGAGATAAAAGGCGTTTGTTGTGTTTGAACTTTCACTTCATTATTGGGCAGAAATGCAAATAATTCTGTTTTGAGGATGAATTAGCATATTCCTGGAGTCTTGTGAACTACAGATTGCTGCCTGCTGAAATATACAATTCAAACAAGTTTGTTTACCAACTCTTTTTGCTGAAGGTTGTGTCCTGTTTTTCTTGGTTAACACTTGGTAATAACTTCATATAACTATTGGTGAGTAGAAAATGCAAACTGATCAGTAGTTTGTGTACATTAAAATATGGGCATGCATGAAAAAAAAAAGATTTTTATTAGCCTGAGATAGGTCTAGTCCACATTGAAGAGACCCATTTTTTTGTGCATTTGAAATTAATATATGTAAATATACAGAAATGTTTTTTCTCATTTAAAATCCTTTAAATGAAATGAAATGAACCCTAACTGGTAACCTGGCAACCTGAACATTTAACCTGAAATTAGTTATTAGTTATTTCTTCCTCAAAAGCACTTGAAATCTAAACCTAGTATCTTGTAAACATGGATTTGTTTCCACATGGCTTGGCAAAAACGCATCTTAACTCCTGAAAGTTGTATAAATCCTATATTGTCCAATACAATCAGAGCTTTCTAATTTGCGAAAGTCGTACACTTTCAGAAAAAAAGGTACAAAAGGTATCACTGGGGTGGTACCTTTTAAAAAGATACACTTTTGTACATTTTAGGAACTAATATGAATACTTCAGATACTAGTATTAGCATATAAAGTACCAATATGGACCCATTATATACAAATATATACCTTTTTTTAAAGTATTGTCCCACAAACATTCAGCTTTATATAATTACATAATTTAGTATAATGATTAATGGCCTATTTTCATTTTTATTTTAGGAATTTTGCCACTTTTAATGAATGGACAGTGTAGAGGTGAACATGGTGATGTCACTTTATGTCACACAGCTGACATCAACACAATTAATGCAGGTTTCACTGAATTCAACTTGAGCACAGATGACAATAAATGAAATGACACAGAAAACATGTTCACATCCAGATACCTGCGGTGGACTTCAGCTGACCGCCAGACAGGATTAGGAAGCCACAGTCCTGTGAATTAACAGCTGCTGACAGCCCACTGTCAACCGCGGTCAGTAAATGAAGTGCACTGCATTATGGGTAATGTGGTTCACGTAGATGTTAACCTACAGGACACCCCCTATAAGGCAGATACAGTTACTAATATCTGAATAATCTGTGAAGGTTAAAAGGAGAAGGAGAGGAGGAACATAGGTACATAGCAGACGAAAAGATAGAGAGACAACGACTGACAAGAGAAAGAGGACAATGATAAGGGAACCCATCAACACTTTTGAGACCATTTTGAATTTTGACCAGATTCTGGTGAGATTTAATATTACTCTATTTTTTGGGGGGGTCTAGACTTTTTGGTAAATTGCTGTACTGTACAGGATTGCATTAGCTGGGACTAATGGATGTTGAAAGTGTTCTATATATTTTTTTGAAGTTAATCTTGGATGAAGGTCTATATTCTAGCACTGTCTAGAAATTAAATGATTAGATTAATTTGTCCTTAGTGTATTGGTGTGTAAATGTACTGCTTAAAAGAGTGACACTTGTATGTGAGTTAAGTTGTTCATGGTCAACTAGTAATAAAAAAAAAAATGAATAATTGATTATATATGATTTCATTTTAATTATTCATATGCATTATGTAATAATGTTAATAGTTTTATTAATATAATTACATTTGATATTATTAAATTTGTGCTTTTTTTTTCTTTAAAAAAAGATAAGTCTTGATCAGTCTGTCAGTAAATGGGTCAGATGATGTTATTACACACTTATACACACTGACCATTATATTTCTGTTTTTAATTAACTCTCAAAGTCACTATGTCCTTCAGTGCTTATGTCTGTTAGCAACTTTCACTCTCTCTGCTCTGTCTGTCTCACTCTCTCTTGTCTTTGAGCCTTTTTTCTCTCAGAATAACATGTTGAATAGTATATTATCATCTTATTCTTCTTATTTAATAAGATGAATAAGGTCTTATTCTTGATTTAATAAATGTGTTGATTGATTTCAGTTGTTTAAAGAAGACTAGTCTTCCAGCACAGAGAGGTGTGGGGTCAGGCCCTGTGAGTTTCAGACAAGGCTGGACTGTGGAAATCAGTTAAGCGAGGAAAACAGGTGTTTGAGAGAGAAAGAGAGAGTAAATGTTTTTCTGTTACAGAACGGTCTCTCTCACGCTGTCAGCCTGAATCAGTGTGCTGGCTTCAGAAAGATGAAGAAGCAATGATAGAAACAACCTTGGGTCTTCTCTCTATCTGATACAAACTCTGCTATCTTGTCATGATAACATGATGGATGAGAAAAGAATCAATTAGCTAAAAGTCTTATTCTTTCAATACGTTTTACTCTCAGGGTTTTTGTTAAATTGGTAATTCAACTGTATACTGTGTGTGTGTGTGCGCCAAAATTCAAGTGTAGTGTATAAATGCTGTTGTATAGCTGGTGGTGTCATAGTATGAGATGCTCTGTGGAAGAATATGAAATCTATACAATATGTTCAAGACTGCAGCTACACATGAGGTGGGTTTGTCTTTATTATGAATGCATAGAATTCAGCATTCTTGTTCACTTTCATTCAAATGAATAAATTCTAAATTGAATCATTGAGAAGTCATTAACAGTAATGGACATAAATAATCAATATTGCATGTTATTTGTAAGTTTTTCATATTTTCAAAGAAGCCTGCATTTATTTGATTCAAAGTACAGCAAGAAATTGTGAAATATTTTTTCTATTTGAGTCTATTTCAACGTAATTTATTAGTCTCCTGCAGAAATCATTCTAATATTCAGAATTTCTGCTCAAAAAGCATTTATTATTATTATGTTGAAAACAGTAGATTTATTAATTTTTTTATAGAAAGTTCAGAAGAACAGCATTTATCTGAAATAGAAACATCTGTAACATTATACGTGTATAATCACTTTTGCTTGGTAAATAAAGGTATTCATTTCTATATTCCACCCCAAGAATGTGTGAAAAAAATAAATGCCCCCAAATGTTTGATGACCATTTTTAATTTTATTTTGTAAAAAAAAAAAAAATCCCATTTATTTATTTATTTGTGTTTAATTGTTTTATACGTTTTAAACACTTTATAATGAAAAATTCCTTTTATAAAAACTCTGATATGCTGAGTTGTGTATATATTGATCATTTCTTGTTTTTGAGTGGGCATGAGGGGGCTGAATCTGATCCCTCCGGTCTCGCACCATGTGGGGTCTGTGCGGCTCAGGAATGTATGCATGTAGGCGTGTGTATTGGATGTAATGGAAGGAAGGTGAAGAATGTCTTGGAGGCTCACTTCCTCCTTTACTGGCCAATATCCAGAGCGTGTGGTCTATCCTGATGGACGGACAATTATTTTTGCATTTTGTGTATACTCATGTACCTCACCAAGAAATCAGAATTGATGACTCTTATCTTTTATGGCCTTCATTTAGTTTGCAACTCGCTTCTAATTGATCCCCACGATCTAAGCTAATCCTGATGGACTAAAAAATACCGCCTTATGTTGCTTCACCATCCAACAAACCGCTCAGATATAAATCACAATAGAGAAGAAAAGACAGTTGCAATTTCAAATTTATGGCAACCTTAATCTCTTCTTTCTTCCTTTTGGGGTGTTTGGCTTTTTTAAATTGGTGGAATATAGTTAAGAGCGATGTTTTCGGGCTGAATCATGTGCATGTACTGTATGTATGATTAAGAGTATCTCCGGGGAGCGCTTTTTCCATTCTGCCCTGTTAGACAGCATGACTATTTCTGTCTGACATATATAAATGACTGTACTCACCACCACACACACTTACATTGATTCCCTTCACGTTCCTGCTTCCACAAGTACTCACATGCTCAATCACGCTGAACCAATGTGAATTTGTGAATTCTAGTGAAATCTTTCCCCTATTTTTGCAGAATTTGTTGATTTTCTTCACATTGATCAGGTGTCATCTGGTTGTTTCTGTTCTGGTTGAAACCCGCATTTTGTGTTTTTCAGCTGTATGGGGAATATCGGGAGCAGCTGGGTAATATTGCCAGACGGGAGGCCACACGTCTGTTGACTGAAAGGCAATGGAAGAGGCATGCCGGCAATGCCAAGGCAACCAGGAGAGGCCACAGCCGGGCACATCATGCCAGCCTGGATGCGGGGCCCATGACACCAGGTTTAAGCCCCTCCTCTTCTATAAAGAAACCACGCCCCTATTCCAAATGCCAGGGTGAGTGGCTAATAAAAACCCATTGTGTTCACCTAGAAATCAAGTGCACTGGTCTAAAGTGAATAGCCGTTAGAATGTGTTTGCACTGCAGACTGCCTGGCCCGGATCCAGAGATATATTGTGACAAAGTTGGGCGAGGACTGGATCTTCCTGGTTCTTTTAGGTCTCACTATGGCTCTGGTTAGCTGGAGCATGGACTATGCCAGTGCCAAGAGCCTACAAGGTAAATGTGCCTATTTGCTGACACTTAATGCAATGTATATTGTTGTGGCCTTAATGTACAAATATTATTCTTCTGTAACACTTTATTTTACGGTTACACATATTAGTTGCTTAGTAGCATGCATATAGAATATTAACTATTTATTAGTGTAACACGTCCTTATTCTACATCCCTAATTCTAAAAAAAAAAAGTTAGTTAATAGAAAAAGTGTTTGTTAATAGTTAACAAGTGTTACCCATTCTATTTAGACAACTATTTATAATAGGGTTATAAATATATAATAAATATAAAATTCAGCTTTCAGGAATAAATTATATTATATAAAAAAAAAAAATTCAAATCGTAATGAAATTTCACATTATTCGGTTTTTACTGCAAAAAAGCAGCCAGGAATAGAATGTGGAGTAAGTTTTAGAATTTAATCATATTTGTTTAATGAATTATATTTAACCTACCCTGAAGTGTTTTTTAATAAAAAAGAAAGAGAGACAAGACCTTGCTGTTGCATTCTTCTGTGTTGCCTTTAATAAGACCATAGCATTCAAATCCATAAAACAACTGTAACAACAGTATTTCATATAAATAAACAAACACATAAGTTAATATATAATAAATCAATAAAAAAAAAAAATCTCAGATGTATCATTGCTCAGGTGAGTATAACTCGGGTAAATAATCTACAGTCACAAAACAACAGGTAATCTTTTCACACTCTTACAAAAAATGTCAATACGTAGCCTATGTAAAACTACTTACTTTTTATAAACTTGACTAATATGCTTGATACATTGGCATTTACTAATATAGACTAACGCTAGTAAGCATAACATCCATCTGAAAGTAGTAATGAATCAACATTTTAATAAACGCACTTAAAAGACATTAAAAACACATTAATAAACCTTTTCTTCTAAATAGAATCATTTTAACTAACTAACTTTTTTAATAAAAGAGGAAGATAGACAAGAGCTTTCTGTTAATACAGGCAGTCTTCTGTGTTGTCTGAAGATGCCCAGGGTCGCCACGGCAACTCAAGCTCCCAGCTGTCACTCGGAACTTAGAAAATGCAGCTTAATTCTCTTCAAACACACTTCTTATACATCTTAATGAAAAATCTTATCAGATACGTGTAAATACACACGTGCAAACAACAACTAATACACAGTAATATACAGTCCTGCCCCATACCCAAAATTAACAACCATTTCACTATTAATAAGCAGGAAATTGTGTACGTTTATTAAAGCAAAAGTTGTTGGTAAGCAAGTGAGATTTAATTCCTTTGGATAAATTCTTTACATTTATATGCAAAAAACAGTAATATGGCATAGTGACCCAAATCAAAGGTCATCATTGTTGCTGAGATGCTTACTGACATCATTGATGCCGTATATGCATTAACAACTGTCAGAAGAAAATAGCGAAAATTGTATCTTTAAGATTAAATCACCACATCACTAAGAAAGCACACATTTGTGCCTTAATTAAACCCAAATAGTGTACATTTTTACTGCATAATTCAATACACAATTTGATGTGAGCAAATAAAAAATGTCCTGCAGTGAAACTTTTCTTAACCTTTCTGCTTTTCTCCATCAGCTTATAAATGGATGTACGGAGAGCTGAAGGGGAATGTGGCTCTGCAGTATCTGGCCTGGATCTCATATCCCATCATCCTCGTTGTGTTTGCATCCCTCTTCTGTCATCTGGTCTCTCCACAAGCTATAGGTTTGTGTATCTCATCGTCCTCTCATTCCTGCTTTTATTACCCTGTATTATTTCTGTTTGTCCTCTAGTCTTTACCCTTGCATTCCCATCTCTATTCAGGTTCTCTGCTCACAATGTCACAAATCATTTTTGTGTCCCTCTGTTCTGTCAGCTGTTCTCAGCTATTATGCTTTATATTCAGTTTTTGTCTCGTTTGTCCTCAACCACCCCCAGCACTTCAAATCTTCCTGCCCTCTTTTCAAGATGTGATCATCACGGTCTCGTTTTGTCTTTCTGTCTCTCACCTCTCCTCGCCACAATTGTTTTGATAGGTTTCTCATGTGCTCCACATCAGGCTAGAGGATACACGCCAATCTTTTTTCATCTTTTATAATCACTGTGACAAGATCTACACTCTGTGTGAAATTGAGTTTATGTTTTATGGATTAATTTCATGCGCATCGCTCTCTTTCTCTTGAAAATCTTTTCTCTGTCCCTCAGGCTCGGGGATTCCTGAACTCAAAACCATTCTCAGAGGTGTGGTGTTAAAGGAGTATCTGACGCTCAAGGCGTTTGTGGCTAAAGTCATCGGTCTTACGGCTGGGCTGGGCAGTGGTATGCCCATTGGGAAGGAGGTGGATCTCTGCTACATTTTGATTTTTGATATTAACTATCCATCCATCCACTAAATGAACTTATTTCACATTTGATGCTTGCTACAGGTCTCAAAAAAGTTGGTACGGGGGCAAAAAAGGGCTGAAAAGGCAAGACATCTTGAGAACATATAGCAACTAATTAAGTTAATTGACAAAAGGTCTGTAACATGATTAGCTGTAAAAGGGACGTCTTAAAGAGGCAGAGTCTCTTAGAAGTAAAGATGGCCAGAGGCTCTCCAATCTGTGAAAGAGTTTGTAAAAAAAAAGATTGTGGAATACTTTAAAAACAACATTCATCAACGTCAGATTGCAATGGCTTCATCATCTACAGTGCATAATATCATCAAAAGATTCAGAGATTGGAGAAATCTCTGTGTATAAGGGCCAAGGCCGAAGACCTTTGTTGGATGCCCGTGGTCTTCGGGCCCTCAGATGACACTTCATCACTCATCGGCATGATTCTCTCACTGACGTTACTGAATGGGCCCAGGAATACCACCACTGGTGTCCGCTGTGCCATCTGCAGATGCCAACCAAAGCTCTATCATACAAAAAGGAATCCATATGTGAACATGGTCCAGAAGTGCCATTGTGTCCTGTGGGCCAAGGCTCACTTAAAATGGACTGTTTCAAAGTGTTCAATCGTCAGACGAGTCCACAGACGCGTTTTGAAAAGAAGAGGAGAAGCTACACCATGCTAAACATGCCTCCATCCCAACTATTTTCAGACCTGTAGCAGGCGTCGCATTTTAAAATGAGCTCATTTTGTGTATACATTTGTACAATTTCCCAGTTTAAACATTTGGTATGTTATCTATCTAGCTGTCTATCTATCTACAAAGCTGCCTGTGCATCCTTTTATCCTCTTGTTCTCATATTCTCCTGTTCATTCATTAGTTTATTTATCTTGCTAACCGGTTGCATCACTAATTGCAGCTCTTTGTTGAATTCAGAGAAATGAATTTTGTTACATAAACTCTCCTTATAGCTTGTTCATTCATAACCTCCATTAAATCCCCAGGGTCCTTTTGTGCATATTGCCAGTATATGTGCGGCAGTGCTGAGCAGGGTCATGTCCATCTTCACCGGTGTGTATGAGGTAAAAACCAGCCCCTGTGAGCTTGTTTGCCTGTGTGTGAGTGTGTGTGTGTGTGTGCGGCACGAGTGTGTGAGTTACTTTTCAGAAGCTGCTGACCTTATTTGCTGATCTAGGATCAAGTTACCTCTCATTGGCATATAAATTCCCGCTCCACACCGCAGCCATCACGAGTTATTTTATGAGTAGACAGATGCCAAAATCTGTCTCTGATCAACAGTTAAGGATTATGAAGAACTGCTTTTGAAAGTTTAATATTTCAATTTGTCTACGTGTCTAATGTTTATGAATTGAAATGAATCCTAGACATACTAATTGCATATTTCTCTCCTCTCATTCCCTGTATTCTCATTTTATCCCTGTCTCATTGTCTCTCGCCGACACCTCATTATTTTGGTCTGTCTGTATTAATAGTGATGGTATTTTTTGGCATGTGTCTTGGATGTGTGTGTGTCCTGATACTGTTATTTTAACCCCACCCAAATTACCCAGAATAGTGCCCATGTTCAGGATCTGCTGGTGTGTGCCTGTGCGGTGGGAGTGGCCACCTGTTTCGCTGCCCCAGTGGGAGGCAAGTCACGCCCACTTTTACCCAGCATGCATTGCTTTGTATTATGTATATTCACTCTGTATACTAGTTTAAAACATTGCTCCTTTTTTTTTTGTGTGTGTGTTTATGCTTAGTTGGAATGTGTGTAAAGCTTTGGTTTGCCTTTCTTTGCCGCACTGAACGTATCCTTTGCTCTTCATCCATCATTCCCTTTATTCCTCCTTTTATTCTGCTCAACTCTTTCTTCTTATTTCTCTTTCATGTTTACTTCTCTCTTCCTCCCACGCAATGTACTCGCTGACATCCCTAATCTATTCTTCTTTTTTTACATCCCTTCATCTCCCTCCCCTCTAACACTCTCCTTCTTCTTTTCTGCCTTCACCTCAAACTCCCTCTCTCTCTCTTTCTTTCTTTCTCTTCTGTCTTGGTGTCAGTAGAACCCCTATGGTTACACAGACATACTGACAGTAGGATGTGCTGTTGGGGTGGGCTGCTGTTTTGGGACTCCTCTCGGAGGTAAAAAATCTCCCCTTCTTTCTATCCCTGTTGTTTTCAGTTCCTCTTCCTTTTTTTTCAGCTTTATGCCTGCTCAATAATTAAGCTCATCAACACTTCACGGTTAAAAGCACCCGTGTGTTATAAATTCATATGCTGTGCGTGTTTTATGTGTCTTAAAGAGTGTTTATACTCAGAGGAGAGAGTGATAAAGAGTGTGCCAGAACATTTTAAGTACTTTTAGAGAGTGCATGTGGATTTTTAAAAAGTGCTTGTGTGTGAAGCTTGCGTAACTCTCTCATTAAGTATTCTTTTAAGATAAAATACTTTTAAAAAGCTTCCAAAAGGGAACTATAAGCCACTAGTAGGTTTATTCAAGTGTAAAAAGTGTGCACTTTTACAGTAATATTACTCTTATTCGTATTTTATGCTATGGGGCTGTTGAATGCTTGAATCTGATTGGTTGAAAAACGTTCTATGGTGTGCAATTATTTTCAGGGAAATGCATGACTAAAGTAGTTCCACACAGATCTTGACCACATCACAACAGCAAAATAACCAAACCTACAGCAAAACTGATTAAAAATATAGCATCCAATGGGATAAAAATGACTAATCATTACCATGGTTTTGCCACAAAGTTACTTCATACAGTATTTTTCCCGCTCTCTTACAGTATATACAAATGCAGACACATAAAGTAAAGACTCACACGTGCAGTTAGTAAGGTAGTTGCTAAGTTTAGGTATTAGGTAGGATTAGGGATGTAGAATATGGTGGTGCAGAGTATGCTTTATTAGCACTAATAAACAGCCAATATGTCAATATGCGTGCTAATAAACAAGTAGTCTTACCCAGTTAACCTATGGAGAGAATGAATGGTATTTTTGCTCATGGAACCTAAATGTATTGCATTCTGTTACTTTGCTGGTTTGTTTGGACATACTGACACAGCAACACTGTCTCAACCAATGCAGTGATTTTGGGGCGGGGCTAACTGTTGACCAATGGGGAAGTGGTTGAAAACAGTCATTGCTTTTGCTGTATTTTCTTTTTTTTTTCACATTAATTAAATTAAGTGTCAATTGATTATGATTTTTAACTTTTATTATTATTTGTTTTTGTTATTACTATTCACTTTTGCACTCATGTTCTCTCTCTAAATTGCTTTCTCTGCTGTTATTTAACTTTCTTTATCTATTTTTACTCTTGCTCTCTCCATCTCTCAGGTGTGTTGTTCAGTATTGAGGTCACGTCGACATATTTTGCAGTGAGGAATTACTGGAGAGGATATTTCGCTGCCACATTCAGTGCCTTCATATTCCGAGTACTGTCAGTGTGGAACAAAGATTCTGGTGAGATGCACACACACAAGCAGATATGATAGATTAAAAATAAATTAATGGCATGCGTATGTCAAGCTGTCCACGGTTTATGTTCCGAAATGGCTGATGTACAGTCCAACAGCGCTTAGACCTTTCTGTCAGACTGCTTGTGTGTTTGCATGTTTCAGACAGACTTTTAGTGGCTGGGATTCTTCAGTGACTTATTTTGCAGGTTACATTGTTACAGCAGTAGATGAGTGAGTCACTGAATTATTCACCCTACTATTCCATTCGAGATAATTGTGTTTCAGTAAACAGACATCCTTGTTTTCTTAAAGCCATGCAACATTTCATCATGCTTTATCTTCATTTGTAAAGGAAACAAACAGGCAAAGCATCTTGAATCTACGTAATACTGAACTGTTGTAAAAAGGCGTTATTACACATATATACTTTTTGTAGATATTCAGAACAAGTGATTGTTTTTCCACAGTTACGATAACAGCGCTGTTTCGTACAAACTTTCGTATGGATTTCCCCTTTGACCTTCAGGAGCTGCCAGCTTTCGCAATAATCGGGTGTGTGGGTTAGTGTGTATCTATGTACATGCATTCATAGTATGTGTAGTTATTATGTATGTGTGCATCTAAACAAATCTTCAAATCAATGTCACAAGTTTTATTCTCTAGGTGATGTTTCTAAATGTGTGTGTGTTTGTAGGATCTCATGTGGGTTTCTAGGGGCGTTCTTTGTCTATCTGAACAGACAAGTTGTTCTGATCATGAGAAGACCGACGGCGCTCACACGATTCCTCACAAAACAGCAAGTCACCTTTTACACAGTTCTTATTATAAACTATTGTTCTATTATTTCATTTGTATTTAATATGACATTGCCAGTGACATTAATAACATGAAAATATTATGGCAATGCGTCATTAATTATATCTGAGTGTGTTTGTTTGTTGTAGCCGGTTGATTTACCCTGGTGCTGTGACACTAATAATAGCCTCCTTCACATTTCCTCCGGGCTTCGGCCAGTTCATGGCCGGAGAGGTGTGTATTTGCTTGGAAATATAGCACACATACACTTCAATACTGTCCATAGAGCAGATTTACTGAAACTTAACCAGTTCAGTTTTGCATATTTATCATATAACTGATATTTCTAGAGATTGCCTGTGTACCAATTTCTACACTATTACAAGCGAAAAGAAATTCCGGCTTCTGAATATGCAACATAATGTAGCCTATATTAGCTAGTTTATTGAACCATAACACCATCATTAAAGATCTGCTTGAGACTCACCAGGCAGCTGCTGTTTCCCTTCACTGCTACATCTTTGGAAGTCGTTTATATACTGTATGTGGAATCTCTGTTTCTCTTTTGACACGCAGCTGATGCCCAGAGAGTGCATTAATTCCCTGTTTGATAACTTCACCTGGACGAAGATCTGGGGTTCGCCAGCTCCACCTGGATTGGGTCGCTCTGCTGCCTGGCTCCACCCACAAGTCAGCGTCTTTGTCATCCTTCTCCTCTTCTTTGTCATGAAGGTGCTTGTTTTTTGTAGAAATATATTTGTAACCTAATTCCATCATGTATCCTGTGTAAATGCTCATTTCCTTTTCGTCTCCGCACGTAGTTCTGGATGTCTGCGGTCTCTACTACAATGCCGGTGCCTTCTGGAGCCTTCATGCCTGTTTTTATATTAGGTCAGACATTCGTTTTTATTAGCTTATCATGTAATTATTATGTAATATCATGAGTCCTAATGTAATATAATTCATAACAATACATTGAGGAGGGAGATATGTCAAATAAACATTTCTCAGAAGCCAGATGTTTCATATTTGATACTCACATTTAAAAAAATTTTTTTCTAAAAATGATGTATAGAAGAATGACAAGTAGCTTTAGTCCAGCACGTGTTTATCGTGAAATGTTACTAATAATTAATTTATAATTAATTTTTTATTAAAATTTGTAAAGATTTCACATAAAACCAGATGAATAACATGCAGACATTTTTATAATTAGCTTTACTAAAAGATTTTGGTTGCTAAAATGTGAAAACTATTAATCAGGTGATGATGTTAATAATTTAGAGGACTTAGTTTAGAAATGTGCATAGCAAATATGATACCATAGATTTTGCAGGGTACAAGTAATTACATAATGAGATTCATGTATTAATTTTAATTGTCATGTGATGTGACTGAGATAATATGAGTATTTCTGAAACAAGCAGGAGCAGCATTCGGTCGTTTGGTGGGTGAGATCATGGCCACTCTGTTTCCCAACGGAATTCTGTTTGATGGGATCGTGTACCAAATCCTGCCTGGAGGCTATGCAGTGATAGGTCTGCAAAAATTCCCCTTCCAGCTAGTCCTTCACACCCCTAAAATCCATTTTTACTCTTAAAGTATTAAGTATAAAATTTTCTGCATCTGCTTCTCTCTCTGTCTGTGTGTGTGTGTGTCTAGGGGCAGCAGCAATGACAGGAGCCGTCACACACACAGTTTCAACAGCAGTCATCTGTTTTGAACTGACGGGTCAAATCTCACACATCCTGCCCATGATGGTGGCTGTGATTCTCGCCAACATGGTGGCACAGGGTCTACAGCCTTCTCTTTATGACTCCATCATTCAGGTCAAAAAGCTGCCCTATCTTCCAGAGCTCGGCATTGGCCACATCAGGTACCACTACCAGATCTCAGGAGACTGGAGTATTTTTAGATCTGAATATATGATAGTATCTTTGACCTCTTTTCCCTTCAAACAATATAACTTCTTTAGTGGTTTTATTTGACGGTTCTGTTCCACAGAAGGGAATTGGAAAAAAATTCACAGAAACGGTCTCGGGCTTTTGACATGAAATACCTGTCTCTTTCTTTCTCTGCATGGCAGTAAATATAATATCTTTGTGGAGGACATCATGGTGAAGAAAATAAAGTTTCTGTCACCTCAGTCCACTTACAGAGAGCTGAAAGATCTCCTGGAGTCCACGTCTCTCAAAACTATCCCGCTCGTCGACTCCAAAGGTCTGCGCTGGGTGAACAAACCACTTTGTATTCATATTGCAGATTATATTTCCTATTGAAAAGGCCAGTTTCGACTAGCATGAATTTTCTTTTCAAAATGGTTAAAGCTGGTTTAAAAGCTAGTTAATGTATGATCATGATGACCAGCTAAGCTGCTCTTTTCCACAGTTTCAACTAATATGTGAATGTGTGATGATTCCTTTAGGCAAAAATGTACATTTTTTTCCCCATGCCTAGAGTCAATGATTCTTTTGGGCTCCATTGAGAGATGTGAACTTCAGGCCTCCTTGGATTGGTGGCTCTCAGCCGAGAGGCGGGTTTATATCCGAGGTGAGGGCGTGTCCAGCCCGGGGTCACAGGTCAACTGGGAGTCCTTCGCCTTTGTGGATGAGGAGGTTGGAGAGGAGAACGGAGACAAGGTGGGAGGAGCTTCAGAAGTATTCTCTCACACTTTTGTTCCCAGAAAAACCTCTAAGAAAACATCTTTGTTCTCTGTTAGCTCTTGCTCAGAGGAGGATTTTAAGTTCTCTGATCTGACATCAATAAACAGAGCTTTATGCCAAATAAATGTTCTTTTCTGAAAATGGAAAACTGGAGTGTACTAATCTTATGCTATAACTAAAATGATTACAGGGTAACGCAGTCTCTGAAGAGTGTAACGGTCCACTGGGGTCCACCAAAACCACAGACGTCTCCACTAATCACACCACATCTGGTGAGTTCATGTATATTGTTACCTGGCAACAATTTTAACAACTCTACATCAATTTATACCAGATATTTGTTTACCAAAAGAGGTTTGTAGTATCAGGACTTAAATAGTCTCAGTAGAAATATGTCTTTTAAATGGTCATAATTAAATAGTGAACCAGTGTTATTTATGTAACAGGTGCCCTACAGTCTATGAGGAGGACTCTTCATCGTCTTTTCTCCTCATCTTCCTCATCAGGACAGACTGAGCCAGAGGTGTGTCTTTTAGTGTTATTGACACTTACAAGGACAGAATAACTGGCTGAAGACATGAGCAGAGTTAACATGAGCACACCAGTTAAAAGCAGGAAACCGTCTATGACACGCTGTTAATTATTTATGACAATAATTCTATCTTTCATATTGTAAAATATATTTTATTCAGTAAAAGTGCTTTACCCCATTAAAATCCATTGTAAATATTTGATAAATGATTGTCTATGGTATTTGACAGCATGTGAGAAGCCTAAGAGTGCACTTTCTTTTACTTTTTACTCCATTAAAACATATAAAGTAAATAATAATAATACAAAATAATAAACCAGCAAATAAAAAAGGGAAAATAGAATTGGTTCTGTTCTTCCATGCAAAATATTTCTTTAACAGTTTCTGTTTAATGTTGTAGCTTGCATATTTTAACTTCATTTTTTAGATTCTTTATATTCCTTGTATTCATTTTGTCCTTTCACTTTCCACAAGTTATCAGCTCACACCAGCAGGTGGCGTCAAACATGCTGCGTACCGCATTTGGAGTCACTAAACAAGATGAACAATTTACGGGGTTATTTTTAGTGAATTATGATGTTATCCTCTAAACATTCATGTACTACTTCTGACCCTACGTCTTCCTCTCATTTCTCTCTCTAGAGCCCTGCAGCTCCTCCTGTAGTCGACAACATGACTCCTGAAGAGGTAGGGTGATGATTTGATTTATCTCCACTGCAGTTCAGACAGACAAGCACAATTAGCGCATCAGTTCCAGAGCTGTCTGTCACTCGCAGTAACACCCTGACCCTGGTTATGATGTATTGGGGTTTTCAGATCAAAACCTGGGAAGAGGAAGAGCTGGATAAGCCGATTGACATTGATCAGATCCGTGTTGACCCCTCACCTTTTCAGCTGGTGGAAAGAACATCTTTGCATAAGGTAATCCACAATCCGATTGAGATCACATATGAAATACTGCGTATTATATTGAGGATTTATGGTTTTTCCAAGCAAATCATGATTTAGACTTTTATCTGTATGTGAATGTCAGTCCAAAGCTCTCATTATTTCATGCCCTCGATAAAAAACAACATCATTATATCCTGAATTCAGGAGTTTATATGTATGAGCCCCAAAACACAATCATTTTTATTTTCTTATTATTAGATTTTTAAAAAAAGAAGAAGAAATAACCTAGAATCAAACAAAACAAAAAAATTAACAAAAATTTTAAAAGTTACTATATTTATAAATATTTACATTCATGTGGTAGTAGTAGTAATACTAATAATAATAAAGAAATTATGTATATATATAAAATACAATTTTATTGAAATATTTTATTTAATTTGGTGATTAATTCATCTGATTAATTCTACATTTGCATTCTACAATTTGCAAATTACTTCCAAAAGATTTTGGTGTTAAATTAAAAAATTAGCTTTAGTAAGAAATATTTGATTTGATTTAACAGAACTTGTTACACATACATTTTTTAGGCTGTATAAGATATGCCATGATATTAATGTGTTTTAAATGCATATTGATGTTTAGTAATATGCAAAAACATATTTTAAAAATATAAAAATAAAACTCTAAATAATAAACTAAATCTGTATTTTATTCAATGCATCTTGTTTATCACTCATAATCTTTATGAAATGTCAAATAACCAGAGTGCGGCGGGTAGATTAAATGTCCCAATTAAATGATCTTTATTATCTGTTAAATTTACAGCCCTATACACACACACACACACACACACACACATATATGCATAAATATAATGCTTGCTTGTTTGTTTCAGACTCACACCCTGTTCTCTCTGCTGGGTCTCAGTCATGCGTATGTAACTAGTATTGGTAAACTGGTTGGGGTGGTCGCACTAAAAGAGGTAAAGGTTATCTGTGTTTACATGTATTTTTGCATATGTTGGAGTGTTAGATTAATGAATTCTTCTCGTCTCTCTTTTTCATTCCCAGCTCCAGAAAGCAATCGAGGGTTCGACCCGTAGCGGAGTGCGACTGCGTCCTCCTTTGGCCAGTTTCAGAGACGCAAGACGCAAGGCCAAAAAGCTTTCTCATTCCCCTTCCGTCCCATCCTCTCCCACACGGGACAGAGAGCTGTGGAGCGAGGAAGTGAAAAGAGAAACTAAAGACGAGTCTGCTGATAGTTGCATCCAGACGGCAGACAAAGAGTGTGATATAGCCACATGTAACAGCAGCAGAAGTACCCTCAACACCTCTCAGGAGCAACTGCCTTCCCCTTCTTCTTCCACAGTCCCTCTTTCCTCTCTTCATTCTGTGCCTGAAGGAGAGGTAGATGTTGATAGAGAGAGTGATGAGGAGCCTTTATAGGTCTATTGTTTGTAATTTTCTCAAATTCAGCCCTCCAGGAGGAGACAAACCATATTATGGTGGTGCCTTTGAGCCCAGCACGAGCCTCTGCACCTTCAGACTTGTTGATTTTCTACTATCCGGACTTTTGTTTTTTTCTTCCCACTTGTTGTCTATACATTTGTATATATGGACAGTCGGTCTGACACATCTCACTGAATGTCTTCTCCTTTCTTTGCTTCTCCTAGATTGTCTGCTGTATCTAATATTTGTAGAAATGTTTGTAAAAATGAAAGATTTGTTACCTTAACAAAGCTATTTGTACTTGATCTAACCCTTGTCTTGGTGTAAAGTAATGCAGCCAGGGGTGCGTTTCCCAAAAGCATGGTTAGTCTACTATGGTCGCAAGATCCGTCGTTACCAGCACAGTTCAACGATTCGGTGTTTCCCGGCAACGTCACAAACGTACGTGGATAGAACTACAGCTTTGGACCTGTGGTTAGAAGCATAGTTTCTTGTTAGTAAGATATATGGGCTTTAATAAATATGCTCTT
>JAUCMS010000028.1:4799802-4810840 GCA_032357445.1 Enteromius radiatus | reverse complement strand
AACGACGGAGATGCGACCGTGTTCGGGAAACAGTCGTGACTAGCTAGTTCGTTTCCAAAACAATGCATCGTACTATGGTGGTTAATTAGCGAGTTACATCGTTGTTCAGGAAACACACCCCAGGTTAGTTCAGTCATACTAAGTAATATTTTTTACTTTTAGGTTGCCTGATAATTTTTTTTATTGTATAGATGTGAAATTTAAAACAATATTTCAGGTTCATTACAAGTTTTAACTCAGTCCAGTGTGAATGTTAGCTATAAGTAAATTTATTATAATTGACTTAAATATTAATATATATATATATATATATATATATATATAAATAATTTAAGTCAAATTAAAGGGTTAGTTCAGCCCAGAATGAAAATTCTATTATTTAGTTACTCACCCTTGTGTCATTTCAAACCCATAAGACCTTCATTCATCTTCAGAATACAAACGATGATATTTTTGATGATATCAGAGAGCCATCTGTCCCTCCATAGACAGCAATACAACTGAAATGATCCCAGGTCCAGAAATGTAGTATTTTCGTAGCATGGCAAAACCATTTTACCATATTTAATATTCAATATTCAAAGTTTCTGGAATGGGGAAGTTTTATTGCTGTCTGTGGAAGGTCAGATAGCTCTTCGATTTCATCAAAAATATCTTAATTTGTGTTCTAAAAATGAATAAAGGTCTTACTGGTTTGGAACGACCGAATTTTAATTTTGCAGTAAACTAACTCTCAAGTTATAATTCTAGAAATCAGTACTTTTTAGTAACGCAATACAATAAGGTTCACTTTAACATCAACAAATTAACAATGAAAATTACATCTAAAATGTTTATTAGCTAATGTTAATTGACACATTTATTAATGTGACCTATTAAAATCTAAAGTTTTATCTTCTAACTCGAGATAACATATGGTAACAATGAGCAGTTGTATTTTTATTAACTGAAATAAACAAAGATGAGTAAATATTGTATCAAATGTAGTTAATGTTAGTTGTAAGGAACCTTGCTGTAAAGTGTTACTTTGTTTTTACTGAAATTAGTCAAATTTAAATAAAAATAATTATAGCTATAATAGTATGTGCACAATACTAAAATATCACTGGATCAGTCAATCTTTTGTGACAATATTGATTAGAACAACTGTCCTATCAATGTTAAGCAATAGTTTTTTGGATTTAAAAGAATAAAGTGAAGATGATATTTTTATAAAAGCACTTAAATTAATACTGTGTAAAGTGTGAATGTTTTGAGCTGTAAAGCTATTTAAATCATAATTGTTATCGTCGTCTTAGAGTTTGTGTTTATAACATTAGATTGTCATGGTAACATAGTTGCAAATTTGTATAGTTTTACACACAAAAGGTTAGGAAGTGATTTTATTTACACCGAAACCATGTTGACGTGATTATTTTCAATTATCTTGTGGCTATAATATTGACATTGTGTATGTCAGCATTAATCTGTTGACCCCATTCACTTCCATCGTTAGTGCTTCACTGTAAGCTAGTTGTTTTGTTTTGTTTTGTTTTTTTAAAAGAAAAGTGAAATGAATTTTTGTGCCAGTTTTGTCACAGTGTTGATTGATCTTATGTTGAACCTGTATATTCATTTAATCACTAGACATTCATTACGAATCTGATTTGTTTACTACATAATTTAAGCTGCAAAGTCATTACTCTATCATTGAAACTTTGTTTGATTACTATATACTGCTGAATATCTGATTCATTTTTATTTGTTTTAATGGTCTGAATAGCATGACTTTTTTGACACGTCTTAAAAATACACAAAGTGCGCAATAATGCTTTGTTTGCTTCATTTATTCTTCATTATTTTCCGGAAAAATAAAGGAGTAGCAATATTCTTGAAGGTCAGGGAGGTGTTTTGCTCGTGCAGGAAAAAGAGATGGGACAGAGAGAGTCCGATGGAGGAAGAGCAACCGTCTTAAAACCTTCAGTAAAGCATGCATAGATATATGTATCACAGGGCACTTCTTATATCACACCGTTTACAGCTCACTCAGTCCCAAATGAATGGATTTGTGCCTGTATAGCTTGCTGAACATGTTGACTTCAACGTTACCATGAACACATTTTTTCACAACAGTGGTTCTTATCCAAAGTAGTACTTTTTCTGAATATGATTCTTCCACCAAGAGGAGACAACTCAAGGTTTGTGTAATAGACAGATAACATACGAAGGGAAGGAGAGAGAAGGAGAGAAAGACAAGTACGCTAGTTTACAGAGAGAAGGAAAGAGGTAGAACAAAGGACCGGTTACAGCATCATGCCAACAGACAGTTTTGTAGTGAAAGATGGCAGTAGAATCGTACAAAAAAATCAGTTTGTCTGTAAACACAAATGATAAACAACTACATCCAAGGAAATACATTTGGCTTTTTGTTATTTATTCATTCGGATATTCCTTATCTTACATAAAAAGCAATAAAAGAGAACATGACATCACTCCTTTGGTTGCAGCAGTATGACCTGGATTTGTGTGATTGTTGCGTTCATTTGATGGATTGATTACTATGTGATTAATATCTTTGAGGCATTTTTCAGAAATGGATTCATGAAGGTGTGCTAGTGGAATTACAGGAAATAAAGAAGTTGGTGCTCATGAAATATTCCTCAGGTGAGAAAGTGTGCATTCATAATTCCTTTAAGTCGAAGAACTGGAGTCTTAGATACTACAATGTACAAAACATTTGGCTTAGCTACAATATTAACACTGCAACAGCTTTACAGTAAAAATCAACCCTTCTGAGGTTATTATCAATTCAGTCGATAACTGGAATAATGCAAGATGGGACCAGCTGCTTTTTTTCCTCAAATTTGCGATGCGCTAAAGATACATGACAGTAGCATATTTTTAGTTATCTACATGATGCCTAGTCAGGCTTAAAGTAATCGTAAATCCGTGGCCACAATTTCGCAATTCGCCCCCACTCACATTGATAAGCTAATAAAACGTACCCACAAGTTACCAATCTGTGCTCTGAGATTTTGTTTCTTTGAGTTTTTTGCGACTTTTCGCAATTCGTTCTCCAGGGGCTCGTCTTTTGGAAGCTTTTTGCTGAATCATCCATATTTTACGAGTTGCCAATTCATGTGAATTTGCTCCTAAACATATATGTCACTGGGGTTTAGACAAAAATCGTACAAAGTCATTTGAGTGAGGTCGTACGAATTTGCGTGAATTTGCCACCTGGTACAAATACGTACCAATTAGTCGTGAGACTGTGTTGGATGGGGATTACTTTATTAAGGTTACAATGGGTTAGTTCATCAAGATTAATTTATTATCTATGTATTTCTTAGACATGTAAAACATCTGCGTTTGCTCAACATTACTAAACTCAACAACGTAGAAAACTCATTATTATAAATGAATTAAGAAAAAAAAAAAAAAAACAATACATTTAAATGAAGTTTTCTGAAAAGAATCGCTGTGAAAGATAGATAAAGAAATCGTTATGTTTGACTATCATTTTGCTTCATGATTAAAAAAATAATAAAAATGATGAACGATTACATGTACAGTCATATTTCCACCAAACCAAAGTGATACCATTACAACCAAAGGTGCATTTATCTCAAAATAACAAAGATATATCATACAGGCTGCAAAGTTAAATCCCTCCCCTATATAATTCTTAAATAAATAAATGGGCACATATTATTTCATTTGAGCCACTTTTGGAGCTCTGTATGCTTCACGTAATATAAGAACTTATGACACTGAATAAAAATATAGTTATGTTTCAGGTTTATGGTTGGACTGCTACATGCAAAGATGTAGACGTATATATCGTTACATAAGCTAATATAAAACATCATATTAAAACATGACATACAACAAGATGTTTATGTTTTTTCAGTGACAAAAAGTACACAAATACTGTACACAAAAATCTGTCAGAGCCTCCTCAAGAGTCCAGCAGTGAAATAATATGTACCCCAACAAATACAGGAGGGAGTGCACACAATTCTGTAGAAAAATAAACATTGTCCCAACATTGCATAAATAATCAGTCAATAAATAAATTCATTCAAGTCAATACACTTCATATAGCTATTAATGCTATTTCTTCTCACCGCCAAGTTTGTACTATACATGTCCTCCAAAGAAACCGTCGTAATAACCATCTACAAGTTGTCCTTTTTTATATAAATCCTTGGTGAATCATGCATGACATCACAATGCAAGGATGATGTAGTTACATCTGTTTCTGAACCGGACGTCTGCTCCTACTTTGGGATGCATATGCTTTGTGTTCATTTACGAACAAATACACAGTCAACGCAAAGTTTGCAGCATCATAGTTACTGTATAATCAGTGACCATGACAAACAGGAAGACGCCTGTGCAGTTCGGAAATTCCAAATGGCCTGAGTTGTTCATGAGGTCACTTTCAACTCGAATCAAAGTCCTTTTCCGTTCTCGTTCTCTGGAGACATTTGTCCTTGATATCTCGGTAAAGGATATTTACAGTATATGAATCCAGGTACTCTTCTATTCTCCCCTTATTATATAGTGAAAAGAAAGGAATACATATTTTGGAACTGAAATTATGACATGCTTTGTTATAAAAATAAAGTAATCATCATGAACTGGTCCTGCGAGTGTAACATTAAGTACATTACATTAAGCCAACAGGACTGTTTGCGACAAACTTTTTTACTGTAGTTTTCTTCTGTTTTAGTAATTTGAGGTTATGAGGCATTACCTTATCCAGCCTTCTCCCACTCAATTGTCATTTATTATGAGTTTGATTAATCTAGTTATTTCAAAAACATGACTAAAAACCAGCGTAAAAAAAAATCCCATGTGATTAAAAAAAAAAAGGTATCTAAAAGGCATCTCCTTCACACAACAACCAATGCAAGTGCAAAAATTCCCCCCCCCCCAAACATTTCTCTCTTTTAAGCAGCCAATCAGGTTGCTAAAAAACACATCTTACAGAGTCATTCTCAGCTCAGAGTACTGAGGTCCAGTGCAAATATCTATACAGTGTTGTATAGCACTCCGTAGTACACTGATAAACATCATGCATGCCAAACGACACACGGAAGGAAGCACACTAAGTTACACTCCAGCAGGACATATATCTGTGCTTATGTGTGTGTGCAAGAGGAAAAGTTTGTATTACTACTTCAAAAAATAACAAAACTAATAAATTAAATGAAATAATTAAATAAATAAAAATGAATAGAAATGGGCCCAATTATGTGGAAAATAACTAAAAATGTAAAAGAAAAGAAAAGTAACTTGTGTGAGTGAATCAATAATTTGTTTTCAATTATTTGCTTTTTAATTTTGCATGGCTGCAGGGAGAACATCACAAGTACCATTCAAAAGTGTAGGCTAAGTAAGGTTTCCTCAAAGAAATCAATTATTTTGTTAAGAAAAGATGTTGATTTAAAGTGACAGTGAAGACATATCTATGACATTTATGTTTAAAATAAATGTGGTTGTTTTAAACTTTCTATGAAATTATTGTTTCAAGTAAAATTTTAAGCAGCACAACTGTTTCAAGATTGATAATGATAAGATTTCAGGAGGATCATGTGACATTTAAAGGAATAGTTTTCATCATTTCAACATCATTTACTTACTTTCAAGTAGTTCCAAACCTGTATGATTTTTTTTTTTTTTTGCTCTGCCGAACACAAAGGTTTGTAACCAGGCTGTTTTGGTCACCATTGACTTCCATAGTAGGAAAAAAATATACTATGGAAGTTCATGGTGACCCAAAACAGTCTGGCTATTAACTTTTTTCAATATATCTTCCTTTGTGTTGAGCAGAGCAAAGAAATGTATACAGGTTTGGAACTACTTGAAGGTGAGTAAATGATGACAGAATTTTCTTTTTTCTGTTTTTAAATGCAGTCTTGGTAAAAAAAAAAAAAAGAAATCTTACCAACCTCAAACTTTTGATTGGTACATACAACATTTATATGCTGAAGTTAATAAGGTTTTGATTACATACTTATTACATACATATTGAATAAACAGCCGACAGAACTGTGTAGATTGTGCAGCTGTTTGTTTCAGTTCATTGATTTTTATGTTTCACAGCACAGACAATTTTGTATTGAACCAGTGTTTCTCCCAGCAGTGTCATAAACTGCCAAATCTTGTTTTGTTTTTTTTTTATACATAAAAGACTGTGTTTGGAAGTATACAGGGTGAAAACTGAGGAGGAAAAGGCCGAATTTGTGTTGTATTGAGTGTATTTGATCTCTTATGATGTGTGGGAACTGAAATTCTAAAGGGCATGGGTGTGTTACTGTCTATTTTACAATGATATATTGAATTTTTTGTTGTTTTCTTAGAAAATAATCATATTATTATCATTGTGGTTTTATTAACTATAGTTTCTTCATTTTGAATAACGAGTGCCATCACTCCTTGTAAAAGCATGCACATATTTAACCGAATGTTCTTCATATCCATTGTCCTGAACTACATACCTCCTTGGTTTTCCACATTCTCTCCTTTCTCAGTCCCAATGATATCCCATTCTGCACTTTCCTTTTTCAGACATCCATAGTATAAGGCTTACAAAATAAAAAATAAAAAAAAAATCAGTGCAGTATTTTCAGTTCTGCTTTTCCATTTTGGGTTCGAGCAGTCACTTGAATTCCATCACAATGCTGTTTGATTCCTGAAAGGAGAGTTGATATTGTTTGATTATGCTGATTGAAAGGACAAAACAAGCTCAAGTCTCATGCCGCCCTCTTAGTTGACTGCCGTGAGGTCTCCAGGCGAAGATTCAGACTCCTCCTCTCTTTCCTCGAGCTCTTCAATTACAGACGGTGAGACATCAGACGCCTTGCGCTCTGTGCTGAATTCTCCAGGGGCTTGACCTGGACTGCTTCCTCCCATTGAGGTCACTTCCTCTCTCTGCGTTACTGGAGATGGAATTAATGTCATTGGTTCAGGTTCCATACATAACGTAATCTCTTCCTCCTGGAAAAGAGGCTGGATGTTAGACTGGGAACATGTCATTTCCTGTTTAAAGCTGCTGCGTTTAGTTTCTGGGCCAACGGTGGAACTAAATGAAATTAGAAAACAACTTTAAAATCCTTTGTTTTGTAATTTTGTTTAGTGGCTGAACTAAGACTTTTTTTTGTTTTGTTTTGGGACAAATAACATTTGGGACTCAAGTAAACAGATTATTGTTGAAAGCTTGCAGTAGTTAAGTCATTTATAAGCTGTTTTTCGTGAAAGGTGTAAACTTTGTTGTGCTTTCAGAAATGTTTAGTGTGAGCTACCCGACCAGGAATGCATTTTTAATGCAACGGTGTATGTTGCTATTTAAAGGGTTACTCCATTCCACAATGAAAATTTTGTCATTAATGACTTCCCCCTATGTCGTCCTAAACCTGTAAAAGCCTCGTGCCTCTTTAGAACCCAATTTAAGACATTTCAGATGAAAACCAGCAGGCTTGTGACTGTCCTGCCAAGTAATGAACACTGTCAAGGTCCAGAAAAGTATGAAACACAGTCTGAATTCTCCATCTGCCATCAATGGTTTAACGGTAATATTATGACGCGATGAGAATACTTACTGTATGCGCAAATATGCAAAGAAAAGCTGTATTGTGTCGCAGCTAACATAGAAAAGCGTATGTTTTTTGCTTTCAGTAGAAGCTTTCCAAAATAGTGCTATGTTACCATGCTGAATTGTTGAATAAAGTAATTATTTTTGTTTTATTTACGTACTAAAAGTATGCGTCATAAAGTACAGATTGAACCACTGACGGCAGATGGAGTATTCTGACAATGTCTTTCATATCTTTCTGGACCTTGACAGTGTTCATTACTTGGCAATCAATGGGACAGTCACAAGCCTCCCAATTCAAAATATCTTAAATTCTGTTCCGACGAATTAAGCTTTTATGGGTTTGGAATGACATGGGGGTAAGTGATTAATGACAAAACTTTCATTTTGGGTTGAGGTAACCCTTTAACTGTTATATGATGTCTTATTGAATATATAAACTAGCAAGTAATGACGAAACTGTTGTAACATTGTCGTACTTCGATTATTTGAACCACATTGGTTCAACAATATAGGACTCTCTTGACGTCACTCACAGGTGTTGAAGTATTAAATGCTAATTCATTGATTCATATTCGGAGGTTACCTTATGCATTTATGAACACGCGCAGATTCACAATTGTAAAAAACTTGTCTGAAAACAGTCATTATTTTTGCCGTTCCTTTTGGTGGTGCTATTGGCACAGATATTACAGACTAAAGCACTGGGAAAGTGGTAAGAACTGATTCTGACTGTGACTCATACCCGATTTCAACAGTGAGAGGAGTTACAGAAAACTTAGACAGGATTCAAACTTTTCTAGCTGCTGACAGAAATAGCAAAAAAAAGTCTTTTTTTTCATATTAACTGTCTGCCAAGATGCTGTTCTCCAGAGATTTTGGTGGCGAGTGGTAGACTCTTAAATGAAAAAATAATAGCTACAGTATACTACTAAAATGAAGACAATATTTAGTAGTATTATCAATTAAGTAATATTATAGTATGTCTTCATATTTTAAAATACCTTTCAGTTTTAATTTGACTTTTGGTTTAAGTTAAGTGATGTGCATTTGTAATTAATTTTTTTATATTTATTTCTATGTAGCTTTTTCTATTGTTTTCCTATTTCTATTGTCATTATTTTGGTACGCTCTATTTCAGTTAAACTAAATTGTTATGCCTAGAGATATACCTGAATTTTCCTGCCGATACCTCTAGCTGTAACAATATCTGTTGATAGTAATGCCGATATTGATAGTAAAGGAAACTCTCCTTTGGTACCTTGCTATAATATTAAAGGTTA
Source organism: Enteromius radiatus (assembly GCA_032357445.1). Classification (NCBI taxonomy): domain Eukaryota; kingdom Metazoa; phylum Chordata; class Actinopteri; order Cypriniformes; family Cyprinidae; genus Enteromius; species Enteromius radiatus. The sequence goes on along the minus strand of JAUCMS010000028.1, from coordinate 4,801,978 downwards.
AAATTAACAGCAGCTATTATATTCAACTGAATGAGCAATGACATGAGACACGTTACTTCTTGGTAAGTTATACTGGATCTTTAACATACATTTTGATGTTCATTCATGTTTAGTGTGTGCTATAATTTACATTAAAGTGGAAGAGATTTGCACTCTACGCTACCGCTTAGGCACTACAGCGATTAGTTTTGTCACAATTAAAACTGTCAAAGTGGCATTCATTATTTCAGTTCCATGATAGAATAGACAGAATTTGAAAGATGAGACTTTGTTTGCTATCAGAAGTAAGAAGCTACAAAATTCTATGAGATTATGAGGGTGGCGCGCTAAAAATAATTTAGAAAAAAATGGCCAATTATCGGCCAATACCAGTTTACATTGGTGTATCTGTAATATTTATTTTATTTCAGGTTTATTGCAATTAACAAATCGGTTTTGATAGTATTAATTAGTAATACCATCAGTCATTTTAGGGACAGTGTAGTTTTCAGCTGTCAGTGGATCATGCTCTGTAACGAAGGAGACGGGGACGTGCGGATCCATGTGCAAGCTTTATTGAAAGACGTGGTCAAACAGACAGGGTCGGCAACACAGTGAGCTATGTCAGAGGCAAGACACAACAATAGTCCAGTAAACGAGCAGGGTCAGTCGATCGGCAAACAGGGGTGAGGCAAAGGCAAAAATAAAGCAGGTATCGGTCCACGGAAAAACCACAAGGAAAACAGAAAACAAACCAGAAAATGCTAAATGCTTTGCAAAGGGCAAACTCAATGCTCGGCAGAGACTGGAACACAAATTACTCTTTAAATACACATAACAACAAGAGGATGAGATGATAAGGGAAGAAGAGCTAATCAAAAACCATAGTGACAAACAAGGGGGTGAAGACAGAAGGGAACAGGCATTTTCAAAATAAAAGTCCATAACTAACTAGACAGGGGAACACAGGTTGTCCGTGGTGGAGTGCACCAGGGAGCCATAGTGATGCAGGCAGAACTGGTAACCACGGCGGTGCAAGCAGAGCTGAGAGCTTCCAGGGTAGAGTAGACCAGGTGAAGAGCCTCCAAGGCGGGGCCGGAAGAGCTGATGACCACCAGGACAAGGCAGACAGAACAAAGACCCTCCCAGGCAGCGCAGATTGTGGTGACACCCTCCAGGGCATGCTGACGGAACAGAAGCCTTCCAAGTCGATGCAGGCGGCAGAGACTCCAGAGTGGAGCAGACGGTGCAGGCAGGACAAGAACTCTCCAGAGCGGAGCAGATGGTGCAGACAGGACAAGAACTCTCTAAAGCGGATCAGACGGCAGAGACAGGGCAGAGCAGAGAGCACAGAGAGGTTAACTACAGCCTTTGTGGCTGAGACAGTACATGCTTCAAGTTCACAGGAGGGCCAAGGTGGAGCAGGTGGGAAATAGGCTCTTCAGGGCCGAATAGGCGACACGGAGGCCTACCAGGGCAGAGCAGATGCAGAGCAGAAGGCCAGGGCTGAGCCGCAGGACACCATGGCAGAACAAGCATGACTGAAATAGAGAGCATAGAGAGGTTAAATGACGGCCTCTATGGCCGTGACTGGGCAGGATGAAGATTCCAGGGCGGCCTATGTAGCCGTGACTGGGCAGGGCAAGGCGTTATCAGCCTCCATGGCCGTGATTAAGCATGACAAAGACTCTGATTTGGCCTCCCTAGCCATGACAGAGCAGGACGAGAGGTCAATGGTGGCCCTTATGGCTGAAACAAGGCAGGATGGGAGTTCAACGGCCCCCGTGGCAGTGACTGCCAAAGGCTCTGAGACGGCTTCCATAGCCGTGGCAGGGCAGGGCGAGGGTTCTATAGCAGCCCTTCTGGCCATGAAAGCACAGAACAAGGATTCAACAGCCCCCCTTGCCATGACAAGGCAGGACGTGGACTCGACGATGGCTTTTGTGGCCATGACAGGGCAGGACACGGACTCAGAAACAGCTTCCATAGCCATAGTAGGGCAATACGTGGATTCAACGGCCTCTGTGGTGATAACTAGCCATGACAAAGGGTGCTTCTCAATATCCCTCCTCGTCTCCTCGGTCCTCTGTCCTCCATCCTATGACCCGGAAACCGACCGCGCTCAGCCATCTTGAAGGACATCTCAATTCTCTAATTGCACCGCGAGGAGGCGAGGTTCGAGGAGGGAGGAGGCTTC
>JAUCMS010000028.1:4783123-4799702 GCA_032357445.1 Enteromius radiatus | reverse complement strand
ATCCTGAAGAGGTGGAGCTAAGACACGAGGAAAGGAAGCGAGGAAAGGAAACGAGGATGCACAAATAAGAAATGAGAGACTCATGGGCAGTTTCCTTAGCTGAAGCAGGGCGAGGCGAGGGTCCAATGGTGCAAACCGACAGTCCTAGGGGTTGTGCAGCAACCAGCGGAACCTGCAGAGAATCTACATCCGGAGCCGGCATCTGCAGCCATCGGCAGAACCTCCAGAGCACCTATGGCTGGAATCGACACCTCCAATGGTTCTGGGGAAGACTTGAGAACACCCAATGTTGTGGGATGGCAGTGTGCATCCCACACACTTAAAATGGCAACTGCCATTACTGAGAGCACCGAGGAGAGGGGCAAGCTGCATAAACTGACATGACTTTAATGTGGATCTGCTAGGCTGGACACCAGCCTCATGCGCCCTGGAAAATCCCTGAGGCCTCCACGTGCAACATCCTCGATGCTGGGGAACACTGGAGAAGCATGCGGGGTGGCTGGAGACTGGGGCTTGAGTTCCACTTTGGCTGAAGGCTCAGGTGTGGCAGCCATCTTGTGCAGTGGATCTGAGTTGATGGTCCTCTTGTGTAGTGGCTCAGGCTGCTCTGAAGTGTGATGATCAGACGAAACGTGAGATGGATCTGGCTGATCTGATGTGACGTGATAGAAGTCGGGCAGACTAGCGCAGAAGTGATGATCAGCAGTGACCCGACCCGATTAGCTTGGCCTGGCTTTGTGCAGATCAACAATAGCTTGATTTGAATCATAAAGATCCATGAAGCTACTTATCTTATGCAGGTCTGCTGTGGATTGACTTGGCTGGCGAACATCAACTGTGATTTGACCTGATCAATGATGGCTGACTGTGGTTTGGCTGGGCTTGTAACGATCAGTGATGACTGGATTTGACTCATGGTTGACTTGGCCTTGAATAGGCTTCACAAAGGCCAATGTGACAGCATGGAGTGCCGCGATGTCCTCCATTTCGCGATCCGCTCTTCATTGTCGCTGTCATTTTGAGATATCGCTCGGCCGCATCTGCCATTTCAGTCCCAGACACAACGGTAAAGTTGAGTTCTTCCGGAACCCACAGCCGACAAGTCAAAGTCTAAAAAGTCTGCAAGCGATGACCGGGGACCCTTGCTGATTAATTTCAGAAAACAGCACAAACCAGAAACAACGAAATGCTTTGCAAGAGACAAACTCAATGCTCGGCAGAGACTGGAACACAAACGACTCTTTAAATACACATAATAACAAGAGGGAGTTCATAGAAAGGCCAAGGAAGGAGGAGCTAATCAAAAACCATAGTGACAAACAAGGGGGCAGAGACAGAAGGGAACAGGCATCTTTTTTTAAAATAGGACTCCACAACTGACTAGACAGGGGAACACAGGCAGTCCGGGGTGGAGCTTGAGCTCGAGGGCACTCCAGCTGGCCAACTTAACAATGTTCGGTGTTAATGTGATGAGCTACATACATTGAAAGTAATGCTGGGACCAGCGGGTCTAGAGAAATGTCTAGAAAACACAAACTAGAAAAGTGAAGTTAGTTTTGAAAAAAAAAAAAAATCTAACAGTGAAATATCACCTGATATTTGGATTTTAGTGCAAAAACAAGATATTTTTAAGTGTCATTTAAGCGCTCCTGCACGTTACTGATTTATATTTTCACTCACTTTGATCTCTTCCTCTTCCTGGGCTTCCAGCAAAGGTGAGTGGTCTGTCATCACCTCCTCTGTCGGGGCTGTTAGATTTCCATCTACTGCTACAGGCATGCCCATGTAACCCACCATGTCTGCCTGATAGCCCTCTGTCTGCGATGCCCCCCACAGATCCACTAATGGAGGGTGAGTGAGGGGCGGCAGGCTGTGGATGGTGCTGTTGGGAGTAGCTTGTAAAGACTGAGTGGCACTCTGTAGTCTTTGCTCCAACATCTGCAGATAAACAGAAAAACAGCTCAAGTCGCCATTGTGGTAAACTGGTGCAAGATGAGACTTTTTTACTCCTTTAGCTGCCTCAACCAACCAGCACCTAAAATGAGAAGATTTGATTTAAGGGGAGCTCTATTTGTGTCAATAGATTTAAATTACAATACATTTTCTCAAAATTATTTTTTGTCTTACACTGAGCAATAAATCTCCACTTATAGCACTTACACACTTTTTTTTATTCCTGTCTATATCCTGAAGGCTTTTACAGAGGGATTTGTTCATAAATAATTTGCTTGATTATATACATTCAATGCCCCCAAAATTGTGAAAATATTTTTTCTGTCCGTTTTAAGCATTTCCTGAAATTTACCAAACCCAAATTTTCTACTAGCAAATTTTTTGACTCTAATATGTAAAAAAAATAAAAAATAAAATAATAATAATAAAATAAATGAAACTGACCTCATCCAGTGTTTAGATTTTTGTACTAGAAATATATGCAGATAATCCAAATATAATTTATGTAAACATAATTACTCATTTGCATATTGAAACCTAACATTTTAGAAAACTTGTCATACAAAAACAAAAGAATTACAATTATTATAATTAGTGAAGTATAGCACCTCATAAAACAATAGCAATAATTGATCAGAAATTAGTATTCATAGTGATCATATAGTTTAAGATGATATAAAATATGAAACAATATGCCATAGATCATCATTTAGCAAGCACAGAGCACTAGGAAGTCTTGAAAGGTTTATATAAAGATGAAGATTGTTTTTACTTTCTCTGTTGTCTTACAATTGCAAGGGCTGATTGGATTTGTATTGTTTGATTCTCCATTTACTCCAGTGAGACCTCAATTACTGTAACGATCAATGGCTTCTGGTTAATGTTTGAATGATGGAACCTGATTAAGTTTTTACTGCTCTCACGGCTGGTCCTGGAGCTGCTGTTGAAATGACCGCTGGGACCTTTGCTGTTCAACACAAGCTTGCTGCTGCAGCCAGCAGACCCTTAGACATTGTTGCAGTGGATGCTAATTTGAATTGGTAGTTTTGTAGCTCACCTGTTGCTGATATTAATAAGATCTGTAGCAGTACGCCCTTATGGGTGTCTTACTAATGGGAGTTAATAATACAGGAGATGATGATGCAGAGACTTCTTTTATCCTTTCTTCACGCCGATATGAAGCGATGCACAATGTGCACTGAAAGTGTTTCTGCAACATCATAAAGCTCTGTACAAAAAATAATGCTATTTTTGGGTTTCCAAATTGAGAATTTCATAGATAAAACATAAAAAAATATTATTGGGAGCTTTTTTTAATAACACTTCACATTAAGGTTCCAGTTGTTAACATCATTAGCAATAAAAAAAAAGATATGAACCAACAATAAACAATTATTTTTATTAACTAATGTTAATAAAGATTACAATACTTGAATATGTATTGCTTATTGCTAATTAACTAACTAAATAAGAACATTATCATAAAGTTAAAAAGTTTTTTTTAACCATTGTTTGTCGTTTTATATTTCTTTTTTTCTAAGAAAAAAAATAATAAAACAATATTCCAAACAACTTAAAGATTTCCTTTGAAGAATTGAATTATTTCAATTATTTATTATGATACCAGGACAGTTGTGTCACACTAAAATTTTGAGCCCGTTTCAAATAAAAAAATTTAAAAATACTTTTAATTCAGTGCATTAATTGTTATTAATCGCATCCAAAATAAAAACATTTTTATTATACTGTGTTTATTTTTATGTATATATAAATACACACACATTCAGTATATATTTTGAAAATATTTACATGTATATACATCTTGATACTTAGATTAGTATATTTTATATTATATATAAATATATTTATTATATAAACATTTCATTTTTCTTAAATGTATGCATGTGTTTATGATAAATCATAATAAATATATACAGTACACACTCATGTATTATGTAAACGAAAACTTCTATTTTGGATGTGATTAATCGTTTGACAGAACTAATCATAACATACGCTTTTGTGTCTGTTAATAAACACGCACTGCTTACGCACGCAGAATTAAACAAGCCTACTGGGATTTGTAGTTCTCTGTCTCACCTGTCATTACAGAGGCTTCTGGGAGTTGTAGTTTTCGGACTCACCTGTTGCTGCTGTTGATACTGCAGGAGCTGATGCTGCTGGTATTGCTGGATCTGCTGCAGGTGCTGGATCTGCTGTAACTGGTTCTGATACTGCTGCTGTTGCTGTTGTTGGGACAGGAAGTGAGCCGCTGCATTTGGGTCATATCCTCCCTCAGTCCCAACCGCCATGACATATGAACCGGCGGCAGGAGAGGCCACACCTGACTGTTCATTACTAATTGGCTCCCAAGCATCAGAGGAAGAAAGGCAGTAAAGACCCTGGGAGACGTAGTTGTGAGGCCACACCTCCGCAGAGGAATGGTGCACTATCTGGTCTGGAAGACAAAATATGATGAATGAAAACACTGAAGGTAACATTCTGTAAATCTTTGATCATTTTTCACACAGCCTGTGCTGATCTGAGTTGTCGTCTGGTGATTATTACATGGCTACTTGCTAAATAAATAAATAAATGGATATGAAATATAGAGTTGATATTATTTTATCATGTTAAAGAAAGAGTGACATGAGAGAAATAAAACCAGCACAGCTACAGTATGAAGGAAATACATTAATGATGTTATAAAGAGTCACAATCGCTATTATTGATCAGAGCCTTGCATATGAATCAAAGTCTTAGCTGCTTTTAGATTCACTTTTATGTTACAGTCAAGGCTCTTAAAAACATTTATGATGCTTTGATTGAATACAATTGGCAGATGTTAATATATTTGAGGCCACATTCATAACTAAACCTTTTGCATTTCCATTATTTTCTCTTTGAGCCAAATGCTGTGACTTTTCAGCCTCATCTGCATGCAACAGCAAGATATTTTCTAAATTATATCTGATTATAAAACAATGTTGAATAATTCTATTTCTGTGGGTGAAACCTCTTGCCTCAGCATACCCCGCGGCCATCATTGTGAAATTAAAATGAGTGTTCACTCATTTTCACCCCTCTGGCAGGGCAGAAATGAGATTCTTTATTTACTGAGGAAATGGCTTTGTAATGTGGCATAGCAACACTCAATCGTACAGAGACTGCCCACTGAGCTTATTCTTCTCTTGCCCTTTTTCTCTCTATAGACACTCTGTGGCTGCTTCCTTAAACCCCATACATTTGTGCTCTACAGCAAAAACGATTGAGTCACAAATGATTTCAAAACAAGTGAATCAAGAGGAATTATGCAATGCTATAAAACTAATAAGCATAAATACAAATAGAAGTACTTCATACTATAATGTAATGTACTGATATATAAATATACTGTATGTGTGTGTGTGTGTGTGTGTGTGTGTGTAAAATACTCTTGTTCACTTTATTTTATCAAACACTTCTTACTATTGTCAATAGAAACAGTTCTTATAAATACATATAGTTCTTATAAATACATATACATATATTATATATAATTATATATAATTTATCAATGTTTCCACAAAATATTCGACAACTGTTTTCAACATGATAATAGTAAGAAACATTTCTTGAGCAACCAATCAGCATATTAGAATGATTTCTGAAGGATCCTGTGAGACTAAAGACCGGAGTAATCATATCCCATCATAGGAATAAATAACAAAATAAATTAAAACAGAGTACTTATTTTAAATTGTAATAATATTTCACAGTATTACTGTTTTAATTCTATTTAACTTTCTAAAAAAAAACGTTTGATTTAAATATATTATTAAGAAAAATAAATACATGGCAATACATATATTAAATAAATACGATTAATATTTTAAAATAGAAAACCGTTATTTTAAATTATTATAATATTTCACAAAATTCTACCGTTTTAAATGCCAACAGAAGCCTTAGTGACTTTCAGAAATATTTTTAACAATCCTAATCCTTTAAAAATCTAATCTAATCTAATCTATGGATAATTTTCATACATTAGGTTCTGGAGAAGAACATATTTTACGCTTTATATGGTTCTGGAATTGTGGCACATACTTTATGTTCCAGATGTTGATGAGAAACTACCATCTGGATTTATAAAAGCCATTTGTTGTAAACTTTCAGGCCGGTGAGACTAGTCAGTTGAGACTAGTTTTGTTACACCTCTGCCTTAGAGTATGAAATAATTATCACATTATCTGTCTGTTACATGTCGTCATTTGACATGCAGATGGCTTTGGTTGTTCTGATCTCTCATGTGAGTCTGTAAGGCTGTACTGAATTGTTCAGTGGATTAGTTCTCCTTCTCCTGAGAGTCACGGGTCCCTGACCTTTATTTATTCATTTATTCAGAACCCAGTGTGCACTGCATTTCAAATCAGCTGCAATATAGCAATCCCTCCCTCACTCTAGGGGGCTTTCAGTGGAAAGCTTTCTTCTTAGAGAAACCTCTTAGGACTAAATAAAAGGAAAACAAAAGAAAATGTCTAATTTTTCAGTCTTTACCGAATTAGTCATGGATTGCAAGCAAATCTTCTTCCCATATTCTTTGAGCTGAGATGGAAAGATGGGCTAAGTTGTTGAAAGAAAGTGTTTAATTGCACTTTAGGACAGCACATTGCCTGAATAATTGCAGCACTCATAAGAGCTCACACTGTGACATGAAAGTTCTTTTGCTGAATTGATTGTATTCCCAAGTTTAGGCTAGGTTTTGTCAGCCTAAAGCGCAGTAAGAAGCACAGTAATTCTCTAAGCCTACAAGAGCATGCTGGGAAATGTAGTCATTACCTCGGCTGGTGATGCTTTCTTGGTTGGCCTCGCTCAGGTGGGCTACGCTCCCCTGAGTAGATCCAACGCTTGTACTCTCTCCGTCCATAGAGCTCCAGGCCAGCAGCGTTGCCTCAGAGATTGCAAACTGCTGAAGCACACCTGACAAAAATTCAGGATTATATTGATTACTGTAGGCCATAAAAACACATCAAAGCTTCCTAGCATAGCATAGTTTAAAAGTGAGAATAGAACAGTTGAATTTATGAATATCCTATGAGTATTGATACTTGTTTGTAGGCTATTTTGTGGATGCTAGTGGTGTTATTGCTATTCAATTTCTGAATGTATTGACCAATTTTTGCCATGTTATCACTATTATGAATTTTTGAAAATTACCTTTCAAGGTGCACTGTGTATAAAATGGTTATCTTTCCAAAAAAAAAAAGAGTGACTCTGAAATGAGTGTTTTTATTTTATTTGAGTCCCAAGCCTTGTTGACGTCAAAATGAAACATTAGCATACAGCCCGCCCACTTTTTTTGCGTTGGTGTGAAAATGCTACTTTAGGTGTCGCTTTTGGAGCGTTAAAAGCTCACAAACACTGCTTTAAATGAAATAGACCAATCACCAGAGGGGTTTGGAAAAATGAATCATTGAACGAATTTTTAAGTTGCTAAACAAATAAGCTGAAAATAAATTCATATTATAAGAAAATAAAGTGTTTTTTGACCTTGCATGCATGTAAAACTGTTGTATGGGACCAAAATATGAACCTTTCAGAACCTAATAGAGGCACTTTAAGATATTTATTCAAACCTTATTTATTTGAACCTTGACTACAGAACCACCTGTTTTTTCTTAACCATATATGTGACCCTGGACCTCAAAACCAGTCTTAAGTGTACATTTTTCGAAATTGAGATTTATATGTCATGTGAAAGCTGAACAAATAAGCCTTATATTGATTTATGGTTTGTTGGGACATGACAATATTTGGCAGAGATACAACCTTTAGAAATGTTTAAATCTGAGGGTGCAAAACAATCAAAATATTAAGAAATTTTCTCTTTGAGCCAAATGCTGTGACTTTTCAGCCTCATCTGCATGCAGCAATTGCAATTTTACATTGTTATAGAAAAAGAAAACATAAAACTACTTTAAATAAATGCTGTTTTTTATACTTTGTATTTATCGAAGACTCCTGAGTGAAAAACATGTTAAGCAACACTGTTTTAGCATTATTATTAAAAACAAATATTTTTATACTAGAATAATTTCTGAAGGATCATGCAACACTGAAGACTAATAAATTAGATGTTAAAACTACAGATTCCATCAGTTATTCTGACACCTGAACCTTAATCTCGGTCACCTGACTGTGGACATCCAATAAAGAAGCCTGGTGTCATGGTGTCAGAGATGGTGTCATGAATAAGAGATAGCAGCAATACCAGACACATTCCTGGCATTCTCATATAGTCATAAATAAGGTATGATGACACATTCAGTCTGATTTAGGCTACTCAGCAGCAAATGGGAGCAGGTAAACTTAATATGGATAATGCTCACACCATACCACAACACAGTTGATCTCTCACACCTTACCGCAACACAGCTCAGCATTTTGAAAGAAGCATTAAATGCACTCAATATATTTCACTCATGAGAAGGGAAAGGGTTATTTTGACAGCCTGTGTCATTCCAAACCCCTTTTGTTCTTTCTTCTCTTGAAGATGAATTTTGAAGAATACTGGTAACCAAATGGTTTTGGTTCCCATTGTGGGTCATTTCTAAGCACTAGATTGTGTGTATGTCCTCCTGTTGATTAAACTCTCTGTCTCTCACCTGCGGCGAAGCGGGCCTCCTTCTCTCCATCACTGAGGTCGCTGTATGCATCATTCTCCAGTTTGCGCTCTTGTTGGAGGTGCAGACTGGAGGTACGTCCCGCTCCTCTGCCCCCGACGCCCACCGTCTGCATGCCCCAGCTCTGCCACTCGATCATGTGAGCCACGCGCCCCTGGGCCATCGCTGTGGGCTTGGTCACCTTGTCCTTCATAGAGCGAGTCACTCCTGAAGTGGACGGACAGACAGAGAGAGGATGATGGAATAAGAAGACAGTGAGAGGATGTTTTTTTTAAGATTATGGAGAGAAAGAAAGGGGGAAATGAGAAAAGAAGAAAATTAAGTAGCTTTACAGTATGAGGTCACCTGGTATATGAGTGGATGTAACATGGAAATTGGGAATGTACTAGGATGCTTAGAGGTTGTGCTATTATATTATTCCCTTACAGACTGAATTGCAAAGTGCCCCTCATTATCTATGAATGTCTGCTGTGATTGCTTTAGTTTCACTGATTTTTATTATTTTTCATTATTATATAAAAGTATGCCATATCACGCTGATATAACCAGACTTATACGGTTGTCATCTATGGTAGCTACAACTTTATGGAAAATAGCCTGAAAAAGTAGCTGTCAGTCTATTTTAATCTTATTATTTCCTATTTTCTTTCATTTAAAAGAAATTATAAGAATTTCTTGATTCCATAAATTTAAATTTTTTTTAAAGAGCTGTATGTTCCTCTTTTTTAAAAGACACTCAAAACAAACAAAAAAAAAAACTATCACTGACTTTTTTCAACATGGGGTACTAAAAATACAGCATACTAATTATTAATATATATTAATAGTATATTAATTCTGATAAATTTGCATACATTTACATGACTTTACTTGGATCTTGGTAATCTTGGATTTACTAAATAAGGATTAGAATTTTTACAAATATTTCTAATTACAGTTTCTACCCAACTACAATATTTTAGAGCTTGGTGTTTCTAAAAAATAATACAAAAATAATATAAATCTCCACATCTAGAATTCTTATTACCTTTGGTATTTGTTGTTTTAAGAAAATCCTTGTCTGTTTAAATGAAAAGCATTTTATCATACTTTAATGTTTTTAATTTCTACAGCCAATGCAACCTCTCCTGCGTTATAATGTTTCTGTTGGTGACAAATGTGTGTCAAATTTAAATGAAAATGACTTCCATAATGACATGTAGATGGTTATGGTATGGAAAAATAAATAACCAAGCTTTAGTGACAAGGGTTGTGAATTTGTCTTTCTGGAATGACTTCTTTCCACGCTAATGAAGATCTACACACAATAATAGCCTTACGCTTTCTCCTGCATTTCCTTTTATTAGTTTCAGCTCATTCAGTGAAGCTACATCTGTGATTTACTAAACCCAAGCTGTAAGGATCTGTTTGAATACCAGCAAATTCTGTTTAAAGCCTTTATATAAGTTACCGAGGAAAAAAATCAATTACTCTTTGCCATTTGGACAGAATCTATACATATTTTTTGACCAGTGCATTAGAGCAAACATACAGAGATAATTCTAAGCTCTTAGGTAATGCCTAATGAAATGATGAACATGAATTATTAAAGTTGAAGAAAAGGACCTCTCAGAGAAGGATATAGACTGCACTGCACTTCACTGCACAAAACAGTACTACAAAAACACAGATACAGGAGTCAGTATTACAAGACACAGACTGACTGATCTCCGCACTTCACAAGCACTTTACATACAAAAACCTGCCTCTCCCATCAACCACCGCTTAGGATAAAATGAAAAGCTGTATGACAATGCATTGGGGGAAGCGTATCGCTTACTTTTCAGGAAACTATTCTTGTTTGGATCTTGGAATTCACCAATGGCACGAGCCATTGGAGAGAGTGTTGTAAATGGAAACGGGTGGTGAAAAGGGAAACCCAGAAGGGTCCATGTTGGCTCCATCTCCTCCAGCTCAGTCTGGAGTCAACATGGGGTCAGTTTACCATTTCACAGGACAGACACACACCTGACACACCTGTCAGAGAGGACTTAGCCAGAGCGCCGATTCCATAGGCGTTGGAGTTCCTCTTCTTCAGCCGAGGGAGGATTGAGGTTGTGTCCTCCATAGACAACTGAAATGAAGGAAGGCATTCAAGAGAGAAAAAATGGGACAGGAAATAGGAAAGGTGAAGAAATAGATGGTTTCGATGGAGCAGGAGCAGAAATGAAATGCGAAATTTTGAGCGTAGGTGGCAATTTATGGAAAGGAAAGAGGTGATGAGAGAAGTTAGGTAGAAAGTTAGCAAAGTGGTTTCTAGAGGTTGTGAAACTACATTTCCCAACAGCCTGATACTTAATTTCTGCCCATTTGCATGATGGGAAGTGTAGTCTTTTGTCATTTACGTCAGCAACAAAGTCTAACTACTACAGCACATCAACAAGTCAGCGCAAAAAAAAAAAAGACGGATCGTACCGAGGAATGGGGTGTGAGATAGGAGACAGCTACTGTGATTCAGTGGAAAATAACGAAAGGAAAGAAATGGAGGAATGATATTCACAACACTTACATTGATTCCATCCCATGAAAAGTCTGTTCGGCCATGCTGAGAGAGAGAGGAAGGAGGGATGGGGAAGGAAAGGGATGGGGATAGACAGAGTTGAAGAAAGAGGAGAGAAATTCAAGAGAGACGGCCACAGAGAAAGGAAAGGAGAGAGAGGGGGATTGTGACAGAACAAGGCAATTTAAAAACATGTGAATTTGAAGGAGAAACAGAGAAATAAAAAGAACAGAGAGGAAATAAAATTCAGAGAAGCCGATTTATTGGCCGGACTAACAGAGAGGTGGAATAAAAGGAATAGTTCAGCAAAAAAAAAAAAAAAAAAATCATTCACTTTTACTTATCCTCGGGTTAATCCAAATATTCTTGGCACTTTGAAATACAAAATGACAGATAGTGGTTGCTGTTTTCCATGCAGTTACAATGAACTGAAACTAAAGCTTTTAAGCACTATGAATGTATTGTAAAAGTGGTCCATACAGCTGTCTAAAATGTCTTCTGAAACCATCTGACAGCTTTGTGTAAGGAACAGACCAAAATGTGTTCTCCGATACACTTCCTCACCAGTGAGCTGTTAAACCATTGAGATTGAGTCAGTGAGCTGAATCTACAGAAATAGACCATGTTTTGAGACTCAAAAGAATGATTTGTTGATGCATCTGACTTTTATAATTTTCCTCATGAACTCTCAGAAAGGCTCCAAAGAAATACACTGCTCAAAAAATAAAGGGAACACTAAAATAACATCCCTGAAATATTCTTTTTAAATACTCTGTTCTTTACATATTTGAATGTGTAATGTTGTACAACAAAATGAGACTCAGTACTGTGTGTGGCCTCCACATGCCTGTATGACCTCCCTACAATGCCTGGGCATGCTCCTGATGAGGTGGAGGATGGTCTCCTGAGGGATCTCCTCCCAGACCTGGACTAAAGCATGCAGCAACTCCTGGACAGTCTGTGGTGCAACGTGTCGTTGGTGGATGGATCGAGACATGATGTCCCAGATGTGCTCAACTGGATTCAGGTCTGGGGAACGGGCGGGCCAGTCCATAGCATCAATGCCTTCGTCTTGCAGGAACTGACAGACTCCAGCCACATGAGGTCTTGCATTGTCTTGCATTAGGAGAAACCCAAGACCAACTGCACCGGCATATGTTGTCACAAGGGGTCTGAGGATCTCATCTTGGTACCTAATGCTGTGCAGCCCTCCAAAAAAATGCCACCCCACGCCATTACTGATCCACTGCCAAACCGGTGATGCTGGAGGATGTTGCAGGTAGCAGAACGTTCTCCACGGCGTCTCCAGACTCTGTCACGTCTGTCACATGTGCTCAGTGTGAACCTGCTTTCATCTGTGAAGAGCACAGGGTGGGGAATTTGCCAATCTTGGTGTTATCTGGCAAATGGCAAACGTCACAGTGTTGGACTGTAAGGACAACCCCCACCTGTGGACGTCGGGCCCTCATACCACCCTCATGAAGTCTGTTTCTGACCATTTGAGCAGACACATGCACATTTGTGGCCTGCTAGAGGTCATTTTGCAGGGCTCTGGCAGTGCTCCTCCTCGCACAAAGGTGGAGGTAGTGGACCTGCTGCTGGGTTGTTGCCCTCCTACGGCCTCCTCCACATCTCCTGATGTACTGGCCTGTCTCCTGGTAGCGCCTCCATGCTCTGGACACTATGCTGACAGACACAGCAAACCTTCTTGTCTCAGCTCGCATTAATGTGCCATCCTGGATGAGCTGCACTACCTGAGCCACGTGTGTGGGTTGTAGACTCCGTCTCATGCTACCACTAGAGTGAAAGCACCACCAGCATCAGCTAGAAAGCACAGGAACTGAGAAGTGGTCTGTGGTCACCACCTGCAGAACCACTCCCTTATTGGGGGTGTCTTGTTAATTGCCTATAATTTCCACCTATTGTCTATTTCCATTCACAACAGCTTGTGAAATTGATTGTCAAACAGTGTTGCTTCCTATGTGGGCAGTTTGATTTCACAGAAGTGTGATTGACTTGGAGTTTCATTGTGTTGTTTAAGTGTTCCCTTTACTGCTTTTTTGAGCAGTGTATATATAGGCTATATATTTCTTTGGTGCCCTCCTGAGAGTTCATGAGATGTATAGACTATATAATAAATTGTATAAATATACATTTTAGTCTGTTCACATAAAGCTGACTTGGAATATAGTGCAAGGGTCATTTGGGCAACATTTATGATAAAAAATGATACATTAAACTGCTTTTACATCCTTGAAAGCTTCAGTGATTGTTCATTGTCAAAGAATGGAAAAAAGCGATTCCTTTCTTCTTTTGTGTAAAGGCTAAATAAAAAAAAGTTTAGTTGAGGGTGACTGGAAAATGATGGTGAGTTCATTATTATAGTTTTGTTTGTTTTTATGTACTATCCAAAACTAGATTTTTACTTTTCTGATGAGAAGTACCACAAAGGTATTGCCAGGCTGTTTCTATGCAGTAGCTGAAGTATTCTTGTTTTGGCACAATCATTTCCTCCTTCAATAAGACTTTTTTTATAATCAGCTTTATCATCTGCCAGGTGAAAATCACACATCTGATTGATTAGAATAATAGTAATAGAAGTAATAACACATCTCTCCTCAACAAGCCACAGTATATGATTAATTTCTATAGCAGAAACGTGCGGTATGAGTTACATGCCAAAGATTAAGTTTTAAATCCTCAGCTGGTATGAGCAATAAGTTTGCAAAATCCGTTCAGAAAACAGATTTTAAAAACTATGGCTTCACACTCATTGCATAGACTAATGGAAAGATAAAAGCCATAAGCAAACTAAAGCTTATGCTAAAAGCAAGCCTATTTCTATGTAGCCTATAAGAAACCTTTTAGAATACCATACAATAACAACAGACACACTAACAAAGCAAATACAGGGAGTCTAATGCAGTCAGTCCATGTTGAAGACACAATAGGTGAAGGGAATGAATGCTGTAATAGACTGTTGACTTCAGTCATCTTAACTATTTTTACTAGTGGAGGTAAAGAGATACACTAGCCAGGAAAGTTCAGGGACAAAGATCAAAATTAATCAGTAGCCACCATGTTGCAGGAAAAACGTAGGGGTATAACGATTCGCATATCGTGTATCGTGATTTATGGTCATTTTTCAAATCATAGTGATCATGACCTTGTTAGTGAAGACATCAGTGAGCAGTGCACGTGCGTGTCATTATTTAGTCGTTTGCAATGCACTTATCAGGAAGCGATGTCATTTCCTCATTATCTTCAGCTGGGATGTTCATGTGACAACTCAGCACGATGTGCGTCAGCAGATGTCGCTGTTTTGATGTCATAAATGTCTTTTTATTGTTGTTAGCATAACTGTTGCAAAAAAAACAAACATTTTATATTTAAAAATATTCTAATATTTTAATAAAAACTAGTGTCTCTGTGTGTGTGTGTGTGTGTGTGTATATATATATATATATATATATATTTATTTTTTTTATTTTATTTTTATAAAATGTATTTATTACGTATTTATGCAATGCATCAGTCTTTTAACGAATCTGCCGACGCATATTATTCTGCGTTAGTTGAGGAACATCCCAGCTCGAGGTTACATTGATATGCCAGTAGGTGGTGACACTTGATCATTTTTTATAAATGAATAATTTGAATAATTCATTACGACTCATTTAAGAGTTTAAGGTCTCTTTCAAGAACTAACCAACAACGTGTTTAGACTGGAGTTAGGTTACTTAACGATTCTGGGTTGGCTTTGATTTGAACTAACCTATTTTCATTGACGCAGCATAAATAGACAAGGTAACGTTAACCGCAAATATTCTGTTTAAAATGAATTTTGTAACCATCATCGTACCTATAAAGAGAGAGAAGGAGCAAATCTCATACATATGCTTTGTGTGAGATAAAATGAATGCTTGCCTTACTCATTCAAATTTATCAACAATATGTATGAAGATATGAGAAGAAATAAAAGCAAGCGAAGTGATGTGTCAGGGATGATACTGAGCATCCATTGAGCGTAATCATCAAGCACAGACTCAGAACCAGTCTCCAGTGTCTCTTCACAGCTGAGGGCAAATACTATAAGCCTGCTTTCTGGGTCAGTTCTTAAGGGTGTGAGGCACAAAACACAAACTTAACCAAAAGTAAACGCTAACTACTATAAAAGCAAACTACAAGCCAGACTGGGTAAGCAATCAAAACGTGCTGTTGACTATATAAGCTAATATGCTAGCAATGTCTTTCTGAGGTTAAGGAGGAGAGCTGGCTCACTTCCCTAACTGAGATAATCTCTTCCTGTTTTGGGCACCTTGCCTCCATCTTGGAGCAGGATGCTTTTCCCCCCTAAACAGGAATTTGTGGTGTGGATTGTCAAAGCGTGTCAGTGCCTGTTTTAATTTATGTATGTTGGTGTAATGGGCAGCTTGCTTACCTGTTCCCCATCCTTCTGCACGGGAACTCCATCTGCTGCTGGAGAGAGAAGGAGATAAAAAGTTATAGCAGGGTGCTTTGAGACTCAAATAGGAAAAATAGAAGAAGCCACACTGTAAAAATAACTAATCTTTAAAACATCTAACCAGACATTTAATGTAATTTTACAGTAAAATGCTGTTAATTGTACAGTTTTTAGAAGTAAATCAAATTAATGCATAATTTACATGTTTAATGAATATTTATTACATTATTTAAGTGTTGTGTGTGTTACCATGATAGTGTTTTGTTTGCATAAATTATTTTGTGCATCTTCTGTATATTAGTATATACTTCTGCTTATGGCAAAGCTACTTGTGATGAGATTCACCATTATTATGGTGGTTTTCAGTATGCTAAAGAAACAAAATAGATTTTAATAGCAGTGTGTGTTGTTGAATTTACTGGTTTACTTTCATATTTTCTTGTTTCAGTTTTTCTTGATTTTTTTTTTACAAAATCATTCTGGCAATCACAGCTGTTAGTTTGTTTTGTAAAAACTATGGAAGTAAGTGGCTGCGATATAAACACTTCAAGGATGTTACAAGATCAGGAAGTGATTTCTTACAGTACAACTACATCAGGGCAGCCTACAGTACATCTACTGCCTACATTTCTTTAAAAAAAATAGTCTCTGTTTTAGTAATTAGCTGTGAACTTGGACCTTGTTTATTTGTAATTAATTTTATCTTAGCCAGTTTAATAATGTTGCTGAGCGTAATTGGTTGCACTGTGTCACAAGGAGAAACTAAGCTTTATTAAAATGACTCTAAAAATGATTATACCTCGCACTTTATGTGACAAAATAGTGCAGAAAAGATATAATCTTTTATAAACATTTCAGATAGGAGAGTCGCTTAGGGCCAGTTTCCCGTACAGGAATTAGATTAAGCCAGGACTAGATCTTTGCTAATTTAGGACATTTAAGAGTTTTTAGAAACAT
>JAUCMS010000028.1:4747649-4780437 GCA_032357445.1 Enteromius radiatus | reverse complement strand
AATTGACGACGGGCCGTTGATTATTAGAAAAATAATGCACACCCGAGGTGGTGATGCGGCCACGACGCGAAGCGTTACTTAGTGATGTATTGATTTATTACAAACACACAGCTTTTCACTTCACTAGAATTGTGTCATTTACTTGTGTATTATTGTAATGTTTTTATTAGTTGTTTGAAGTCTTATTCTTATGGCACCCATTCACAGCAGAGGATCCTTTGATACATGGCTGATGTAATGGTAAATTTCTACAGATCGGTTCAGGTGAAGACACAAACTCATCATCTTGGATGACCTGAGGGTGAATAAATTTTCAGCATTTCTCCTTTTTTGGGCAAACTGGTCTATTTGTTTCATTTATTCTCATTAATAGAATAATTAGTGCACCCCAACAAATGCCTTGTGTGTGTGTGATGCTGAAATAGAAAGCATTGTAGTTTGATATTTGAGAAGGAAACTGTAGTTGATCTCTCTGTCTGGATGACAGAGTAGCTCTGTGGTCTCTGGAGTGATGGCTAACATTGTGACACACTGACCTACTGATACACTAACATCAGCCATTGTATTCTGTCCTTTTAGAGATTACTCACTGTCATTTATTATAAAGATAATTCTGTTTGTCTGGACCAATTAAATTCATGGTTTAAATGGCAAATATTTGCCTATTAAGCATGCACTTTTACTACATACATACAGAGTCGGACTCTGTATCTATGGTGATCTGGTGACCTAAGCAAGATACTGTATTTATTTTGTGATTGGAATGAAACTGTACTGCAAAGGAGTATGGAGCATCTGTGCAGACATAAATTAATGCACTTTAAAAAAAAAAATTTTTTATAAAGAGTACAATCGCTAAATCATATGAAAGCTTGTTTGATGTATAAGGTTATGATGAGATAAAGTTTAAATCAATATGTATTTTGAGGTACAAATGTACAATTGGGTGATAAAGTCAGCTGTGAGAGATAAAGTAACATTGTGAGATATAGTTACATTCCAAGAGCAAAAGGTCCAATAATTAATCGCAATTGTGAGATTTAATTCAGGCCATGTTGTCACGCTTTGAAATATAAAGTTGCAGTTGTGAAATATAAATTCACATTGTGTGGCAGAATGAATGTTTATAATCAATAAAGTCACAATAATTTATAATACTGATAAAAATGTAAGATATAAAGTAACATTGCAAGATAAAAATTTGCAATAATGAATGACAAATTTACAATTGACAGATATTAAAGTGCAGCTATTATGAATTTTTGAAAATGACCTTTCATGCAATGTGTAACACTGCTCTAGATGAATGTAATCATCCTGCAAAGTTTTCAACTCTGAATCACTCGTTTTTAAAACGAGTCCAAAGCCAATTCATTTTGAGCCAAAGTAACCCACTTGTACATCTATTCACCTTGGTTCTGAATGAAAATGTCAATTCATTCTTTGCCACTATGTGTCCCTTTTGGAGCGTTAAAAACTCACAAACACTGCTTTAAATGAAATCACTGGAAAGCAAAAAGCAAAGTTGCAAAAATATAGCAAAAGTCACATTGAGATAAAAAATTACTGCGAGATCTGAAGTCACAAATGTGATAAATAAAGTCCAAATTGTGACTCTGGGGTAGAATGGGGAAGTGGAATGTGCATTCAAGGACTTGAATGAATTGAAAATGAAATTGATTTTTTTTTTATTCATTTAACCCCTGATGATATGCCGTTAATGGATCTAACTTAATTGTTGTTTGGAAGTAAACATACTAAACAAACTCCTGCTGACTGTATGACTAATTTGATAATGATTTGGAATTATTATTTAATGTCATTAAAGTTGAAGAAATGATAATAAGGTACTGCAGCATATAACGGTCTCCATTCTCGTAGCATTCTAGAAAACAACAGCCAATTGAATTAAAGCTGTGAATGTGGCACTCATCAGCCCATCCAGCTGGCAAACGCCCTTAATGACCTTGAAAGGATCTCAGCTAGCTAACCTACCAGATATCTGATTATTTCACTTTTTGTTTCATTGCTATAAGACTGGAATGTCTGACGAAAAATAACAAAATTCCCATGGTACATACAGTTTATTATTCACAAAAAATACAGAAATACACATTAATATTCAATATGAGCCTGTTTCCTCTGCGGGGCTCTTTGTAGTAGCTCTTTCCTCTCCTCTCAGCATTTAATCCCCATTCATCTCTTCCTCATTACACAGCGACTGTGATTTTCTGGTTCCTCCTTCACTTTTGACCTTTGAACTTTCACCTGTCCGCTGAATTAATCGCCTCCTCCAGATAAAACATATTTCCCTGACGTAGATCTTAAGGTGCCTAAGGCAGTGCGTGCCCTAGATAAGAATACAAGCATACGTACACACACATAGTAACACACCTTTGGGATTCATTTAGCCAAGATTAACACTTCATACACACACACGTCTGTTTAATGGCTCTAAAGCTCAGCTAACTGGATGAAGACTAAACAAAAGTAACTGCCAAGCTCATAGTGTCCCTCAGCATTCACTGCTTTTGTATTTGTGAGCGTTGCAAACTGGGATTTGAATTGCTTACAATAATATCTACCGTATGTTGTGTATTTGTAGTGGATTTATGTACACTGCCTCCATGATCACATCCATGGGTTGCAAGAAACATTGTTTCGGCGTTCAGGTTGAGGTTTTGTAAATCTGTTTAAGCTTCTGTGTTAGATTTTTTTTTAATCATGCCAAACGGAGTTGGAATTTGCAGCTTGCTGAGCAATTTTCAGGTTTCCTGGCACAAAATGTATTTTAGTAAGCTGCTTTACTGAATGTCGCCGCTGCATGTAAAATCCTGAAATAGGATAACAAAGGTACAAATTATACAATCACATACAAGTACTGTAGTAAAACATGTCTCCGCTCTGTTTTGTTTGTATGGCCAACAAAAACCTTTCAAAGCTATAGGCACTTATTCAGCTAGTCATAATCATATTCCCTTTTCTGGTTGTGGTTGTTTAGGTATTCTTAGCGGTTGTTAGGGTGTTTTGAGTGGTTGCTACTCGATCCATCCTTAAATGTGAGACTCTTTAAGATGCTTTTTCCACATTTGAACAATAACCAGGTGAAAAGTTTCTATATTTATAAAAGTGAAAAGAAGCCACCCTTCGGCTATATTGCTCTGAAAACTGGAAAGCAAATTCATTTCATTCAGCACAACCAATTTTAAACAAAGGTTATTGTGACATTTTTTCGCACAATTCTGCCTTTTTTTCCTCAGAATTGTGCAATTTAAACTTGCAAGTTATAAAGTCAGAATTTAAAGTTGCAATTCTGAGAAAAAAAGCTGAATTGCATGATGTAAACTTGCAATTCTGACTTTATATATCACAATTTTGTGAGAATAAGTCAAGATTGCAAGTATGTATGCAAAATCTTTATGCAAAAAAAAATCCGAATTGTGAGAAAAAAAGTGACAAGAACCCTTTTTTTGTTAGTGGCGGAAACAGGCTTCCATAACGATGATTTAGGCACAGAACTAGGTAATATTTAGGAGGCGTTTACTCAATTTTCAACTAAAACTAACTTTTTTGTGTGTGTGTTTGACCATTCATTTACACAGTAACAGCTTTTTGGAAACCTGAAAATGCAAATGTTTTGACAGTTTTAAAAATGATAACATTATTGTCTTTGTATGAACTACAAAAATATGAATTTGTGAAAATTGCTGCGTCTTACATTATTATGGCCTGGCATGAGTAATAGCATTTTTAGTTATTCTTCACAAATCTGTGTAAACGAGGATTGTTTTGAGATTGTTGTCATTTGTACTTGCATTTCAAAAATGCCAAGGAAACCCCTTTTTTCCCTCTTTTTCAGTACGCTTTTGTTATGTAATCATGCCTTAAAGATTAGCACCCATGGCAACTTCCTTGTAAAGACATGCTTTTAATAAAGCTGCTGTGTGTGGTCAGCTCAAATGGACAAATGGTCTTGTCAGCAAACATTTCACTTAAAAATATTCAACAAAAACATGAGTAGACTGAATCCTTTATACAATATGCCTTCTCCAGGCATTAAATTGTTCTTATTGCACAAAAATATTAAAATTTCATCAGTCTCCCTACAGGTTTTTAGAGCTAATAGAAGAAGTAATGAACGTTGTTTTGTTTCACCGATTGGAAGATCAAGGCAAGGGGGCATGAAACTTAGCTGATCTAAACTACCCAGAGGATTTTTTTTTGCCATGGACATACAGTACCATCTTTAAAGTTTATGTATAATACAGCTGCCGTTTTACAGTCAACTGATAACGGTAAATTCTTGTTTCATGAGCATAAACAGATTTTATTTTTTTGTAATTAAATAAAAAAGGACACTCTCAAGTTTCTTGGTGTGAAATGCACAGAGTCCATTTAAAACAAAACTGAGTGAAATGTAAGCGAGTCAAATTTGCTTTACGTGCACTTACACTAAAAACTGACTGGAAGGAATGAGGTCCTGGTATCCAGAGAAAGCTATCCGTTAATATTCACGCACAGTTCAAGAGATCTACCAATGACTGTCCTAAACTACGTGGTTAAAGGCTTCTAATGGAGATCCTAAAACTTGCAGGTAACCCCGTATGTTATTATAAAATATTTGCAATTTAACTTTTAGAAAATTTGCATTTTCTCAAAATGTATCAATGTAGAAAGATGCTAGATGGTGTATTTACATCAGCCACTATCTATAAATGCAATGATAAAATATGAAAACGAATTCAAAATGGTAAAAGATGTACCACATTCCCACAACATAAAATACTGCACTACAGCTTTAAAATGTGCATTCTATTGCCTTGAGCCAAGAGGTCAGTCTGAGATGTTTCCATTTAGTCATTTAGCAGATGCTTTTATCCAAAGCAAC
Organism: Enteromius radiatus; assembly: GCA_032357445.1. Lineage (NCBI taxonomy): Eukaryota > Metazoa > Chordata > Actinopteri > Cypriniformes > Cyprinidae > Enteromius > Enteromius radiatus. The sequence continues at coordinate 4,775,549 of JAUCMS010000028.1, read as the reverse complement.
TTCCAAATGAGGACCACAGAAACAATAAAACGTGCAAAAGTGTTTATAACAATAAATAAAAAGAAAGCAAATAGATAAAATAAAAAAAGACGTTAGTGTTAGAGGGTCAATTTTTTTGTTTGTTTTTTAACAAATAAAAAGAAAGCATGCAAAACTAATAAAATAGGTCAAGTAAAAACAAACAAACTAAGAGAATAGAAATACAACAAGTCAAGTGTGAATGGAAGAGATGTTTCTGAAGATGGACAGTGCTCTTACTAACACTTAGTAGTCCACTTTAGACATTCTACTAGCAGTAAGTAACTTTGCAACTACATGTCAACTAGCAGGCATCAGCAATATCATAGGCATCAGAGTATCTGTACACTGTCTGCTTAATAACTTCTTTATCTGATGGGTCCACAACACACTACATACTGACTATGAGAAACTTTGTCAACTTATTCTACTAACCCTAAACCTATCCTAACTGTCTACTCTGAGAGTTAGTAGACATGTAGTTGCAAATTAACAAGAATTATTTGACATGTACAAAGTTATTTATAGTTAGCAGAATGTTTAAAGTGGACTATCAAAATAAAGTGCAACCTAAAAGTCTGAAAGTGACTTTGTGTCTCCTTGGGATGGCTCTGTAATGCAGCGCTCATTTGAATGCAAGCTTCTGAATGGTTTGATCTTAGAGAAAGGGGTGCAGGTGCCATAGGTTTTTAGGCAAGCATCAATACCTGGATTTGATGTTATTGGTAGCCAGTGCAAATTGATGTACAGGAGTGTGACGCGCGCTCTTTTCAGCTTATTCAATACTATCGCTGCAAGATGTTTACATCCTCTGTTGCTCAGAGTTCACTACAGTGAAAGATGAAGCCTCACATGCACTTGCATTTTCCACTCTTCTGCATTAGAAAGGAAGTGACTGGAGCATAAAGTCTAGCGTGACTGCATTTTTAGCATCCTTTTCTTTAACCATAAATAAATCAATTAAAATTCTATTATGCTTTCTATATTCTCATTTTACAAACCTCCACTGCGATTCCCAGTATTATCAACAACAGCATTGCCTGAGGACTCACAGCTAATGATATCCAATCTAAAAACATGTTCCCCGTATCATTAAGCTACTGCAACAACATTCCCATTCTTGCACTAACTGACTTCCAAAGCACATTCTTTTTCAATTTCTTTCTTTCTTTTAGTGCATTTTAATCGTCGCCTTAGATCAATTCATCAAATCTGTTTGGAAAATCTGCAGAATGTACGGACAACGAGGGCTCTGTGTAGTCTATATAAAGCTGTTGCAGCTGCTGCATAAGGAGCAGTATCAGGCGAGCACATGATCCTGAACGATGAGGCGACTCGTTTTCCCCAGCGCTTCTCTTCTCTCTGATACCTCCCCTGCGGCCAAGCCACGGCGCAGCTCTGCTAGTAACGACGCAAAGCTTGAAGTGGAGAGGAAGGATGAGAGAGAAAGAAGCGCGGCCGCGCGGAACGAAGAACCCGCATCAGCCACATCGCGTCTGCGGCAGCTGGAGTTATTATGACAGCCGCCGCTAAGAGAGACTCTATCCGTCTCTGCCTATCTGTTAACAGAAAACCGAGAGGAATCCCGGTGACTAGCTGTCCGCTCGTTTAGACGCGTTTGAGAGAAAGCGTCGGTGATTATCAGCCCGTGACCCGTGTAATTAACGCCCATCCGTCTGTCTGCAGCAGGCTGTTCTTCTGCAGCACACCAGTCTAACGATTAATCTACTTCTATAAACCACATATTGCGGTCATTCACGCGATGTATATACTGCAGAAGAGCACTGCAGCTCTGTGAAGAAACTCCGGTTTAGTCAACGCTGAAGATCACGGTTTTGAGTCAAACTTCGTTTGCAAGGGCGTAGTTAATCAACGCTGACAACAATAGAAAAGATTGGCTAGTTTTGTGCGTCTATAAGAGAGAGCGCGCGCTTAGTAATCATATATCATTAAGTGGGTGTCCCTTAGTAACATAATATCACAGATGCCATAGTCGTACCAAATGGATGCGAGAAATGCGTTAACGGCTGCTCACTGCCACTTATTATCGTGCTGAAAGTGCTTGAGGTAGTTCGAACAAGCATAAACTAGTTTTATGTTATATATTTAAAACCATATGTTACTAAATGTGTTAAACAATATCATAATAAATAACAGCCTATATAAAAACTCACCAGCAGAGAGAATTTTGTAGGCTTATATAGAATGGAAAAAGCAGTATTTTAGCTAGCCTATACATTAATTGTGTAGGATGTCCATGTCCAGTTGCCAAGAACAGCTGGTTGACATGCTGCTTCTGTTGAGAAGTAATGCAATATTTTTTGAGGCCACTGGAGCTATCTTCATGTTTAATTTGAAAAACAATAGTGAGAACTGTGTGCCAGGTAGCTGTCTTTAAAAGGAAGTGTTTTGGGTACAAAGAGTTGTTTTTGAAGTTGAAGTGTACATTGTTTGTTTACAGTGGCCATTAAATGAAAATCAGCTTATTATTATCTCAATGAATGCATCTAAACTTTATTGCGTGAGCCTCATTTTATCTTTCACAATACCAATGTAAATGTTTGTAAGCATACTTCATTTAAGACACAATACTTCATAAAATTCATGTAGGTCTAGGAATTCAGGCACTATTCTGTGATGTGTCTGTATTTATTCTTGCCATGGTGACATGAGCGGAAGTAAATAACTGTTCTTAACCATATAGGTCCAGGACCTGACTTCACTTTCAAGGAAGACATGCGCATGCGTGTTTGTGTGGCCGTAACTTAACTTCCTGTAAACATCCAAATAGAATCAATAGCAAAGTCTTGTCTGGTCTAGAGTAGATTTTTTTTTTTTTTTGATAACAAGCGAAATATGTTTGCTGTGACGGATTTATTAAAAATACAGACTAATTCTCTGCCAGCAAGAGGTGCTTTAAGCACGAGAAACGAGAGGTTTCCTGGTAACGGCTGTAGACAAAGCAGCTCTGAGCTTACAAACAGCTGTGTGTTTACCAAACATTTATTTATTTGTGGGTTATTGCGCCACGATATAATAACCAAACGATTTTCCAGAAGGCTTTGTTGAATAAACATGAGCACGTAATGCACGTTTAATAATCAATCCGAGGAGTGGGTGTTTTTATATCACTGTATTTCTGAACAAAGAAAAAGTTATTTTCATTTTATCCTGCATGTAAGGCAGCGTTTGTAAGCTCAGAGCTGCTTTGTCTACAGTCGTTACCGGGAAACCTCTCGTTTCTTCGTTGTTGTTATTTGGATGTCTACCAGAAGTTAAGTTAGGGCCACACAAGCACGCATGCGCAGTTACGTTTGTTTATGTTGTCGTTAAAACCGTATATACAATAATAATTTTATTGATACATTACAAATGTGTACATAAAAACTTAATTATAGTGATAAATAAAACACATCAAATATAATAACATCCCATGTTTACATTTATTTAAAAAAAAAATTTATAATAATAATCTTATAAATTCTCGTTTGGCTTACACTGATTTAAAAATGCTGTTCTTTAAAAGAGTGACTAGTACTTGTATATGTGCTCTCACATGATCATCAGTAGCCTAGAAAAGCAATTTCATTCTACATAAGGATGGTTGGTTGCCCCTCGTGATGAGCATGTTCATATGAATAGCTTAAACTTTATTTCAGTGAACATCACTTCCAAATGTGAATTTGTCGACCTTGATTTTCTGACCAAACCAGTTTAGTGCGTAACCCACCCTACAGCTGGTTTTATTGGTCAGTTAAATCAAGCAGTCACTTGTCAGGAAAAGGTCAGACTTCATGGATTCAGTTCAGAATAAATTACGAATGGATCCGAAGCATGACAAACAGCAATGCTATTTATTAGGATGTGCAACCGGCTAAGATTGAGGTCAGGGTGTATTTGTTTCAGCGTTTTGCAGGTGCTGTGAATGACATGACCAATGAAATCTTTACAACTGGCTGAATACTACAATTGAGTGGTTGGGGCGGGGGGGGATACTGAAAATGAGCCTTACTTTTTCAAAGTGTAACTCGTGAACTTGCATAGGTTGGTTCATCAGTATACAGTATATCATTCAAAAAAATAAAAAAGTATTTATTATCTTTTAGCAATATTAAACAACTCTCCTTTTTGATTGTCCACTTTAGACATTCAACTACTAACTTTGCAGCTACGCGTCAACTAGCAGTTGTTAGTAGCTGCATGTCTGCTTAATGTCTGCTAACACTTTTTCACTTTTGATGCTCCCCCAACAGACATTCAATGCAGAATACATCTACTGTATGTTACCATGAAGTGAAGAAGTCAGAAATATTAAATAATGGCTTAGAAAGCCTTCATAACTGAACTTACTTGATTATGTTTGATACACAATATTAAAAGGCCTCTAAATGTTGAAAAGATTGCTGAAAAACATATTGTACACAATTTTCTTGCCTTCTATATGACTTTCTTTAGTGTGATTATTAAATATGGCTTTTCTGTTGGTATATGAGTGTTTTTGCTATGAAAATGTTTTTGCTAAACAGAATAACTTTTCTATTGTTAATAACATTTCAAGATACCAAATATGATGCAGGAGCCTTTAAAATATAATTTGAAACATTTAAGTGAAAGATACAACTGATATTGTAAATCTCCTATACTATTATACATATGATTTAAATTACAATCTTTCTTTTTGGCCATAGAAATATCACCAAACTGCACCAACTTGCATAATTTCTCATTTTAGGGCCCTTTTTTAATTCCCTTTTTTTATTTCCTCATGTGAGCACCATATTCTCCTATATTATACTAATATTAGCCATAAAAGCCTGATGCATCAAATGTGATATTCAACAATAAACACATATATATGCATAGATTTTATGTAAAGATTCACTAAACTGTAAATTAGATTTTAAAATAGATTCTTCTAGCTATTATTTCAAATGTCATGCTTTACAGGGTTAACACCAAACCTGCTCCACACACATAAATGCAAACCCAGTCAGGAGTCACAACACTCCCTGAGGAACAATACCGCTCTTGCAGTGAGTTTAGTCCTGGGAATAATCACACTCGGCATGTTAAGTATATGACATTACTACGTGACTAGTAATTTAGCACCATCCCTGAGTCACACTTTTATTCACTCACCATACCGGACATTTGAATACAAAGCATATTCCCCATCTGTGTTTTGAATGTGTGTGCGTGTTATTTGCTTTATTATTTGCTGAGTCAGGCAGCTGGAGACATGGCAGCAAGGGGATCATTATGAAGCTCTCGCTGCGGACTCATGCCGAAGCCCACGGCATGCTGCACTGAGTTCAGAAACTGCTGAGCGTACCTGCCAGAGACACAACAGCTCTCGTTCATCCATACATTAAAGTCTCAGGTATCTAATGTGGTTAAAGCGCATTAGATCGGCGCAGGTTTCTGTTGTTAAACTGCTAATCTATAAAGGTACATTGATTTAAAACAGCTAATTGTTTCCATGCTTTGTTTAAAGGGATAGTTCACTCCAAAATCTAAATTTTATCATCATTTACTCAACCTCAAACCAGTTTCAGTTTCTTTCTTATGCTGAACATAAAGATATTTTGAAGAATGCAGTTTTGGTCCCTGTTGACTTCCATAGTAGGGAAAGAACTACTAAGGAAGTCAGCAGGGACTGTTTGTTTGGTTCTTCAGAATAAAGAATAAAGAAACTTTTGCGTATTTTTAAGATAATTTAAAGAATATTGGGAGCTAAACAGTATTTGACTTCTATATACAGTTCTAAGGAAGTCAATGGCAAACATTCTTCAAAATATCTTCTTTTGTGTTAAAGGGATAGTTCACCCAAAAATTTTGTCAATAATTACTCACCCTTGTGTCGTTCCAAACCCATAAGACCTTCATCCATCTTCCAAACACAATGGCATCAGAGAGCCATCTGACCTTCCATATAGACAGCAATGCAACTGAAATGATCCCAGGTCCAGAAACATGGTAAAAACATCAGTCCATGTGACATCAGTGGCTCAACTTCTGTTTTGTGACTTTTGTGTCTTTGCACACACAAAAAAAAGAAGTATTCTTGTGGCGTCGCAAAACTGAAGTTGATCCACTGATGTCACAAGGACTTTTTTACTGATGTTTTTACTATGTTTCTGGATCTGGGATCATTTCAGTTGTGTTGCTGTCTATGGAGGGACAGATGGCAGTCTGATATAATCAAAAATATCTTAATTTGTGTTCTGAAGATGAATGTAGTTCTTATGGGTTTGGAACGACATGAGGGTGAGTAATTAATGACAGAATTGTAATTTTAGGGTGAACTAACGCTTCAAACATAAGAAAGAAACTCATACAGGTTTGGAAAAACTTGAGGGTGATTAAATGATGACAGAATTTTCATTTTGGATTAATTTTTAATTTTAATTTTGAACACTGTTCATTTATGTAATAATGGAATTTTGTCCATTTGTATCAACTGCAATGCACCTTTTTAAAGGCAAATACGAAGCAAAAAGGATTTCAATGCTTTTGACTCAGGATGAAAAGATTTGGTTCACGTGCCGCATATAATGCAATTTCACTTTTTGGCACTAACCGAAATGGCTTTTGACTAAAAGATTTTGGGTATCAGAGCGAGTTATTTGACAGAGGGATGAATGTGTTTTTCGGTTGTTTTATAAAGCTCCTCTCCAGTGTGACTCCAGCCTCACACTGGGTCACAACTGAGGATGTGCAGAATTATTTTGCTGATATTTGGAGATGGTATAAGAAAACATACTCATTTGATGCCAAAACACGTTAGAGGAACAAACCAGGACATACTTTTGAGTGATTTATGACATAAACTAGAGATGACGCAGAAAATTAAGCAAAAAAAAAAAAAACATTGAACAAGCTTTCAAAGTAATGAAAAGTTATTGCTCTCTGTTATTAGGTTAATTACATGTCTGAAATGCTGCTGTGCCATTAAATGATGAAATCAATAAGCACCGAGAACAACATATTTTGTGGTCACATGATTCATAAGTGCATGAAAACCTAATTTATCACTACTGTGATGAATAGTGCTTGTTGTTTTTGAATCTTTGTGGTGAGATGCAAGAAAATGCACTTCTTTTCATGGCAGTCCACACGTTTTTGCACCACATCTGTTATTGCAACAAAATAGCAAAGCATGATTTGCATTTTCACAGTGCTAAGCTGTATTTGCGTGTTTGTTTTCAATCATTTACTACAGTGATCTCAGCAGGATGAGAGCCTGTCCAGTCTTTGTGATGTCCACTGGCTTCATATCACACAGCTTCACTTTACAGATCAATATTGGGCTACAGAGCAGGACAGAGAAAGTGGTAAACATCCAGAATCTTACACACACACACACACACACAAACTGATGCAGATGAGGATGTCTCATATAATGTTTATGCTAGTAATAGTGTATAGAGCAACACCTTGACTCTTGACTCTGTTCAGATTTGTCCTTATTATTACTAAAATATTTGCAAACTCAGTACCTCTGTGTAAAGATCTAATCCTGTAAAAACTAGACTCATAATCATAAAAAATAAATAAATAAATAAATCTAATACTTCTACAATAACCCAAATATTGCTTAAATCTCAAACAGTATTAGATTTTATTACTTTTTATGACAACGCGTGTGTTTATGTATACAGTATATGTACAGTGCCCTCCACTAATATTGGCACCCTTGGTAAATCTGAGCAAAGGTGGCTGTGAAAATAAATCTGCATTGTTTATCCTTTTGATCTTTCGTTCAAAACAAATTACAAAATTCTAACCTATCATTGAATAAAAACTATTGAAATGGGGAGAAAATCTCATTGTGAAATATTGGCACCCCTAGAATGTTTTATGAGTAAAATATCTCTGAAATATATTCCCATTCATATTCACAATTTTGAGCACTCCAGGGCGATTATAAACATGACAATTCAGGCATTACAGGAGAAAACTCAGAGCTGTTATCTTGGGAAAAGGACGTAGCAATAATTTGGTGCCAGTAATTGTGGCCAACATGTAAAAACATTTATTTCATCATGAGTTTTTCTCCCCATTTTCAATTGTTTTACTTCAATGGTAGAATTTAGTAATTTTTTGTTTTGAAAGATTAGAATTTTATGAAAGATCAAAAGGATGAACAATGCAGATTTATTTTCACAGCAACCTTTGCTCTGATTTACCAAGGGTGCCAATATTAGTGGAGGGCATTGTATGTATGTCTGTGTGATTCTAATTTCATAGCAACAGTTGAATAGGACCCTTTTCTATTCTAACATGGCAACGCTTCTGTGTACAAGGCAAGGTTCAAAAAGACATGATTGATTCAGTCAGTGCTGAAGTCTTGACTGGTCTGCAGAAAGCTAAATCCTAATCCCAGCTGAACACCTCTGGTGTGACTTTAAATGCAGACCTTGAGCCAAAAACTAATCACCAAACACCAATGACTTGTACATGGGTACACTTTCAAAACTTAGGTTTCCATTTTTTCCATTTTCTAAAAAAGGGGGTGTACCAATACTTTTGTCCAGTGTATACAAGTGATGAGTTTTTGGCTCACGGTCTGCATTTATCTATCTATCTATCTGTGTGTGTGTGTGTGGTTAAGAAGTTAAATTTCTACTGGCAGATTCCCAGAGCCAAACCTCTTTGATATAACACATTTGCCTTATATAAACCCTGAGATTTTAAGTTTATATTTCAATAGTTTAACAGCATATTCATATAATTTAGGGTTCTTTGATGTTTGTTAAAGGTCATGTGACATACAGGTAGAGAAATAAAATATTTCAACATAATTTTTGAAAAATCTTTGAAACAATTTAATACAGCAGTCTACTTCAAAACAACAAAAAAGTTATATATATATATATATATATATATATATTTGTGTGTGTGTACCATTTTGTTATTAAAAATAAAAACAAAGCAGCAAATGACAAAGAATAGGACAAAGATACAAATTAAGTAAGGAGTCTATTACATTTTTGTACAATTAAATGTAAAATAAAACAGCACTGCCATCAACTCTTTATATTGAACATACACTGATCCCTTTATAAACCTCCAGAGGTTATTTAGTCAAAAGAAGTATATAATATTCTCTTTTTTGTTTGTTGTTTCATTAAGAGTAACAGCATAGCAGCAGGTATATTGGGCTGCTGTTAAGACAGTCAATATACTGCTGCACATCTATTTTTGTCCCTACTCTTTCATTGTTAAATGACTGTTACTGAGTGAGAACTCACCAGGAGGGGCATTTCGAAATAACTTTGAGGGAATTTTCTAAAAGGTTTTTGAAATTTTGATGAACACGTATTTGTTTTTAGATTCTGTACAATTCTGAGTGAAATTAAATGTAGAAGCCTCCCCTGCAGCATCTGTAATAAAAATAGATGACACATCAGATGACCCCCCAGAGGCATAGACACACATTTATGTTTGTGGAAACAGTATTTTATTCTAATAGTACAGAACCAAATATAATAATAAGGTTCACAGTATGTCATAAGTAGTTCGGCTGAACTGATTCCGGGCGCTTGATTATGTACCTCAAAACAGAATGTGTACCGGTCCTGCACAGTGTGTTGACCTCCATTTTAGTGCTGCGCTGTGTTATAAAAACTATTTATCAAACCCTCCTCCCTTTTCCTCCCTCCTCTCTTCCTTTCCTCCCCCTGCTTCTCTCTCTCTCTTTCCTCCTCTCTGTGTGGATGTGAGGCAGGTGGCCCAGCAAGAGAAGTTTGACACAGTTTCTACGTCTGATGTTTAATGTACTGTATAGTGCTGATGTTGAACGTGTGACTGTTCTGGGGCAAACTCAGCTTGTTCTGCACCACTTCTCATGACATAATGCATCTGAAACTTAAACTATGTCAAAATGCAGGAAAGTGTATAGAAAAAGCGTTTCCCAACCACAGCTTCATTCATAATGATCAAGTACCTCTTCATCAGCACCTTATAAAAAATATGGTTACCACTTTAGAATAGGGAATACTTTTAACTATGACTTTTCCCTCAATAAATTCATAATTTGCTGCTTATCAATAGTTAGTAAAGTAGTTGTTAAGTTTAGGTATTGGGTAGGATTAGAGATGTAGAATAAGGTCATGTAGAATAAGGCATTAATATGTGCTAAATTACTACTACTAGTAATATTAATATATTAATAATACAATTTTAGTAATATGCATGCTAATAAGCAACTAGTTAAGAGATCCTATCATTAATAATCAGTTAATTAAAAATAATATTTGTATGATGCAACATTTTTAAATATTGTAAATTAAACATTATTCAATAATATTAATGCCATTAGTTGCACAAAAAAACATATTACATAATGCATTATTTTGCCAATTTTTTAAATAAATTAAAACTATATAAGTAAATAAATTGATGGATGGGTGGAAGTTAGTACATTACTGCAGAATTCTACAAAAAGAATTAAAGTTGAGGTCATAAGAATATTAGATCATGTTTCTTTGACAACAAAATTAGTTTTAAAGCATTTTATGTCAGACCAATAGAAAACAGAAACTGATACCACAAACCTTTTAGGCAAAGACACCAAATCAATGCTGTGAAAGATCTGGTTTTAAAGTGTATTTATTGCAGACTGTAGTAAAATACTAAGTGGAAAATAAATTATTCTATTAATGTTAAGCCTATATTTACCAACCAGTCTCCTCTGAGATGCCCTATAGTATTTTGAAAATACCTAACCTTTCTAAATCAGATTACATTTGACTTGAAGGTGTATTTAAAGAGAAAAATAAACCCTGTCATAATTTACTCACCCTCATACCACTCTAAACCTGCCTTTTTTCTTCTGCAGAACACAAAAGAAGATATTTTGAAGAACACTGGCAACCAAACAACCAAGTTCCCTTTTTTCAAAATATCTACTTTTATGTTAAGGAACGAGACGAGGGTGAGTAAATGATGACAGAATTTGAATTCCTGAGTGAACTCCATCCTTAATGCACCACCGAACCCACCAGGACTGATCATTTGGACTTATTCGTCAAGTGTGTGTCTGATTCAGGATGGTCCCAACCTGATTCCCTCCTCTCCCTCACACACTGCATGTATCACCCCTCCCTCCACACCCCTCTCTCCATCTCCCTCTCACTGCAATGAAATTCAGCATGTTTGCTATCTCTCCCTCTCACTTTCCAGCCCATTTCAACGTGCAACATGATACCACAAGAGCCTCTCCAACAGTAGAAATTTTCGCCCTCCGTAATCGCCGTAAACAAGCTCACTGCATTTCATCGCTCCATCATCTCAGCCTCCCACACACAGACACCATGCAGTAGCATAAATCAAGAGATGTGGGTTGGAATCCACAAACGCACACACACACACACACACACCCCAGTGAATGCACAATGTGACAGCTCAGACGTTTAACTCAACGTTTCCCTCCACCAGCCAAATTCGTTTCACACATCCCAAACGTGCGGTGAAAATCGCCAGCCACACACCAGCAACCCCCTTCCTGGTGCCGTAATTACCCCTCACACTTAATACACCCACTCACGTGCACCCTGCCGTAAAGTAGAAGAAAAGAAGAGGGTCTTACTGAGGGTTCGAGAGCCGATACATCCCATGGTTTATTCACAAAGGCTACAAGCAAGGAAGCGCTAGCCTTTCACCATACATTCTCTCCTCCTCTCTCTCCTTTCTCTTTTCTGGCTGCTGATTCTCTCCACTCATGCTGCTCCCTCCCTCCCTCTCTCTCTCTCTCTCTCTCTCTCTCTCTCTCTGTGCAGTCGTCAGGGTATCTTACCTCTTCAGTCAATGTGTCAAAAATCAGCACTTATTATAACACTGATGTAGTTGTAATCACAATTTATAGGTTTAATATTCATTTTATGCACTTTATTAGGGTTGAAAATTGCGTATAGATTTTATTTAGGTGTATTTGTAGTAGATAATAGTTCATAATCATAATCTCACAGAGAACTGAAAATGCAAAGTTGATTTTTTTGTATGCGTGAGTGTGTGTGTCATACAGGTTTTCAGTGTTATTGCCGCAACTGTGAGCTGCTGCGTGGATGGGATTCTCTCGCCCCGTATCACTAGAGGGCTCAAACAGCTCCCACAATGCAGTACAGATGTCTCTCTCTCTTTCTCTTTTTGCCCTGACCACTGAACCCAGCTCGCACAAACACTCATTACCGCAATACTGGAAAATCATGCGATATCGCCACAGGATATTCCTGCGAGGCTCTCAAAACTTGAAAGCGCTATCTGTCTCTCTTTCTCTCTCTTTCTCTCCTGTCATTCTGTTCATTCTGGTCCCTCCCTCTGTCTTGGTGGCAAAAACACACAGGAGGAGTGGCTTTGTTATCTGGAGATCACTGCCGCCCACTCTATCTCTATCACTCTGCTTTTTCCTTTCCTTCATTCCATCCTGACCTGCATATTCGTTTAATTACCATGAGGTGATGTCTTTATCTTTGCTTTTCCTTCTTTCTCATGTATAATACATGCACAGGGCTGTTTCTGTATGTATTTGTCATAAGCTCAGTGATGCAGAATGGGTTTAAAGGAGGGAGGGTCAATCCGTTTTTACTTGAGTTCAGCCAGAGAGAGATGGGGTTGAGCATTTCAAAAAGAAACAGAATGAGATTGAAAGTAGAAGAGAGTGAGAGAAAAGGGCAAAGGAGAGGTGGGGGAGGGAGATGAGGTACAAGAGGAAATTTGGGCAGAGAGGGAGAAAGAGAGAAAGAAAGAGAGAGAGATGGAGGGAGGGGGATGGTTAATTCTGTATGTACACAAAAAGACGGCTAGATGCAGCAGTCCAGCTGTAATCTACCCAATCCTGGAGAGTCATACTGTGCCCTGGCTATTTATAGATTATCGTCTCTTCTACTATGCGTGTGTGTGTGTGTGTGTGTGTGTGTGTTCTAATGTGATGTGGTGTTGCTTTGTGAATTGGCCTGCTCTATTGTATGAGCCAATGAATTCATCCTGATCAAATTAATTAGAATTCTCTATTTGATCTGTGGACAATAATGTGTGTTAATTGCTAGAATGTGGAAGCAGGATCTATTCAACTTTTGTGTGTGTGTGTATGTGCGTCAAATATTACCTACATTTTTTAGGATAAATGTTCCCACAAGGATAAGAAAACAGATTAAAAAACATATTACACGAAATTTTGAAAAACAAAAAGAAAAAAAAAAGATATATATTTAGCTCAGTAACATTTAAAGTAAGGTTTAATTGTTTACATTATTTCTCACAAACTACCTTTTTTTCTTTTCTTTTCTTTTTCTTTTTCTTTTTTTTTTAGCATTTGTTAGTCGAAGTTAAATATAAAAATATAATATGGTTTCTTTGTAATTAATATATTATCACAATACCTTAATATCAATGTTTAAACTGTAAAATATTTGAAATTAAGAATAATAAATGTTTAAAAAATAATTGTAAAAAAATTGTTCTTTGGTGTTTCATTATGCTTAACTAATGTTAACTAGAATCTTATTGTATAGTGTTTAAAAAAATAGATAAACAAATAAAAGATATCATTGTTTAACTAATTTTCTTGAATTTAAGAAAATAGGGATAGGAAAAATATTCTGGGATCCAGCTAATGGTCCACTTGAGGTATAATGTTGTACAATATATAAAAAATGTATATCAGTTTTTGTATTAGTTTTAGAAGATAGTCCAAGGAAAGTCTTCAATATGACAGATGAGTGTGTGTTTGTGTTATTTGCACATATGCTCATAAATATCTAATGCCATGTTTGTATCTAAAGATACAGCAGGAGAAAGGGATTTCATGACCCCCCCCCCTCCCCCCACTAAATTTTGTTATCTTCCAGTGTTCCTTACTTCCAAATTTCCTAGTGCTCCTAATGCAGTAAAAACATGTCAACATGCTTACACACACAGTCTCTCAGTATGGTATAAATAATATCTGTTCTCTGTCAGAGCATTGAAAAGTAAAGTGTAATAGAGTGTACACTGTATATAATCTCACATTAACATGGCAACTTAATGGATGCCAGGATCAGAATCATCTCCACATGGAGCCATCCCATTCAAGATGAGCTTTCCCTACATTGGGCCCATTCTGATGTTAATAAGCAAAGCCGTTTAAATTCAAATATAGAACCATGAAGTCGACATAAATGTGCTGCAAAAAAAAAGGTTGTTGTTAAAAATCCTTAAAGCCAATCCCAGTCAGTGATGTGCATGTATACTGACAGCTGCATGGGAAAATATATAATACGACCTACTAATTGAAGTTTCATTCATTTCAATAAGGACAAGTCTTTATATGTATCTGCTATAGGAGTATGTACATTCAACTCTGTTGCAATAGGGACCTTTTTATTTCTCTGCTTATGCACAATGTGTGGAAGAACATGATCGGCTTGCACAAAGCCTAGACCTGACACCCACTGAACACCTCTGGAATGAATTTTAACGCTGACTGCAAGCCAAGCCACACTGCTCAACAACAGTGTCTGACCTCTCTGAAGCTCTTTTGTCTGAATGGGAGCAAGTCTCCACAGCCCTCATGTTCCAACATCTAGTAGAAAACCTTCCCCAAGGAATTGAAGCTGTTATAGCAGCGAAAGGGACAGATTAATACTGCTTGCCACGCTTTGGAAATTAAATGTTCAACAGGACACAAGAGCATCAGTGAGGTCAGACATTGAAGTGGGCTGTTCCAATTCATTCCAAAGGTCTTCAGTACAGGATCAGGTCTGGGTTTTTCTACAGTCCAGTCACATTTTTCCACATCAGACATAGTAAATCATTTCTTTTATGGTCCCGATTTTTGGAGCAGAAAAGGCCCACCTCAAACTGTTGCAGTTCTTTAAAATGTTGTTTGATTAAGTTTTGTCTTTGTCAAAGCAACTGGAATTGCCAAAGCCATTGGGTAGAAAAGGATAGCCACATCACTTTGACCATAGTGTGTTGATTTGGGGTATCTTGGAGATGAGTAGTATCTAAGTCACATCGATCTGTGCATGGAGTACCCCAGCGTTCAGGACCTCTTACATTCTTAATATAGTTGTTATATTATGTTTTCTTCTGAATATACACAGCATCGCTGGGACTTATTATCCAGGTACATATTTCGGCTTCACCTGTTACAACAATGGCAAACAGCTTTAGTTCTCATTCCAGGCTGATAACTCCACATAAGCTGCATGGATCTCATACTGCCTGATAGCCAATTTGGCTTAAATTATCAAAGGATATGTCCAACTCAGTCTAGCAAAAGAGTTCATCCAGAACAACCAAACTTTAAAGAGCGCATTGCAAAGATGACCAGGTCATGCCGATTTTTATTGTTCAAAAACATTTATATATGGCCATTTCTAGCACCTTATCTTGGGTCTTGTAATCTCTAGACTGGGTTACTGCAGTGCTCTTCTAACTAGCCTTCCTTCATGCACAATCAAACCTCTGCAAATGCTGCAGGACGTCTTCAATGAGCCTGGTCACTGGTCTTCAATGAGGAGAGTGCATGCTATACCCCTCTTTGTCTGCCAGTTGGGTCATATACTAAGACCAACACAGTCTCACAACCAATTTGTATATATTCATACGAGGTTCCAAATTTGTGCTAATTCATACTAATTCGTACGACCTCACTCGTCGAATATGTACGAATTGCTGTGAGATCAGGTTGACTAAGACACTAACGCTCGGATATCTTTCGCCAGGTCTCACTTTCATCTCTAGTCTGTACTTCTCTGACTAACCTTGAAATTTGTCTAGCAGTATGTCTCATATTACTGGCTCTTTAGGATGAATCGCTTATGTCTTACAAGTCACTCTGGATAAAAGCTTCTGCCAATGAATAAGTCAAAATGGAAATGGAAGAGCCGGTGTATGTGCAAAGTTTGTGCCCAAACCCTTCCACCCCTCCCCCTACAAAATGTTTTCATTGCTCAAGCTGGCATGCATCGTAGTCCTCTTTTAGTTGAGGACTTGGAATGTGTATATTGATTCAATTCCCTGTTCAATTCAATGGTTGTTGATCGGATGGACGTAAGCTTGCAGTCAATTAATGAAAGAGGTGAGTGTTTTAATTAAATTATTGAAGTCACCAAAGTTATTCAGTTAAAATTAAGTATATACATGATATAATAAGATCTGTAACATGCATTCGCAAAATTGCAGATTGGCAGTCCATGCCGACTTTAATAATCCCGCTGACATTTATTATTCGGTCATAACTGAAAATAGAACCAGAATGATACTCTCAAATGCAGCATTCACTGTTCAGTTCACGACATTCAGAAGCCTGAGATCAAGAACAAACCGCATGGTTGAGTATTCCCAGCTCTTGCATATGACAAGCGATTGTATAACAAACCGAAAGTCCCTTAATTAGGCCAGGATAGGGAATACACACAGGAGTGATCATTACCTCAGTGTGGTGTGTTGCTGCCCTGAGAATGATCTGTGAACTCTGTTGTACTTGGGTCTTCAAATAAACGTGGTCCTATAATGAGACTGAGATAATTAGGACCACCTCTATTGCATGTACACACACCTTAGCGGGTAATAAAATAGGACTCTGAACCCTATAACCTCAATTTTCTTTCTTGTGCAGTTGGAAAGGGGCTTCTGGATCGATATGTGTTTGTTATTTTGTTGTCTTTTTGAAGGCTCTCTCTCCGACAGTACTCATTCAATTCTACTTTGAGCAAAGGAGGAGGCCCGGTTTGATACACACTCCAGGGCACTGATTTATATCAGTGGTGGGCTCACTGATCCTCACACACAAGCGCACAGCAGTGGATTACATACCCTCCTGAAGCACGAGTTGTGTGCTGGATTTAGACAGCTGTGATTAACATGATGTATATGTCGTTTATCATACTCATGCACATGTAAACATACATGTGCACAGGCACGCAAAAGCAAATCTGCACACACTGATAGATTTTGATCTATCAGGACTGACACATACACCCTACAGATGAGGTTAGAGTTGTGATGACATATACTGTATGTGTGAAATCTCTTAAATTGGTGTCTCTGTGTCACTAACTTGAAATACTAAAAGAGCTCCCATCCCTCCTCTATAATTTAGATGTTCCCTTTCTTGAAGTTAACCTACATTCCCTTCCTTCTTGTCTAGACTCCTGTCTATCTGTTCATCATCATCTCTTCCATGTATCTGTCCAAACTGCTCCAAGTATAAGGCTTGTCAGCTGTCAGTATGCTAAACGTTGTTGTCTATCAAAATTTATTTGCGGTGTATCTGTTTTATAAACGTAAAATCACTTTGCATCTTTTTTTCTGTTTCTTATGTCCTGGTAAAAAAAAAAAAAACCCTAAACTTTAAGCAGAGACTATGTGCTGGCATCTGGTGGACAGTAATGGTAATACAACCATGTTTAACCATGATTTAAAGCAGCAATGTGTCAACTCAAGGAGTACTGGTTGTAGAGAGCTAGATCTATTATCCGTCAGCTGTATCTTTAATGCCACGTGACTGTTGTCACTGGAACTGAAGGCAAGTGACGTTCTGATGCTGATAACACAAGAACTCAGTCTCAAGCTAAAAAAAATTATATGAAATTAAATTAACCACAGTACAAAAAAAAAAAAAAAAAAAGTTATATTGTAATGAGATATTGTCCTGATGCTCATGACAACTCAAGAACTCAGTCTCAAGCCAAAAAAATTAAAGTATTCAAAAATCAAAATTAAAATGTACAAGTCGTATGCTGTAACGCTCAGGCATGGAGGAGTAGAGACAACAGAAGGCAAGTATAATAGTATTTATTTAAACAAAAGGTTTTCAAGGTGTCAGCAGGGCAAGGTTCAACTTAAAGTCAGAGTGATCTCCTGATCGTGCTCTCAAATCATCCATGGATCATGAAGGCGATATCCTGATGGCTCCAACTTAAATCAGCCTCTGCACTTTTCCAACAGCTTAGTGAGTGAGAACTGGATCGTGGTGTGCACATGGAGCTCTGAAGACGCAGGGGAGTAACAAGGTGAGTTTCCACAGGAACAAAGGTATATCCCACAGTGTGTTGGCAATTGACAGATCGCTTTCCTTTCCACAATGACTCCTTAAGGTAGGGTTTGAGGTAAGTGGGAGAGGTTCCAGCTCCTTGTAGTACTCCATATACCAGGACCAGTAGACCACTCACCAAAAGGTGCTCAGTACAGGTAAATGCTGTAACTTTGGCAAATGTTAACATAGCATAATATCCTTAAAGAAATTAACATGGAATTTCCACCATGAATGGTATAACGGTAAGTCAAAGGTGTCACCTCATGCCCAGTGTTGTTACCTCACGCTCAGCCCTCTTGTCTTTGGTGTGCACAGCTTTTATGCAGCCTACTTGATTGACATCAGGTGTCAACAATCAGTGGTCTGGTGATTAGGAGCGTGTGAAGACGGCTGAGCTGGGATCAGTAGACTATGACAGCGTGACACATGCAACAGGCAAACTAAAATTAAAAAAGGTATTCTGCTGAAATAATGTGTGTATACACAAGTGAAAACCTGTAAACATTGCATTATTTGTAATTTTACTATCAAAAACAATAAATATAAATATAATAAAACAAAATAAATATTTTAGTTTTTGCAAGTATAAATTATAAATTGCCATATATATATATATATATATATATATATATATAATGTTTCTTATCAGTACATTAAGGTATTTTGTGTTCAATTTTCTTTTACTTAGCTTATTGCATGATTTTAGTGTTGTAATGCCATTATGGCCTTTTATATTCATGTGCATGACCTGTGCATATTTTAATAAGTAACTTACCATGAATGTGGCAATTTATTTTACCACCTGTATTATTACAGTAGTTACAGTATAAGAACATTTTAATGTAAAAAGCAGATTTTAAGCAGACAATATGTCACTTAATGAAGAATATGGCTATAAGTTATAAAAATATACAGATGCCAATTTGCCATCCGTAATACCTGGGACATTTCCGCTGTAAATTTTACAGTGAATATCTGGCAGCCACAATCGCCTTTTTACCGTAACAGTGTATTTTTTTTACACTGACTGTACTTTAGAAAAGTAATTGCATGCTTCTCCCCAACAATCTGCAGATTTTTAGATGTATACGTTTAATACTGATGATCAGGGGACTGGAAAACCCCTAACTGTAAACAATAACTAAAGCCTACATTTAGTTTTTTTGTACATTGTGGATTAGCAAAGCAAGTTTCCATTTACTTAGCATGAGTGGTGGGAATTGAAAGTGCGTGTGTTTGGTATGTACATGATTATGTGATTATGCACATTTCTACGAAAGAACACAAAAAGCATTGTCATTCTGAATGCACAGTCTCTGTTTCCAGTAAATTAGTCTGAGTATGTCATTGAATGTGCATGCTAAAGTTTTTCTGTGAAGTACATTACGCTTACACTGTGACTCATAGCAAAGGAAGGAGAGAGGGATTGTTCCATGCTAAGTCTTGGCTGAGCTCCAGGCTCCTTCTGTGCAAACTCACCTTCACACTGAGGGATCTGAGGCCTTGCAGAAAGCGCTCAGCACGTTTAGCTCTCACAACCTAATAATCGACAGACATGACACATGTTGCCTTTGTTAGTTTATTCTTTACTAAAATGTCATCTTATTGTCGCACCTCTATAACTAAGCAACCAAACCGGATGTTGACTGGGATTTGGATTCCTGTTGAAGTATCAAAACAAGCCCCTTTTTCCATAGTAACAAAATCCTGTTGTTGTTTTGGAGCGCTGATTTTGAATGACGGCCATATGTTCCCCTGATAGTTCCTTCAGCGTCTATGCTAAAGGGAGCCTGCGATGGAGAGGCATGCAGTCTGAATGAACAGCAGATATTTTCCAGGCCACTGTGTGAAAAAAGGAAAAAACATAATGCACCTGAATCATTAATAGGCCTCCGGAGGATAAAGAGAGTTAGAAAGAAAGAGACTGAAAGAGAGAGTGAAAGAGGGAGGTTAAAATGAACAGATACGCAGGATGGGTGGAACTACCTTCCTGCAGGATGGTCAAAGAACAGCCACATCCTTACATGAGCATTATTCTCTAATGCACCTTGAACATACTAAGCTAATTCCCTGGTAAGGCTAATCGCTAATAATGCATGGATGCTATAGTGTTCGGGTTTGCATACCAGCCTTTTAACTAGTTTAACTTTTAAGTGCTTTTAAAACAGTATGTTTAAATACTTGTTAACTTCAAACATCACCCTTTCGTCAGATTTACCAGAGAACAACAACAGTGCTATTATATAATTGTACATTACACTGTACACTCTCACAAATACAGCTACAAAAGCTGTCACTGGAACAGTACCTTTTCAAAAGGTACGTTTTTGTACCTAGGTTCAAATATGTACATTTAAAGTACAAATATGTACCTTTTAGGTACCAAAATGGACTCTTTAGGTACGGTACAAACACGTACCTTTTGAAAACCTACCGCCCCAGTGACAGCTTTTGTACCTTTATTTCTAAGAGTGTATAATAACATTAAATGTAATATTGCACAAAACACTACAGCTAAAATTCTTATGAAGTTCTTTACATGTACTTTAGTACGTTAGTCAACACCTCATACATGACTAATGATTATTAATCATACATAATGTACTTTTAAGTAAACTACTTCAATCTGTTAAGAATCACTGGTCCCACTTTATGCTAGGTGGTCTCTGTACTTACATTTAAATGAATAATTTGGCACAATGCACTTATTATATAATTTTTTGTAGTGCACTTGTATTTTTAAAAATACCTGTGATTACATTTATAATTACACTATTGACCCATCCCTTACACCTTAACCATCCCAATCCTTTCCCTAACCTTCCATCACACTTACTAAAATTACTACATTGTACTTGTTTATATGTACATATAGTTAAGGCCACCTAATACAAAGCGGGACTGATTCATTCCTATAAATGGGCTTTTATTTCTTTAATGTTGTATTGTCTGCACAGTTAAAGTACAGCATGCACTTTTAGGATTCAAAGTAGTCTACACTGAAAGTGCACATTTAATACAAGTGCACATGGCTTTAGACATCTCTGAAAGTACAGTATATGAATATAGAGAACGTATTGTACTACTATTTTGATTCTTTATGGTGCTTTTTGTACCTTTTGGTGCTTGACAACCTCTGGTCTCCATTTACTTTCATTGAATGGAATAGAGCAGCTCATATATTGTGCTAAACTTCTTTTTTTTTGCGTTGTATGGAAGAAAATCAGTTAAATAATGATAAAAAATTAATGATTTTATGTGAACTATCCCTTTAATGCCTTTCGGGTGACCCTGTTTGCTTCGAATTAAACTGGAACCGGCTGTGGAAAATAGTATGTGCAGCAAAATAGAGGTTGACCACGACTATTAAAACTAACTTGACTTTGGAAGTGTTGTTTTTGAGCGAGACTCCAGGTTTTGTGTCAGATTGATCGTCTCACTGAGCACTGCGTGTTCTCGCCTCTTTCCTTCTGTGTCTAGCCAACCATTTCATGTGTCTGTATCTAATAAACCCCCAACCTCCTTTATCTTTCCCTCCCTCTACTTGGCTCTCTTTCTCAATCACTTACTCACCCACTCTGCCCATACAAGGAAAGGCAGGCAGAGTTGATGTCATAGAATGAAGAATGTTTAAAGAATCCAAAGGGGGCGAGACGGAGGGAGAGAAAGAGGTGTTTGGTTTGTAATACGCATGACCTGTGCGAAAGACAAACGAGAGAGAACTTGTTTAGACGGAGGGATGGTGTCATTCCTTTACGAGACATGTAGGGGGAGGGTCCAGCAGCTGTGCGTCTGAAAGAAACAGGAGTAGAGACTGCTGAAAACAGTTTTCTACGAAATCACAGTTTTACAGGCCTACAGAGAGAGAGATACAAGAAGAGAAGGCGAAGGAGACAGGCTAACAGGTAAGTCCAAAATGTTTGCAGTACAAGACTGCGCTGTTTGACTTTTTTATTTAATCACTATCCAAAGGCTTTTTTAACCAATGAACAAGTGAGGTAACCAATGAACTGGATAAAAAAAAAAAAAACTCAGATGGTGATCTATATTCAATTAAACTGTAATCGATACTATTCCAAGTAATTTTGAGAGTTTAAGGAATTTGTTGTCAGATATTTTATTTTATGTCTAAATTGCATAAAACCTGGATCTACTTGTGCAAATAATGATTTAATATGTTTTATTAAACACACTCTGCATGCTTTTATACAGCTGGTCGTAAGGTAATTTTTTGTGAATGTAGAAATCAATGTTTTAAAAATATTTTTAACATTTACTTAGAATTTTAAATATTTCAAGATTTTAAAAAATCTGTTTTTATTCTACATTATAGGCCATATATATATATATATATATATATATATATATATATATATATTGTTTATTTATTAAAACAAAACAAAAAAACTTTCTTTTATTTTTTCTATTAGGTATGCTATTTTATGACTATTACGAGAAGATAGCCTACATGTAATATTTCCCTCAAAATTAATTTGTCACTTCTGACCATTTAAGAAACAAGGCGCAAAAACGCGATTAAAGCGCCTAAAACTTTAAATGCTGAAGAAAAAATGTGCAGATCTGTTAACATGAGTTTAGTCATCATTGGCCACCGATTTTGTCCCACCTCAACCGGTCAGGAGAATGCGGAAGCGTGAACCGGAAGTGTGTCAAGAGTCGGTACATTAGGAAAAAGTTCATGTGGGCAGATCAGATTCGCTGATGATCATCCCCACGAGAGCTTCTTAGAATTAACAGCATAATGCTTAACGCCAACACCGCGCCATAAAGCGATAAAACTCAGAAAAGACACGCATAAAGGGAATTTATGCGTACAACTGTAGGGTTTAAAATAGACGCGGTGTCCTCATTAGATAACCTATAACGTTACTGTTTTTGACATAACTGCACATTTCCGAAGGAAAGCGAGATGTGAGTACCTTTTTTCACCTTTTCTATAAAGTGTAGCCTGAAGGATAATGACAGCGGTTCGTCACAATGACTGCTATCTGTATTTGCATCGAAACCACAAACCTATTCATTCACAGTGATTGGTAGGTTTGTATTGAAATAGGATTGTATGACATGATGCATGTTGCTTGCGTGGTTTTTGACCCGAAACGTATTTTAACTATTTCATAGTCGCTTTGTAAATTCTGTCATGACTGTAGATTGTTTTGTATGATACAAACGTGAATGTAAAGTGAGGGGTGGGGCGCAATATGTTAACTAAATGCTATATTATTCATAAATGCGTCCACCTAAAGATTCGTGAGTAAAGTTTGTCAAGTGGGATTATCTCTAGAATTAGTGTTATATTCGGTGGGAGTTTTATCTCTCTTGTTCCTGGGTTTGCAGTCAGATATCCATATAAGGTGAAAGCAGCTTGTTTTAGCTCGTGCTTTTCTGATAAGTGTCTGATAAGCGAACATCAGGGAAAGCTACACAAAGTTTCCGCGTCTGAAGATTAAGTTACGTTAATTCAGTTTTTGAGGTGATACGGTGTAATAATGAATGAACGCAAGATTTGTCTGGGTTGAGTCCCTAAAGATGACAATGGGGTTTACTGGCCTTTGGGCGACGCCAGTGTGATTTAGGATTTTCCAGTTCAATAAGAATATGTGCTGAATGCGTCCGCTGGACTGGAATGAGAGATTATGATAACATGGTTGGTGCCTCCATTTATTTTGGCAAAATAAATATATCAATATTGAGTGCAACAGTTTGTTTGTAATAATAAGTAGTGCAGCCACACTAATGTTGATCAATTCTGATTGGATGAGCAGCTGCCAATACAAGCACGCTATGAGAAAGTTGGATTAAAGGAATAGTTCACAACCCAAAAATGAAAATTTGATAAATTTACTCGCCCCTAAGTCAAGGTGTGGATGAGTTTATTTCTTCAACTGTACAGATTTGGAGAAATGTAGCATTGCATCACTTGCTTGCCAATGGGTGAAGTCCAAACAGCTGATAAAACATCACAATAATCCACACGACTCCATCTGATCAATTTTTCCTTGCAACAAATTGATTATTAACAGTTTTTAACTTTTATGAATCAGGATATGCATGGAGCAAGCACTGTTTACATGTGAAAACAGTTCTTAATAAGCATGTCTGTGAATCTGAATGAAGCTCAGCTAAGAGAGAGATTAATTTCAGAACAAGCAGCTTTCTGTTGGTCAACCACATAAAGTTGTGTCCATTGTGAATTCTGCGTGGGGATATCTTTTGCCCTCACACACAATTTCCAGTAATGCTTATTAAAATGACTGGATTTTGCCATTTTACTGAACAATGCAAAGTGTGATTGGACCCTGAGCATTAACTATTACACTTTTTTTTTTTTTTTACATATAGATTTCATTCAAGTTTTTTTTACCAGGAAAAAGCCTCAAGT
Organism: Enteromius radiatus; assembly: GCA_032357445.1. NCBI lineage: Eukaryota > Metazoa > Chordata > Actinopteri > Cypriniformes > Cyprinidae > Enteromius > Enteromius radiatus. The sequence goes on along the minus strand of JAUCMS010000028.1, from coordinate 4,751,103 downwards.
TATTTCATGTGACTTTTTAACAACACTGAATCAAATATTTTCAATTTCCACATTTTAATTGCCACAGGAACATAGCATGGTATTCTACTGACACGCTTTATGATGTAATGACCCACTTAATGTGCCTATTATATTCCCTCCCCAACATGACGTTATGCAAGCCAAGCATAACCCAGACAGATCGTGGGTGTGGGCCGTACACTTTTCAACACAGTTACCCAAAACAATAGAATCCCGCTGCTTCTGGATTTGTCACTGTACCAAATTCCAACCAAGTGTCTTTGTACATGTTTAAGCTGGATTCAGGAAAGGAAGTTAGTCTAATATTAGTCATTAGAGACGTGCGTCGTCACAGGACTGATTTATCATGTTCAGTATGACATTATCTTTCGAAACAGACTGAACGTTGTGGTGTCATACAATGTGGTAAGTTAACAGCTCACTGTTTGTCACCTCTCTGTATCGTTGTAAAGAGCCGTTTCCCTTGAAAAACTATTAACTGATCAGGATCAGGTTATTCAAACGCACAACCATCTTAACATAGCTGTGAATTCTTATCTACATACTGTTTTAGTTGCAGCTACTCTGCGACTTGATGGAGAAGAGATGAAATCATCTGTAGAGGAAGCCAGAAAACTGCAGTGCAGAAACGTACTGTCAGTTCCCAGCCAGAGAGAGGAACGATGACACATTTGTTTTGGTCTACGGTTGATGTGTTAGACTTCTTATTTACATTTATGCATTTAGCTGACAGTTTCATCCAAAGCGACTTATAAAGAGTTTTCTGGCCACCGGCATTCACAGTAGAACATGACTCACTGCAATTTCAACATGTCTCGTTATTTATTTCTTATGTCTGCAGTGCGGTGAACAGAATGTTGAAGACTTTGCATGTCTCGTGCACGGATCCTCCAGTTCCCAAGTTTTCTTCTTAGGGAAACGTTTACAGGCCACAGTATCCAATCGAAGCTGCATATGGAGGCCTCATGGAGCCAGATCAGCTGCGTTGTCTCTTTCCCCCCTCGAAAAAAAAGAGCCAGGCTCCCTATATCACATAGTCATTCTGATCAAGTGATGAAATGCAGACACATGCGTAAGGCCACTGGAATCTTTATATTGCAGCTGTTTCTCTTTCTGTGGCACACACACACTGTGAGAAGGTGCTAGTTCGATCAAATCCTAATGCTTTACTGGAACTGAATAGTGGGTAATGAAAGTCACAGAGTGTTTTCCCTGGGTAGTGTTTAGACTGGTTTGAACTGCATCGCGTTACAGTTAGACTGTTGTTTTGCATGTGATGGATGTCCTCTCACTATTGTATTGTCTCCTTCACATTATCAGAGAGTCTAGCAGTGTAGCCAAACCATTACTGTACCCACGGAGACCAAACACATTAGCCAAAACTAGCAGCTGGTGACCTCAGCAAGCAGAGAACGTCCTGCGTTGCTTTTACTGTTATTCAAAATATAGTCACAAAAACATAATTGAGGCCCGTTCAGACCAAAAACTGAATTTAAATAGAGCACTATAATGATAGTTTTATTAGCTTCCACACCAGCGCATTGTGACATTGTTTATTTTAAGCAAGTGCTGCATTTAAGTGCTCAAGGTTATTCCAGTCAGATGAGTTATGATTAACTTTATCATTTCCTTTTTTCCTGGTGGAAAAATAGTGAAAGTGTTGTTGTTGTGATAGATGTGGTGGGGATTTTCTTGTTCATGTAAAATTAGAATGATTATTAAAACTTCATTGGATTTATGGATATTGTCCTTCCATCAAGACTAGTTTCGCAATCCTTCCTTTCTTAATGTTTTAATATTTATCTGTAATTTTAAACTTCTGTAGCACGTGTTAATGAACGTGTGCTGTCCTTGATATAAATATATATATGAACGTTTTAATTTTAAGTTTTTGCATGGACTATCGCAAGCACAATTACTAAACATTTATGGAAATATTAATATTGTATGTTAATGTTGTATTTTAAGATGGAATTAAAATTAAATGTTATTCTTTGTCAGTTTAATGAACAACAGTGTGGAAGAGAATTTATACTGAATATTGCAGTAAAAATGTTTTGTGTTTTGACTGTCCGTAATTTAAACTAAAGGAAACCGCTGGCCAGAATTTAATTCTCATAACTCATGTTGGTTGTCAAGCAACGATGGATAGGTTTTTGTAGCCGCGCCAAAACTAACAGGAGATATGGCCAACTTGTGGGTCTCCTGTTCTCTATGGTGCGCTTAGCTAAAGGGAACACAGAATTAAGGATGTGGTCATCCTTTCCATTTTGTGGTAGAAGGTACTCACAAGAGTAAGTCATTGGTGTTTGTTTTGAACACCGCTGTCACGTGTGCTCTGCTGAGGATCTCTTACTGGAAACGGCTCGCTGGGACTTCATTGTAAGTACCCACAAGCTTGTATTGATCTGGAGATGGAGGCCATGATGAGAATAAATAATCTTTTGGACCTCAGGGTTTATGGCTTGTTTTCTGTCCTGCGTGAATATTTCATTAGAGCATGCACGTTTGCATTATTAAACTCCACATCTGAACCAGAGGAGAAAGGTGAAGAATTTGCACTTCACATGTGACCGACTCTTACTGCACGCTCAGATGTGATCTAAAAATAATCTCAGACCTCTCTTCTTGGGCCATAAACTGTGCTTCCACTTATGGTTATGCAGAATCCATTAAGAGGTTCCCAGATTTGGAGATGGTTTGGTGGACCACATCAAAGCATCTTTAACTGTCATGAACGTAGGGCAGTGGGGATCCCTACCTCAGACATTTTTGGAATATTTGTGTGAACTGGAGCTCTTCTTCTCAAGCCAGAACATGAAATCAGCTGGAGTTTGTGGTTGTGATTTTGTGTGCGACTAAATTGCTTAATGGTTCATAATTACTCCCCTTGATAAAAATCATTGCTAGTGTGGATTTGTATGACTGTCAGTGGACTGAACTGCTTTGCAATGTTTACACATGACATAGACAAATTGAGTTGGACATGGCCCAAACAAGTCAAGGTGAGGAGGAACTTGCAGTTAATTGGTGTTTGTGTGGCATAACATAGAGTGTGAAGAGATGTTTATATTGTTGCTATAGTGCAGCATGACTAATATATATACAGTGGGTACGGAACGTATTCAGACCCCCTTAAATTTTTCACTCTGTTATATTGCAGCCATTTGCTAAAATCATTTGAGTTAATTTTTTTCCTCATTAATGTTCACAAAGCACCTCATGTTGACAGAAAAACACAGATTTATTAAAAAAGAAAAACTGAAATATCACATGGTCCTAAGTATTCAGATGATCGGTATTTAGTAGAAGCACCCTTTTGATCGAATACAGCCATGAGTCTTTTTGGGAAAGACGCAACAAGTTTTTCACACCTGGATTTGGGGATCCTCTGCCATTCCTCCTTGCAGATCCTCTCCAGTTCTGTCAGGTT
>JAUCMS010000028.1:4721915-4747549 GCA_032357445.1 Enteromius radiatus | reverse complement strand
TGATGCTGCTCCACCATGCTTCACTGTTGGGACTGTATTGAACAGGTGATGAGCAGTGCCTGGTTTTCTCCACACATACATCAGACCAGAGAATCTTATTGTTTTTTTTTTTTAGCAAACTCCATGCATGCTTTGATGCGTCTTGCACTGAGGAGAGGCTTCCAGCTTTCAAGTGTGTTGTGATTGGCCGAATACCTCCAGCGTGTGAAGGAAAACAATAGGCTGACACCCAACAAAAGCTATGCATTCTGGTTAGAATTTTTTTTTTAATTGCTCTCCCCTGCAGCAACTTTAGGATCACATGTGCCATCAAAACAAAATGAGGGCAGACGCCTAGGTCAGGTGTTGTAGTTGCTCAAAACCCTTGACGACACACTTTATTCTCACTGGTCAGATTCTGTGATGATGAGGCCGACGTGTGTTACGTGTTTTTTCTTAATATCGAAATATCTGATATTCAAACAAAACACACAATTGACACAATTTAATTAACAAAAATTAAGATGAGGCTATCTAGTAAATGTTATATAAAAGTTTGGAAGAAAACTTTCTGGTTAACATATAGCCTTTATTTGGGAGGCACTACTTTTAATTTTTATATTTTGTAGTAGTAGAAAGAAAAAGAATAGCTATTAGTAGTAGTAGTTGGTAATGTTTTTGTTAAAAAATGTTTGACAATTTCATGCCTACTAAATGTATGTTTTCATTTATTCAAAGCAGGATAGAAAACATCATAAATATGCAATGTATTTATAATTTAATTATATTTGCATAATTGTATTTTACAAACAAAATGTCTTAATGTATAATGCTTTTTTAAAAAAAATTTTGTTTATAAAGCGCATACTTTATGAGGATCAGTGCTTGGCTTTAAACATTTAAAAACTAGTTCTACTATTTCAAACATTTTTTTATTTGAATATTCGACTTAAAGTAGCACATGTACTACAGCAGGTCACATTTCAGATGAGAAGGTGTCAGTTCTTTTTGAGATGCTGAACTGAAACAATGAGAATGAGAGAGAACCGCCATGCAATGCATGTTTCTTTCCTACCTGACCTAGAATAACATGATTTGGCAGGTCATAACATGGCAATCAGGATAGAATAACAAAAATCTGGCTCCAATTAGTAAAACTAGAAACAAAAGATGTTCTTTAGTCATGAAATCCTTGTACACATCATCTGCCTCAGAAGGCAACAGTGGATTGAAGTAGAGAGATAATTGACTAAGACAGGACAGGCTTCAACTGATGTCTTTAAAGTGTTTGCCATCATCCCTAATTCATACTTTCAAAGCATGAGCCTTTGATATGGTTCACTGGTTGCATTACAAGAACTAAAGAGGGAAAAAAAGTAATGACTTAGTCATAGGGTCAAATGAGACTTGGCTCAGCGGCGGCAGCAGGAGGAGGAAAAGGGGAATGAGGTAATGCCGTCGTTTTTAATGGCAAACATGCTTGAGGTAAATATTTGCACATAGCTCATGTCATGAGAGCACTCCTGCGGTATATCACATCCACATGTCTCAAGCACTTTAACTGTTTCTTGTTGAAGCTCAGTTGACCGTACCCCGAGGCCTCATAATGGGAAAGTCATGGTATGACTTCAGCCCCGACAACCTCGGTTTGGAGAGCTTGCTTGTGTGCGCACACAATCAAAACAGAAATGACATCAACTTTGTATCTTTGTTCTGTGTTTTTGACCATCTGTGTTTTGCGGTGCCCTGCAAGTATTTTAAAGGTTATCTAGGGGTGGGCGATATAACCAAAATCTTTGTTCACGGTATAAGCAATTATTTGTTATATGTCATGATATAGGAATTTGTATCTGAAAATGCATAAATAAAAATTCAAACACAAAGGAACTATTTCATATGATGTAATTTTATTTAAACTGAATTTGCAGCATTACTTTAAGTAAAAAAAAACAACCATACTGTTTACTGTAAGTTTAATGTTTTTTTTTCCTCAGAACAACAGGTACTAACATAGTGCCTGACAGTATACTAGTCTCCACGGGACACTCTAAAATGCTTCTTGTAATAATCACGAACTAAAGTGAATAATATCACGTTAAGCTGTTTTCTTATAATGGACTTCTATGGGGGAGAAAACGCTTAACGTGATATTCACTTTATCTGTCGAATATGGGCTCATTCTTTTGACGGTAGTTAGTGATTATTACAAGGAAGGTTTGACAGAAATCTGGGCTTCCCTCGTCAGTTTTTAGCTGCGTTAAGCCATGTTAAGCGTTTTTAACAGTGCTCTTGCATGCCTTGCAAATCACGTTCGTCTCATTCGTATCACTTTTCCTATACACAAACCAATTCCACACCACAGACGATGCACCTTTTTTCTTTACATTCTCCTCGATGTTGGTTTGGTCACATGTAAGCAAACTCATCACTGGGAAAACAAGAGCTTGCGCGTGTGTGGCACTACCAGAGACTTGCTAAGGCTTGTCCAAGAAGTCGCTAGATTAGTCGCTAGTCGCTTTTTTGGAAAAATGTCCAAATCTAGCGACAAAGTTGATAAGTTGGCAACACGGCTTTTTCCATTGTCAAAGATTGTTATTGCATGGTTGCGTAACGTGCAATGTCACATGATCTCAACCGTGATTAAGACAATAGACCAAAATCTCTATCGGTTGACAAATTTATACTGGTTTCTACCGTGTCAACCAGGCTGGAATACACTGCACAGACAAAGAATGTCTTATTTATATCATGTGCACACTTTGTTGGTTATAATGAAATGATTTGTGAGCGATCTTTATAATCCAACCCAATCTCATTAAAATACGTACCTCTGGGTACTTTTCTGCTATGTTGTTTTTAGGTACCCTATTGCACATTTCGCAGCAGTTTCAAATAGAAATGTCCACTGAGTGTTATTACGTTGATATAGGTACATATTGCTGTGTTTTTATTACACTGCTTCAGGTACATATTGTGCCGGTTCAGAATTCAAATATCCATGGACTGTCGCTAAAATTTTATGCTCTATCATGTTGAAAATATGCCTATGCCCTACACCAAACCCAACCCTAAACCTATCCAATAGTGTTATCAATTGCAAAACTGATGTAAAAGCACATTTGTTGATATAACTGTGCCACTTAAAATTCCTTGTATGCAGATTTAAACTATTTTGTTGAACTGTAGTTGCTCAGGATTCGAACCAGAGCTCCTTGTCTCGCAAGTACTTCTCTGTACTCCGTGAGCTACTGAATGAACCTACTATCTCTGAAAACCCATAGAAAGGAAGCTGGATATGTAATGCTGATGTTATGTGAAGATTTACTGAAGTTTGTTCTGTCGCTGGTTGTGTGTAGCACCTACTACTCTGTACATCCATTCCAGTAGTACTAATGAGTGGACAAGGTTTATTTTAACAAGGCCCATGTTCATTTCAGTCTGAGCATGAACAGATTTTGCAGATATGAAACCAAGTTAAAGTGTGGATATGAAACAAGCCGAGATAAATATAGACAAAATAAAAGTACTTCATATTCACAAAATGAGAAGTAAAATGCATGGCATCTAATTCAGGAAAACCATTTTGGTAAAAGATTTTCTTGTTAAACCTCAACCAGAAGATATGCCAATTGTTTTAAGTACGCAGAATGTTTCCTTCTTGTTGGACTTTGAACTGTTTGTAAATTGTTCAGGTTAGTTTGGTCAGGGAACTTTAGTTATGACAAATCGGGGAACAGCATTGTTTACCGTGATGCGTTTACTTCCCTGCACTTTACTGTGAAGTCAGATGCTGACCACATCTTCAGCATCATTCATATACCAGCCATTGTTTTATGAGAGGAATTTCCCTCTCATATGTTCAAGGTGTTTCAAAGGAACATGTTCAATTTAACCCAGATGGCTGACTAACCTACATACAGGTGGGCGGCTCTCTTGAGAACTAATTCCGCAGAAGCAAAGCTGTTTCAGGCATCAAAGCTACAGACCACTTACGAAAAGATTTTCCATATGCTGTAAAACCAAACTATGCAACCAAGGTCCATCCTGGTGGATTTTTGTTTGCGTCACAAAAGTTTAGATATTAACTGTGCTGTGCTGAAATGTAATGTAAATGTAACACTTTTTACATTTCATTTTCAGATCAAGATGGCTGACTCTAGCACTGGCAAGCCTATTGTGGTCACTTCCTCCGTCTCCCTTAAAATGACCGCTCCTTCTTTCTACAACCAACCCAAAAAGTTTGCATCTGTCGCTCCGCCACGCCCCAAAGGACAGATGGCCCCATCACAGCCCTCATCATTTATGAGCACTGGTGTTATTGGACGAGTTGGAGAGATGCCCCCGCCCCCTTCAACTCTTGGTAAGGCAATAAAAATCGAATACGTTCCAAATATTTTAGAAAAGTGCTCTTTGTATAAATTTATTATGTGAATTGGAAAACATTTCCCCCAAATTTTTTTATTTTAAATGTCATGTAGTGTAACCATTAACTACACATGTTATTCTAAATGACTAAACTAGCCTTGCCTTCTTAAAAAAGGGTTTCCTGTTTTATCTTTTGCATGCACATGACATTGATTTAAAATATTAATAGGCTTTGATGCAATCATGTTAAAAGATGTTTTAATTTAATTATAAATTAAGTGTACCTATAGAAATAACAATAAAAAATTTCATTTTTTACATATATTTTATACTTCATTCACTTCATAATAATGGGTTTTTGATCCTTTATTATACATTGAATGTGAAGTTTTTATAAGAGAGCTAACCCTACATGTTTTTCAGGCTTAAGATGTGTTTATCTTTGCAGTTACTGCAACAGATTGCACAATTGTAGTAATTCTCTCTTCACCACAGTTACAACATGTGTGCCTGGCAGCAGAGTGAATTTTCAGACATGACTGTTAAAATAATCACTTTTGAGCCAAGTGTTAAAAGCGTATAAACAACCAAGGATTAAAATAGCATTTTTCTCTCTTGTGTCTGGCACATTCATTATCTGTATTGTCCCTCAAATACCAGGCCTAATGATCGAAATTGTTGTCTTTCATATGTGAGGAAGCAACAATGTATGCTAATGTACGTTCAGTATGTAGATAAGCTATGCTATCATGCTTTGTGTAGAGTTGAATGAACAATGCATAAATGGATTGTTTTGTTATTGTGAACTGGTGCAAGTATAATGAAATTCACTACCTCCGTTCATTAGACTTCCCGCCCCCTCCTCCTCCTCCGCTGGATGATGCAGAGCTTCCAGCCCCTCCTCCAGAATGCCAAATCACACCCCCTGCATCTGATGCCCCTCCTCCCGCATTCCCAGCCCCGCCCCCTGTTGCAGAAGACCTGAACCTCCCTGCACCTCCTGAGGAATTAACCCTTGCACCTTCTGCTTCCTTCCCCCCACCCCCACCACCACCACCTCCTCTCCCTGAGACCAGTGCAGGTTTCAGCTCTCAGGTAGGTTTCCAAATTCTTGAATTCATTTCAACTTTTAGATTTTAATCTTCACAAGTCTTTTCTTGTCCTTATGTCGTTTCAGCCTTTATGAATTTCTTACTGTTCCTATATGGTTAAAATGCTATCGCACTATACTGACTATATAAGTTTTTCCCTTTAATACCTAGATAACTCCATTCTGACAAGTGATTGCACCACAGTGATTTTTTTTTACTGAAACTGAAATAATTAATCTAATTTTATAATCAGCATTCAAAAAGGTTGTGTGCAAACATTTAATTTGTGTATTAGTCATTTTTTTAGCAACCTTTTGGCATAATGAATTTGACTCCTTTTCGTTGTTGAAATATAAACATTAAAATGTGCCTGTAGTAAAAAAAAAAAAATAAAAATTCCCATGACGGATTTATTCAAACATACCGTAAATAATAAAGACATCATCAACAGTTTACACATTAATGCATTTTTATTTAACATAGTTTTATTTAACATGGTGTTTATGAAATATAACGTTATGTGAAGTGTTGAATGTGTTGAAGTTTTTCCAATGTTGAAACATTGATTGAGCTATTTTGTAATAACTGATACATTTTAATAAGTTGTAATGTTTCTTTCAACATACCTTCTGATGTTAATTTATGTTAAATTGGTGCTATAAGATGAAGATGTGTTGGTTTCACATGTCACTCCACAATAAAGAGCACCGAAATTAATTTTTAATATCAAAAGTAACCAAGCACTAAGCAGCACAATCAATATTGTGAACCCAACTCCTGTCTGTTGTAGCCAAAGGATGCTTTTTGGAGAAGCACTAATTAAAGTCATATTTCGGCCACCCAAAACCATTTTGTTTACCAACATTTTGGGGCATCACTAATTTTCACTCATTATGGCATTCAAACCAGTGTGTTTTACAGTCTTATATAATTCTAATGACTCTCTTTGTGTAAATGAAGAAAGGAAGGTTGAATTGAGCGGTTCGCTGGGAGACGCATGTCTCTGCTGACATGTCCATATAAGCCCTGGCTCTATTTATGGATGTGTTATTGTGGAGAGTGCGATGTAATTGGGCTACATCATCACTCTCGCAGGGCCTTGTTCAATCAAACAGACCTGCTGTCTCTACTAAGAGCAGTAAAACTCCAGTGCGTGGAAACATTTTTGTGAAATGTTTTCTTTCTGTAAGTTTTTACTGCTTGCTTAAATGACTGGTTAATTTCTAATTCATCCAGAAGTGAAAATGAGCAGAAAATATGCTCACCTTCTGGCTGCCCAAGCTTTTATAGCTTGTGAAGTAAAAAGCTGCATGTTTGTAATGAAAACAATTACATTTAAACCGGTTGCTTAAGGTTTGATTTGAACATGATATCTTGAGATGAATTTATTCCAAACACCCAGTTTTGACTTCACAAGATGATAATATATGCAGTAAGTGAAACTTATGCATTGAACAATACAAGTTGCTACGAATAACCTATGACGTATAACTAGTTGGTTGCTGTTCAAGTAGCTGAAAGTAGTGCCTGATCCTGAACGTTTTTCTAAATGTTAAGGCTTGCGATGACTCTTTAATTTCCACTGTCAAGCAGTGCAGTTATTTATCATAGAAAGTGCATATTTCTTCTTTGAACATTGTGTGGTGATTGTACAGTGCTGTGGTTTGCTCAGAGCAAGACTGTAATTTGTTTGTGTCTTTCTCGGCTCTTCCAAATTTCTAAGAGCGTCATTCCTCTCATTTTGGATTCACAGACACATTCTGCCCTTTTATTTTCACATATAATTTGATCAAATCACTTTAACTAGGCATTAATTATAATCTAGGAACGATTCTCAAAAGGCATCCTTATTTATATCTGTTCTTCACAGTTTTTATGTTCTCTGGATTGTTTTCTTTTAATCTCTGACCCTGTCATTTTCTGTTTCTCATATTCTTGTTTAAGTGCTTTGTACAATATCCCACCCTTTTATTGCCTCATATTTGATATACTCTTGTTCTCTTTTTAAAACTACGTCTTGTTTCATGGCTGATTCACCCTTTCTTTCCTATCCTAAACCACATCCTCTATGACCTCTCCTGCACCCCACACTCATCTCTCTCAAATTCTCTCCTACATTATCTTTTTTTTTTTTTTTGTTCTCTATAGAGGACGTTTGAGAAACAGACCAGTTTTGACAGGCAGTTGGGCTCTTTGACCGATATGTTATCAGAAATGGAGACGAGCGGACCTTTCAATCCAAAGGTAACTGCAGAGCTTTGACCTCTGATGTTGTAACTTGACCTTGAGGGCTCAGGGTTTTTTTTTTTTTTTTTTTTTTTTTTAAACCTTGATTATATAGCTTACCTAAAAATTACAATTGTGTTTAATTTGCTCATCCTCATGTCAACCTGTATGACTTATTTTTCTTGAGTAGAATTTTTAAAAGAGATCTTTAGTAAAATGTCCACGCTGCTCTTTCACATACAATGAAAGCATACAGTAATGAAATTTTACTAAACTACACAGTAGAAGTAGTCAAAATGACTGGTTTAGGGTGAGTAAATATAATAAACTAAATATAAATGTTTGGCAGGGGTCAACAGACATAGAATTTTTGATGGCTGATATCAATATTTTAGGCCGATGACCAATATAAAGCCAAATGATATAAAATAAATATACATATTGTAGTATTTACTTAAACTAAGTTTTATTTTTTATTGTCCATGACCATAACTGGATAATGAAGGAACAATCATTTTCACAATATGAATCTTGCAACATTCTGACGCCACGATTTAGGGATTTTGTAAGACTTTTAAGTTCCTTTTTCCCTCATCACATGTGTGATGTATATCTGTTTGTGTTTGTTTGCTCAGTTGCCTAGCCAGTTTTCATCAGCGCCAGCGCCAAAAACTGCAGCACCACCACCGACCGCTCCGAAGCCTGCCCTTTCCTTTCTGCCCCCTCCTGAGCTGCAGGATCGTCCTCCCCCCGCCCCTTGGGCTGAGGAGCTACGTGCCCGAACACGACCGGCCAATCAGAACACAACATCTGCCCCCGCACCTGCACAGTCATTTCCTAAAGGCCCAGCTGTGGCTCCAAAGACCAACTTTCCTCCCAGTCAGCCGAATTCAAATTTTGGATCCAAAACAATTAGTCCTGCACCTACCGGAGGAGCGAGAGGGTTTAATCACGCTGTTAAAACCCCTGCCCAAAGCTCTTTCCCACCACCTCCACCTGCCGCCCCTCCTGCCCCTGTTCCTGCCCCAGTTCCTCCACCAGCAAATATTCCTGCCCCTGCACCTACATTCAATAACTCTGAAACATCTCCCATTCGAAGTCAGAAAAGCTTTGCTCCGCCTTCTCCTGCTGCACCCAAGACATCACCCGTCTCGTCATTCAACAGACCAGCAGGAAACACTGTTCCACCAAAGGTGGGTGTGCTTCAGATTATGTAATGCGGTTATATAAATAATAAAGATAAAGTGAGGTAACAAAGTCACAAAAACTGTGACTGTAAAAATTAAAGAAATTTTCCTTTTAAAAAAAGTACTCAAGGTGGTAAAAGAGTACATTTTAGGATTTAGCTTAGTGAATAAAATTCTGTCTTTAATTTTGGTGTCATGACAATCATAAGGATTGATGCAGAACTGACTTTGCAGTGTAAAGGCAGCAATAATGATTAAAGAGTAGCATAAAATAAAAGACAATAAATTGAATATGCAAAAAAAGTTATTAGTTAGAATTAAAATTTTGCAATATTTCATATATATATATATATATATATATATATATATATATATATATATATATAAGAAGCTTCTTGAACAGCAAATCATGTTAGAAAACTCATGTGACACTAAATACTAAAGTAATGATGATGAAAATTCAGCTTTTCCGTCGGAGGAATAAATTATATTTTCAAATATATTCAAATAGAAAGTTGTTTTAAATTGTAATAATATTTCACAGTTTTATTGTTATACTGTGTTTTTATGATCAAGAAAATGCAGACTTGCAGAAGGATACTTAAAACATATAAATATATTTCAGGTGTCTGGTTCAGGTTCGGGTCCTGGTGGAGCTCCTCTCACTATGAGGGAAGTAGAAGAGCTGGAGAAAATGACTAGGGACTTTATTAAAGACATGGACAAACATCCTCCTGTGATCACCTCTCCTGCTACAGGTACACAAACACTATCAGCTCTCCTTCTACGTACAAACTCGGCTCCACCTTGTGTACACACCAGCACCCTTAAGATTTCAATTAGTTTTTATTCATTCTAATTTCAGTCATTTCCTGGGTTTGACGTAAAGTTAAGCCTCATACACAGGCGTCCATATGACTCTTGTTTAACGCACAGCAGCAGCTGTGATAAACACTCACTGTGCGATGGTGCCAGACGTCTCTTGCTCTTTCTCCGTCTCACTCTCTCTTTATCAGTCTATGTAGGTGTTCAGCTTGATATAGCTTCTCTATCTCAGTTTATTACTCTTATTATCAGTGTCTAAACAGCACAGAGCTTCACCTCTCCCATGTCTTGCATCTCTCTGGATGAGTGCTGTAATGATCTTGCGCTGTGTTTGTCAGTATTAAGGGTATGTTTTACTTGTGTGTGCAGGTGAAAGCTAAAATACTTTTTTTAATCCGACCTTTCAACTACAGCTGAAATAAGCAATTTGATTGGTGTTCTTATGTTCAGTGTTTGCAGGTTTATTTTTAAGCCTGGGATATTCTTGTTTTTAAATTAATTTAGGTCTTTATTGCCCAGTTTGTTGTTATGACCCTTTGCTAAGCCCCGCCCCCTAGATTACAATTGTAAGCAAGCATCATAAAATGTCCTGTAGAAATACAAAAAATGGATATTTGTGACCCTGGATCACAAAACCGGTCAATAAAGAATGAATAAGTTTTTCCGTTGATGTATGGTTTGTTATGGTTTGTCTGAGATACAACTATTTGAAAATCTGCAATGTGAGGGTCCCAAAAATATGGTGAATGACAACAAGTGCTGAGGTTAGATTGGTCAAGAATCTTTTTAAGGTGGGTCTTTGGGTCAGTTAGTGAGGCCAAACTCCAACTCTAACTCTAAAGACCTCTCCAGTCATCTAGTTGTCACTCCAGAGAATAATCTCTGTTTACTGCTCCCTAAATGAGTATTTCTTAACCTTCTAAATCACCCGTTATCAGCAAATCTCTAATATGAGTGTATTTTTCCTTTCAGAGGTGTGTGGTAAATGTGGAGAGTCTTTGTCTAGATCTCAGCCAGCAGTAAGAGCGATGGACAAACTCTTCCACTCCCATTGTTTCTGCTGCATGTCCTGCCGGCGCCCCCTACAGGGCATGCAGTTCTACGACCGTGACGGAACGCCTCAGTGTGAGGACTGCTACATGGTGAGACATGGCAAACTACATATTTGTGGTTTGCCTTTTTTGGAATCAGAAAAACAAAAACGTGCACTTGTATCCACGTGACTTTGCTCAACCATTTTGTTTACATTTGTTTTTCTTCAATGTTTGTCTCCTGTGTGTTTCCAGAATTCTCTGGCTGTGTGTTCTCGCTGTGGGGAGCGGATCACAGATCGTGTCCTGAAGGCGGTGGGCCAGTGTTTCCACGCCGACTGTTTCCTCTGCACTACCTGCGGCTGCACCCTGGAGGGCGCTCCATTCATCACCGATGACAATAACAACCCCTACTGTGTCAAAGATTACCATCGGTGAGCCATCACCAAATCACAGACCAGTCACAGCTCTCAGTTATGCATACACTAGAGCAGCTGAACTAATCATACCATTTAATCAGTCAATAATGTTATGAACATGTCAGAGAGGTTTTATTTGGGTTGTTCTTCAGCTATTGGCTCTATAAAATGAAGCTTCCTTAAAACTCAAGTTTCAAAATTAGTTTATTTAATTTTGTTGTGGAAATGACTGTTGGAAATGAATGTTTTTGGAATGTCCATGTCTTGGTTCGATGTTTATGTATTCTAAATACACAACATTTAATTGGTATGTTCATCTTTTTGTTTAATTGACTTGTAATTGACACATTTGATTGTAAGTGATGTGCATATTTCCATACTTCTTGTGTATTTGGATTACAGCTCAGATGGGAAATGATGCACAGAAATTATATTCACAAGTGATATTACATTTTGTCTTTGTGCATCACATGTCATATTTATCTTACATGTGCTTCCTTCATAAACAAGCATATTTTTATTTTTTGAGCACATTTTATTGGAGCAAATGTGTTTAGTGTGGTGTAAATTATGCAATTTAAGAATTATGCATTTTCATTTTCGTTATACCTTCTTGTTTTATAATGCTATTTTTATGATGGATTATCACATTTTGACTAGGATAGAAATAAAATAAAGTCATTTTAACACAGAAAAATGTATGTGATTTTCATAGAGCACAAAATTAATAGAATATAATAGCATTTAGAATAGAATAAGGAATCAAATGAACACTTGGGTCATAAATTCTGAAGTGGAATAAACACCCAATATAAAACGTTATGTAATATCTTAACTTCTCTCCTTTTTGTTCTCTTCCTCAGCCGTTTCTCTCCTCTTTGCGTAAGCTGCAATGAGCCGATTGTTCCCGACCCTGGAAGTGAAGAGACAGTCAGGGTCGTTGCCTTGGAGAAGAACTTTCACCTGAAGTGCTACCGCTGTGAGGTGTGAAGTTTATCTTTACCTATTTATTCCAGCCGCAAATTAGAAGAATTCTAATAAAAAAATGTCTCCCTTTCATTGCAGGATTGTTCTCGTTCCCTTTCCATAGAGGCAGATGCTGATGGCTGCTATCCACTGGATGGCAGAATTCTGTGCATGAAGTGCCATACCCAACGTGCCAAGCCGGCCAAACATTAATTGGTGGAACTTGCCACAAACCTAAACCAAATTTAAAACACATAATTGGCTCAGCATTGAAAATGTACTCGCCGTGTGTGTTTGTGAGTGTTGTACTTCTCTCTTCTGTATCACATTCTCATTTGTCTCATGTTTGCTTGATGACAGTTTCGCCTTTTCTCGACAAAGCTCTGCTGCTTTTTTGAATGGCCTTATTCAGAGCTCGGTTAATAGCTTGCCCTCTTTGCCCTGGCTGTTTTCTGATAGGGCTTGATGTGTGCGAGCACAATGTTAGTGCCTCCATGTTGAATGTTACAGTTTTTACCCCTAGATTGATATGTAAAGTGATTTTTAGGACTGTTTTTTTTTTTTTTTGGCTTGAATTTTTACTGTAGTGGCTGACTCTACTGTGCAGAGGTAATGTACTGCACTGCCGTCTCAGTTCAGCAAGCTGTACCACTCCCAGCATGCCTTTTTAAAAAAAAAAAAAACTCAGAACATCCATAAATTGTACCACAGCTATTGAGGCGAGATGTAACGTCAGTATATCCACAGCCATCCATGCACTTTCAATAAGGCTTTCCGAAACATCCCTTGTAGTTGATGAGAAGGGCTCTGTGTAGTCGTGACAAACGTAAAATAAGCGAAACAAAGGTAGGTAAACGCAATTTATGTATTTGTCATGCATGCTTCGTTTATAGAACTGTTTACTTGTAAATGAACAAATATTTTAAATAGCACATTTGTTTTTGTACTGAAATCCAGCAAACGAAATATGTGATGATACAGTAAAGTAAGTTTGCATTGCATTGCTTTTTTTACAGCCAGTATCAGTTTAGCCGGTTGTCATTCCACATATCGCCAAGAGGTATTTAGCGATTGCACAATTGTAGGTCGATTTGTTAATTAAAAAGAATTTCCAAAGAAAAGCACATCAGTCACTGAGCCTAGTAATAAGTCTGTGACATTGTAGCTAAGGCTTTTTTAAAAACATCTGGGTTATAGATCGTGTTATCTGCACAGTAGCTTCAAGAATATACTTAACTGGCCTTTTGTTATACATAGCAAAATTCATCACATAACTGTACAGTTCATTTTATCATTTTTTCTTAAAAACAACAGTGTTTCTGAAATGTTTTATTTTTAACAGTCAGCACTCCCTGTGGTTACTGCGCAGAATTCCAGCTTTCCAACATTTCGTGTTTTCGTTGTGTTTTTCATAGCAACTACTGTCTCACTAACACCACTTACTTTGGCTTTAAGGTAGCACTGATATTATTTTGAGACTTACATCTGTATTTGCATACAGTAGCTCAGAAATGTTTTATTTATCTTTGCACCTCAGTGTGTGTTTTCCTTCCTGGCGTTGTCTCTTGATTAACCAAGAAATTCTCGTATTTGATGTATTGAATAAAATGATGGCTGCCATCATAAAAAAAAAAGTTACTTGACCAAACACATTATGCATGATTTGTTGTTATTGTTATTACAGTGTTTTTATACATCATGTTGCACGGTTGCCTCATTTTCATGCTGGTATCACAATAATGCTGAATTCAGTAAGCTGTTATTGACCATTTGAACATTTGTGGTTTAGCCTCCATGTATTTACCATTTACCAGTACTTTGTCTCGCTCTTTCTTTCTCTTTTTTTTGTAAATTGAACATCTAAATTCTTCTCTTAATATGTGAATGTGTGTATGTTTACGGTCGAACGTATGCCAACCTGTTATTTTTGCTGCCATTGTTTTTCTTCCACATTTGTACTGTATTCTGAACTAATAAAAGTATCAAATTGACAAACGGAGCACTTTTTTCTGGACCGAGTTTAATTTTCTTCTTAAAATAATGTGTATTTTTGAAGGTCTGCATGTGTTTACGTTTTTTGTCATGTGACTGCTTCCAAACATGTTCGTTCCCACGCAATGTGTGACGTGCTCTTTTGTGGTTTAGCTCTTCACACACCCCTTCAATTCTTATCAGCTCGCCCCAGCCTCACATACCCTACTGATAGTCATGAGTGCCGACGTCCGTGTATGTAAAAATGTCACATAGAAGGTGTATATAAATGAATATTAATTATGCCACTTCCTACACTGAGGTACCTAAAAATGTACTTGCAGTTATTTTTTTCTATTTAGTGTTGGTGCTTCCTTAAGTTTAACTTGGGTGACTTGTTCCAGTTGATGCATTTTGGAGCAGGATGTATCTTCTGGCCCTCATAAATTTATAAAATGGTGAGATTTGTGAAATATTTCTAGAAATGCCCCATTTGTGTATATGTGAAAGAGAGGGGTCTTGTGGGAAGCCAAGTCATTACATGTTTATCAGTCAGTGTAAGAGTGAACAGAGTGTGATGAGGGAAGATAGTAGTTGATGACTTGTGGTTGACGGAAGAGAGATAGAAAGAGGAACAGTGTGACGAAATAGAAAGCTTCACTGGAAGAACATTATGTAGGAAGAATCCTGACCAAACGGACATAAAAGAAGAACGAAGAGGAGCAAGATGGATGATAACCCAGCTGTTCATCAGGTAAGGCCTTTTTCTACTTTTCATTTTTGGGCTTCTGCGAGTTTTATTCATAGGACAGTTGTAGTCACAGGAAATGACAGAAGAAGGCGGGATGGGATCAGGAAGCACCACAAGCCAGATTCGAACTCGGGTTACCCATGTAAGCACCACCAAGCACATTTATCGGTGTGCTTTAAAGTTTGTGCCTAAATTTTAAAGTTCAGCATTATGGTGTTATAAAGTTTTCTATATTTAATAGATGGGTGGTGTGGTGTAGGCACAGTGGAGATTACCAGATACATGTCCTCTAGTCATCAGCAATGTGGCAGTTAACCTAAGGTTACTGTCTGCAAAGGGAAGTTCATGATGGTGTTCAATTACACACCTCTATGGAATTCTTGACTCTGATTGGTCAGTCGCGACATTAAGCGGTAAAACGTTGCACCGTGGTCCATGACAACACTGTATAGGTAACTGAAATCCGCGCTACTTTCTTTATATATAATGTAGTTATATTTTCCGCTGTTTGGCGAAATTTGCTTGGTTTAAAAGTGAAGTTGTGCTTCATATAGGCTACTGACAATGAACAAATGGACATTTTCTCCAAAAATCTCACTTAGCGAACTTACCTTGTTTGGTAAGAACCCATGGCGCCATTTGTCAACTGTACTGAACGACCTGAGGGAACTTTATATTTATATATATATATATATATATATATATATAGTTATTTTGTTATAATGCTGTAATATTGTTTTCGAGCTCATTTGGTGTTTGCCTATTTTGCACATTGAAAATGAGTATTTTATTTATTCGTAAAGCTTTAAGAGCTTATTCCCTCGTGAACAGCGCGAGTTCGATCGGCTTGTTGTCTTTTCCTGAAACTTCTTGACAGCTCTCCAACTGTTGTTTTAGTGAAGAAAGAAAGAAGTAAAGACTACATAAAATAATATATCAAATCAAAATGTCAGGTTCTCATGTTTATTAATTTGATGAGAAGCTTTATGTTAAGCAGGGAAATCTACACATTTCCTTAAAGCATGAAAGACATCAAAGCAAATACTACTTGTTTCTTCATTTCCATTGTTCTTTAGTGAACACTCTCTAAAGACTCGCTCTCATTGCGGTTAGATGTTTGAATGGCAGTGTAATTTCAATCCATCATAAAGTCTATGAGTTACGCATTCCTGCTTTTCCCAGTTGTGCTTTTAAATGGACATTTCCATACAAACTTCCATCTCAATAAAACATAAAGAGTGAGTGAGTCATTTGCTGACTTTATGTCTCCCACAGGAAATGGTCACAACATCAGAGGAACAGTCTCAACCAAATCCAGTGGGCTGCAACAAGTACCGCAGGCTCCTATTGGTTGTCTTTTCCTTCTCTCTCTTTGCAGTTGCATTAGGTTTGGGGGTGTATTCTCACCTGCAAAAGACTGCAGACCCCTGGACATCACAATGGAAACCGGGTACAAACAACTAGGAAGTACAGTAGAACTTCTGGTATAGTTTTAATAATAGTGGTCATCAATTCTTCCTCTTGTTCCAGCTGCTCCTCCTTGCCTTTCTCCTGCCTGTATAAGAGCATCAGAGCATTTTTCTGGTGCCATGGATCCCTTTTCTCGTCCCTGTGACTACTTCCTGTTAGCCTGTGGGACAAGTGGATATTCCATGAGTGATCGAAGACACAGAGCCAAGGGGATATCCAGTGAAGACTATGGAGAACTGGACAAAAAAAAGGAAATGAGGAGAAGAGAGACAGATTTTCAAGGAAACAGTGATGGACGACTTGTCAAATTTCCAGACAGAAAGACTGCTTTACTGAAAACTATTAAGAAAATACTAGGTTAGTGATTTATTTATTTTTACCAGAAACAAATGGCAGTTTAATAGTGTCTTCAGTTTCCATATCTCCATATCTGCTTCTATCTGTCTATCTTATTGAGCCTAAGCTGGTTTGCTGGTCTTCTAAGTGGTCAGACTGGTCTGTTGGTTTTAAAGTGGTCTGGGGCACTAATTTCCTCTCAGGCTGGAACAAAAAAGTTGAATTGTAATGTAAATAGCAATAAATATTTTCTTGCATATTGTGACAAACAAAATGATTTATCGGACTGGATTGTAAGAAAGGGGCAGAGTTTTAGCTTACTATATGATAGGAGAAATCTGGTATATGTCACCAAAGGGAAGTCGATTGTTTCACTATATGACTGAGTGATGGCATTTTGATGAAAAGTTACAATGATGTGATTACAAAAATTATAATAATAAATATAGCTGCAAAAAGCGATTGCCAGGGTTCAAGCACTTAAGGCATTTAAATATTAAAAAAAGACATTACGTATTATTTAGCAAGGCTGTCCCTATGTGAATTAATGACTAAAAAAGCATTTTTGGCAAATCCAGGTAATTTACCATAGAAATACGATGTTAATTATCGTTTATGGCTGCTATAGCACAAGCTGTGGTCCGATCTCCTCAACATTTTTCATGCTTGTTTAAAATCACCTGTCGCATATGCTCAGCAGGTTTCATGAAGTTTGTCCTTTAGGCTTTGTAGAATTTTGAGTTTGTAAATGAGAATTTTATGATTTTGGGGGCGAAAAACTTAAAAACAATTTTTTTTTTTACATATTTTCAATCATTTAAAAAAATGATTTAATTGACAGCAGTGGTTCTCGTGGCAAAGTTGTCCAGAATAAGGACATAACACAAATATTGTGCGTAAAAAGTACAATCATTTACACGCTTGAAAAACGCGATAAGCATTGTCCTGTCACCTCAGATTTAGCTCTTTCATAAACCTTCTGAGTTTGGCAAAGATGTTATAGGCATTTTACTGAAACCGTTTTGGCTCCCCTTTGCGATGGTGAGTTTTAAGTCTTTAAGACTAACGGTTTGGTTTGCATGATCAGTTTTATGTGGAGATTGCTGATCTGTGACCATTCTAACAATTACAATAGGATTTCAGCGCTACAGGAAAAGTGAAAAGTTTTTGGAACATTTTGAGCGCCCCTAGGTGTCTGGATGCAGTATAGGTCATAAACCTCTCAATGTAATCTAATGGGACTTGAGACAAACTAAATAATCAAATTACACATTTGGGGTATCATTTTAGGTCATTTGATGCTATGATCTCTACTTTGCAGACTCTGGCTCTAAATAAATCTTTACAGACTTTGTATATTTTTGTTTGGCAGTCTATGGCTTAAACCCCTAATAAAAAAGAAACATACATGGATGCCTCTTCCCAATAAGTTCGATCTTGAAGTTTCAAGTTGCATTTAAAAAATATACAGGATGAATGTCTCAAACCGATTAAATCCAGCAAGCCATCTTTGGCTGGTCATCTCATAAGTCATTTGGCTAAGTCATCTAATAGTTAATCTCAGAAATGATTTATGATGACTGATTGTATAAAACAATGTTGAACCGTCTTTGACATTCAGTCTGTGTGATCCCTGTGTGATCAGAGGCTCCTGAGGAGGGTGTTTCCATGACTGCAGCCGAACAGAAAGCAAAGAAATACTTCAAGACATGCATGGATGTAGAATCCCCAGAGAAAGAGGGTTCAAGACCCTTCCTCACACTACTCCAGCAGGTACACACACTTTTTAGGATAAAGGAAACTAAAAGCTGCACTACATCATGCATTTTGCTCCAATGTCTATTATTTTTTATTCTCTCTCTCTCTTTCTCTGTGTGTGTGTGTAGTTAGGTGGTTGGGCAGTATCAAGCGGATGGAAACAGACAGATTTTAACACCACACTGGCCCTGCTGATGAGCCAGTACTCAACATTTCCTTTCTTCAGTGTGTATGTAGGGTCAGACCCTGGTCAAGAGCAAATGGCTTCTGATCAACACTACATACAGGTGATTACCAATGAAGGTAGAATATAAGCAGTTGGTAGCTGGATTACAGTTATTAGTATGATTTACAGTTTTCGTAATATTGAAGTGAACGGTAGTCTATGTGGGTTAGACTGTGGATCATATATCAGTACTTTGGCACAAATGCATTCAATGACTACCACAATTCTGCGTACCTACAATTTGCATGTGTACATCTTCAAAACTGAGACCTGTATGAAGAGTTGGCTTAAGCATTGAGAAAATGGCTCCTTGCAATTATTTGCTGTAATTATATCCTGCACTATTTATGTTAAATAAAATGTCCATGTATATTTCCATAGATTGATCAGCCTGATTTTCAATTTCCTATTGACTGGAATAACATGACACAGAAATCCAAAGCAAAGACTCAAGTAGGTATTTTACATTTGACTTAGCATAACACACATGCTCATAATGCATCATTTATAAATGGCTCTTTAATATTTTGCTAACTTATCTTTTGTTGTCTCTGTTCCTCTTTCTCAGTATTTGCGTCCATTCTTCATGTCATGTGGTCAGTACTTGGATCTGTTGGGCGTTCCCTCAAGTAAAACCACTCAGCACTGCGGTCTTTACATATCTCTATCCACAACTCTGGCTCTGGCCACAGCCCCTCTCCAGTACCGCCTCAGTCAGAAGTTACTCTACAACAGAATTACCATTCAAGAGCTACAGGTCTGTGTGGAAATCAGATTCCCTCCATGACATGCAGTACTAGGCAAAAGTTTTAAGCAGGTGTGAAAAAATGCTGTAAACAAAGAATGCTTTCAAAAATTAAAGTGTTAAACTTTTTTTTTTTTTTTTACAAATGATCAAAATAGAGTGAATGAACAAAAGAGAAATCTAAAATCAAATCAATATTTGGTGCGACCACCCTTTGCCTTCAAAACAGCAGCAGTTCTTTGAGGTACACTTGCACACAGTTTTTGAAGGAACTCGGCTGGTAGGTTGTTCCAAACATCTTGGACAACTAACCAAAGATCTTTTGTGGATGTAGGCTTTCTTACATCCTTCTGTCTTTTCATGTAATCCCAGACACACTCGATGATGTTGAGATCAGGGCTCTGTGGGGGCCATGCCATCACTTCCAGTACTTTTTGTTCTTCTTTACGCTGAAGATAGTTCCTAATGACTTTGGCTGTATGTTTGGGGTCGTTGTCCTGCTGCAGAATAAATTTGGGGCCAATCATATGCCTCCCTGATGGTATTGCATGATGGATAATATCTGCCTGTATTTCTCAGCATTGAGAGCACCATTAATCCTGACCAAATCTCCAACTGAATACAGAAATGCAGCCCCAAACATTTAAGGAACCTTCCGTGTTGCCCGCAGACACTTATTATTGTACTGCTCTCCAGCCCTTTTGTACTGCCTTCTGCTACAGCCAAATATTTCAAATTTTGACTCATCAGTCCAGAGTACCTGCTGCCATTTTTCTGCACCCTAGTTCATTTGGCCTTGTTGCCATGTCGGAGGTATGGCTTTTTGGCTGCAACACTTCCATTGTAACAATCCCAGCTAGAAGTACCTCCCACCACTCTGTTACACCACTCTGGATTCTCAGTGGTTTCTGCGAGTTCTGAGCTGATGGCACTGCTGGACATCTTCCAATTTCGAAGGGTAGTAAGCTTTCATCTGCTGCTGCACTAAGTTTCCTTGACTTAACCACTGCATCTACAATCCTCAACGTTGCCCGTTTCTTTGTGCTTCTTCAAAAGATCCCCAGTCTGCTTTGAAATCCTTGTCTGAGAGAGACCTTGTTGATGCAGTATATCTACCTTGTGTCTTGTTGCTGTGCCCAATCTTGCCATGACACGAAACTGTCTTTCACAACCTCACCTTGGTAGCAGAGTTTGGCTGTTTCTCTCCCAGTTTTAAGCCTCCTACACAGCTGTTTCTGTTTCAGTTCATGAACCTACATGTGACATTGATGATCATTAGCACCTGTTTGGTCAACCCGGTATCACACCAAGACGTGACATTATCACGTTGGTCCACTTTGAAAAACCTCCTCAGACGTGAAACTTACACGGAAAAGATTAGAATGTAAGTCAGTGACAGGCATAAGCCGTGATCCACACACGGATATCTGGATTCATTTTATATAAATTTATACTTTAATTGTAGCACCTAGCCCCACCTTTACCCTAAACCTACCCACTTATATAAAATACACTCAGACAATATGCGCGCAGTCACAAGTATTTATTGCAAAAACTGACCATAAGCAGTAAAAAAAAGCCTTACAAACAAGTTGTGTTGCATTTCAAGTCCTTCTGAAGCCTGAAGTCTAAAAGTAAAATATAAGCTTAATCCCTGAAATTATCCGCTCTCACAAGACACACAAGAGCCAATAGAAATTTACAACCAAGCAATAATGTGCCAATAATGGCAATATCATTACCCAATATTTGAATCCAGATATTCGTGAGTGGATCAACGACTGACTAACGTTGTAATCTTTTCCGTGTAAGTTTCACATCTGAGGAGGTAAAACCGTGACAGCTACACGTTTTTCAAAGTGGACCAACGTGATAATGTCACGTCTTGGCGTGATACCGGGTTGGTTTGGTACAATTAGTTGATCATACACCTGACTATAATCCTACAAAATCCTTGAATTTGTGTAAGTGTACCTATAAGAATTGATGCTGGTTTGAAGACAAAAGGTAGTAACACCAAATATTGATTTGATTTAGATTTTTGTATTTGTTTGCTCACTTTGCATTTTGTAAATTGACAAAAATAAACAATCATTATTTATATTGCTGAAAGCATTCTTTGCTTACAGCATTTTTTCACACCTGCCTAAAACTTTTGTACTGTACTGTATGTTAGTAGATTAATAAAACAATACGATTGTCCACAATCAAGAAAAAATCTAAAACGTGCCACATTCTTAGAAATGTATATGGTTTTGGAAAAAACTTTTATCTCTTTTAGAAGACAACCTTCAGTTTAATTATGCCATGTGCGGTAACCACAGTATCAAGTAAAAAGTATATTTTCTTTTTTCTTTTATGTATTATTTTATTATATTTTACAAAAAAAAATACAAAAATGTGTTTAAAATGTATTCAAAGTGAAATCATATTTTTGTATCATAAATTATATGCTTATAAATATATTAATTAATTATAAAAATAGACATTTTGCAGTAGCATCATATGATCATCATAAAAGATTATCATGTGATATTTTACAATGTTATAGTCATATAATATGGACCTTCAAACTGTCTTCTCTTTCATACTTTTGGCTGTTTTTTTGTTTTTCTACAAATCTTTGCATATCGGCAGAGTAAATGTAGTATTATTCAAATACTATTATATTTATTATAATATTTATTTTTTATTACTAGTTGCCATTCTAATTTTAGGTTACAGTTTAGTATTTTTGTATGTGCTTTTATCATTTTTAAATGTAACATTTTTAAATTCATTTTTTAGTTTTAGTTAAAAATAAAAATCTTGAACAAAAGATTTTGCTGGTTACATCACATGACTTGGATTTATCTGACGTTTTTTTAAATAAGCAGTGAAGTTTTGATATAGTATTTTTCAAAGAATTCCATTGGTTTAATGAGGCTGTTTGTCATCGTTATGATAATAGCACAGTTAAAACCTTGACATTTTTGACACTATTCCACAAAAATGAATTAATTTATATTTTTTTAAAATTCAGATAATCATAAAAACATGTACAGCACAAAAGACGTGCTCATATTATTTTGTGAATACATTGCATATTTTGTATATTTTTAATACAGTAATAGATCTGGACGAAATAATATTATCATGTTATTAACCAAATAATATGCAGTATCTATGATGTGTGATAATGTAATTTTTTTCTGTCCTGCACAGATTCTGGCTCCAGCCATTGATTGGCTTGCTTGCCTACAAGCCACATTTCAGCCTCTTCCTATCAACCAATCAGATCTTGTTTTAGTCCACAATCTCCCGTATATTATCCACATGTCCGAGACAATCAGTAAATGGCAAGTCCAGCACAAGATGATGGGCATGTAAGTCACTTTGTAGTCATAATTTCTTGAAAAAAAAATTATAGACCTTGATTATTAACACAAATGTTTGTGCTTATGTGTAAATTTCCACAGCGGTTCACTTCATACATACATGATCTTTAGCCTTCTGCACACACTCATTCCCGCGCTGGACTCCAGGTTCTTCCAAACTAGGAGAAACTTTTCCATTGCGACTGGAGACACACAGAAGGTAGGTCAGCATTGAAGGAAATATCCACAATGCCTGTTTGTGTGAAGTGATGCAGTGCAGACTGTTATATTATGTATCACTTATATAGTCTTTTGATTTTAGGAGATGCCACGCTGGCTGCGATGTGTTCAGCAGACGGAGCGAGGGTTTGACATTCTGATCAGTCATGCAATTAGAGAAAGACATGCACAGAAAGAGGTACATTTTGATTGGATGTCATGAGGAAATAAAAGACTATGCATGAACATGAATTTAATAAAGCAATGATACATGACATTTGACAAGTGTTTTTCTCTCTCTGCCAGGCTGAAGAGTTGATTCATGATGTTTATTCATCCCTCAAAAAAAAACTAACAGATTTGATCTGGAGGGACGACAGATCATCAGCATTTATTTTGCACAAGGTATGTTGTGAATGATACAAAAATATACCCTACTGAAACTGCATCTGGATTTTTTGTGTAGATATTTTGTGTATTTTTCAGATAAAATCACTTAATCCAAGACTCTCCACTAGAACAAATAACCTCAGTCATGCAGAACTCCATCTCTATGCAGAGGTACATGAATGAATTGGAATTGATTTTGATGAGTGACTTAACAGTCAGTGAGTTGATTGAAACCCTTTCATTCATGAATTCCTTCATTGGCTGTTTCTCTCTCTCTCTCTGTACTAGGTGGTTTTGAGTGAGAAGGATTTTTTCTCCAACTACCTGCAGATGCTGGTGCTGGAGCAGAAGAGAAGGAGCAGACTGCTCTCACATGGCACACAGACTGATGGGTTAGTGCTCTCATATTTGCACTGACATTTAGAGTAATGTTTTATCAGTGTCTTTAGATTTATTATAGTTTATTCTATATGTATTTTAATTAATTTACATTTATTGAATTGTTTTACATAAAATGGGTATTTGTAAGATCCCCTCTCATAATGTAAAGGGCTTTGAGTGCTTTTGAGTTTAGAAAAGTGCTTTATACTGTAAATGTAATATGAGCAATTATTATATAGTGAATAATTTTTATTTCACATGAACTAAATCATCCATTAACTGACATTACATTCATATTTAACTAATGCACATTTTTGTCTCACATTTAATTTGTTCAAATTCTTTAGTACCTGGATTAGTGACAGATATTTTCTTCCAAATTGTGATGCACATATGAGCAAAAATAGATTATTGAAAATAAAAAATATATAGGGAATAGTGGAAGATCTGAATGTGAGGGTTAGTTTACCCAAAAATGAAAATTCATCAGTGACTCATCTTGCTTTCACCTGTATGTAAACAAGGCTGATTACGTTATAAATAAGCCAGCGATATAGTTTATCTGTGGCTTTATCATTATGGTTGTGGTGCAGACCCTGCTATTCATTGATATTAAAATTATTTTTAACCTATATCTTTATTGTTATCTTTATAGTTATCATGCTTGGTGTGAACGGGCCTTAAGTCATTGTCATCAGTTTTACATCTCTGTCTTCCCTCACCTCTAGTTTGTCTATCACTCCATCCATCTCTGGAAATGACATCATCATCCCTGTTGGAATGTTTGTGTCACCCTTCTTCCATTCCTCATATCCCAGGTATCACGTGACATCATACAGCAGAATATTCATTCAGTAGTAGTAGTAAAATAGTGGTATTCTGTAACTTGAATGAATGAACTTGAATAGTAACCAAAATCTGACCTTGTTTTTATGCCTAATTTTTTTTTATGCACTCTTTTACTTTTGAATTTGTAAGATATTTAAAGATTTACTCCACCCCAAAATGAAACATTTGTTATTAATCACTTACCCCCGGCTTATTGTTGTTGTTCCAAACCTGTAAAAGCTTAATTGGTCCTTGGAACACCGGTTAAGATATTTTAGATGAAAACTGGGAAACATCCCATTGTCAAGGTGAAGAAAAGTGAGAAATATCGTCAGAATAGTCCATCTGTCATCAGTGTTTCAATCTGAATGTTATGAAGCAATGAGAATACCTTTTGCATGCAAAGAAAAAGAAAATAAGAACTTCAGCCTTGATAATTGTCCCCTCAGCATCTCTCTGCATGACTGTAGTGCCATTTTGGATTATATACACTGTTGGGTGATTAGCAACAAAATTTTCATTTTGGGGTGGAGTATCCCTTTAAATGTGGATTATGAAAAACGTTATATGTATATTTTTACATCAATATTCTATAGGGCACTGAATTATGCCACACTGGGATCTCTGATGGCTAAAGATCTTCTTCACCTTCTGCTCCCTGACAGTAAGTCAGTAAGGACTTCAGTCTGTATCTGCATGTGTGAGTGTTTGAATCTTTTTAATCACCTTCTATGTTTTTCATCACTAGTCCACACACGGGCCAGCAATCCAGAGTCAGTGAGCATGTGCATATGGTCTCATTATGTGAGTGTGACCAATGATCCGGGACGGGTCGGCACATTTTCTCTTCCTCCCCCTAAACAGCAGGAGGTTTGGGTGCAGTACTCTGCTCTACAAGTGGCACTGGATGTAAGCCGATTTACTTTAGTACAGGGGCTTTCAATCTTTTATGCCATGGGCCCCCAAATATGATTATCCTCTGGAAATCTAAGATGCAGATGGGTTTGGTCTTTGTTTATTGGAACATATTCAAAGAATATGTAAGGAATAATTGACGACGGGCCGTTGAATTATTAGAAAAATAATGCACACCCGAGGTGGTGATGCGGCCACG
>JAUCMS010000028.1:4702610-4718526 GCA_032357445.1 Enteromius radiatus | reverse complement strand
AGGAATGGGATGGCACTTCAGTTCATAGAATGAGTAAAGGCAGGTGAGCGAAAACTTTTGGTAATATAGTGTATGTCCTCTGAATGTCCTGTCTGTTTCCCCACAGTGCCTGTTGATGTTACTGGACAGTCCTTTGAACAGAGCTGGACTGCTGCAAGTGTACATTCACACTGAGAAGAATGTTTTGATCGAGATCAACCCACAGACAAGAATTCCTCGCACTTTTGCACGATTTTGTGGACTAATGGGTAGATCCACTATATTTGCATGTTTACTATAATCAGTTTAGCGATGCAAAAAAACCCCCAGTAAGTTAATCTTGCTTCTATTTGTCTTCCTATAGTCCAGCTACTGCACAAACTGAGTGTGAGAGCAGCAGATGGTCCTCAGCGTTTGTTGAGGCTGATTAAAAACCCAGTGTCGGACCACCTGCCACCTGGATGCCCCAGATATTCGACATCATTCAAAGCAGGAGATGCTGTTTGCCCCAGAACAGTTGTCCCTAAAGATGGACCTGCCGCTATTATTATTGGAGCGTTTGCGCATGGAACAGTGAGTCTGTTTATACTTCTCCTCACAGCTACATTGAAGTGTATTCTCCATGCATAGAATATAATTTCATAAAGGTGAATTGTGTAATTGCTTTTGCCGTAAATCACTGATCTGTTTCTCCGTCCTCTCGTAGGTGAATGTGGACTACACCGAGAAGACTGTGTCCATCAGTAACTATCCTCTGTCTGCAGCTCTGACCTGTGCCAAGATGTGTTCAGCGTTTGAAGAGGTTTGGGGAGTGTTATGACGAAACCAAACTGTTATGAACTGTCAGGAACAGACCTTTGGACTGTGTTGTGTGTATGTATACAGTCCGTTCCTTGGAGCAATCATTGTGTCGTATGAAGGCACAACAGAGGAGAATATTGCATGTATTATAACACAGTTTTAACTCGCACTGATGCAAACCGTGATACCCTTTAAAGTGCGGGGTATCAGACTTCAGTTTCATTTTGTATATGTATATGCATTTAATAATAAACGCAGAGATTTGCATATGTGGAACACTTTGCCTTTCTTTCCTCCTTTATGTAAACAGTAGCGTGCAACAGCGGGTCACTTTATTCAGCGGAGCTGGTTTGGGAAGGTTAGATAGTATTTTGCTTTGTGGGAGTGAAAAATTGCTAGTTGTGGCTAGAGATCTGTGTGATTAATCAGGGGCAGTGTAATTTTTCTGCTGTTAATTTATTTAATTCTCACTGTGAATTTAGGGCGCTTCAGTGTTTTGGCTCTGGGCTTTAGTTTCTTTTCCTACAGCTCTCAGGCTCTATTGTTTCTTACAGCGTTCATTTGAACAGTTCACTTCCTGCTGCAAGTTTTGGCAAGTCGGGATGTATTTGTAAAAATCCATGTTTTTAAAGATTGTTATTCTTGGTTGTGTTTCTAAAAAACATTGTTAGTTAACTATGGTCATACATTCCATTGATCATTATTGGTAACCACGGAACGTGCGAACATTGTTGCTTTTGGGAAATACTCCCCTGGCTATTTACAGGGCAGTCGTGGTCTAATGGATAAGGAGTTAGACTTGTAACCCAAAGGCTGTGGGTTCGTGTCCCAGGTCCAGCAGACCAGGTGGTGGGAGTGAATATCTCTCCACCTTCAATACCACGACTGAGGTGAGACCCTTGAGCATCTTCCAACTGCTCCCCCTGGCGCTGCAGCAATGGCTGCCCTCTGCTCTGGGTGTGTGTTTACAGTGTGTGTGTGCACTTGGTTGGGTCACCATACCTGGCCACAAGTCACTTCATTCACTAAAGACAATTTTGGCTGAAAAGACGGCAGTACCTTTCCTAAATGCGAAAATATTTGCCTTCTTTACCTTTCACACAGCTCAGACCTCAAATTTAAGTTTCAATTTAAATATAAATTTAACTTTTTCATTGGATCTCATAGAAGACCTATTTTGATTAGAAACAAAAAAGGGAGTTAATTTAGTTCACTAAAAGGTGGAGTTTACATCAGACCCTTTTGTATGTCAAAATGGAGAAAACCTCTCCATTAATACTTTCTAAAGGTGTGATCTTTAATCTACATTTCCATGATTTTTATATTACTGTATGCTTATTTTAACTTATTAACTTATTAAATTTTTCTGTACTAAAAGATTGACTAAATAATGATTTGTGAGAGTATAATTTGAGTTTAACATATATAAAAAATACACAAGTGAGATACACATGAACTGTTATGTAAACAAAATACAAAACCACTTTTATTAACCGGGATATTTATATATACATGATGTAGAATGTACATGTTCAGAAATCAAAAAGTTTTTTAAGAGCCGTCTTCCCCTTCTTGTGTATTGGTGAGTTGAGAGCAGCTGCTTGCGTTCATCGTCTCCTCCGCAGTGTTCTCCAAAGTCTGAGTCTCATCCATTTCATCCGCGGATTCGTCGCTCATTTCTGGATCCTCGCAATCTTTAGATTCGTCTACAGCAGATTTCTCTGTGTCTATGGGTTCCAGGTAATGACAAACTGCGCTCTTCCTGCCGAACGATTCTTCCTCGTGGAGAGCCAGCACCTCTATTCGGTTGGAGATGGGCTCGTCCTCCTTCCTCTCTGACAGGAACGTCCGCTGAAGCATTAGCTTCTTCATTGTGTGACACTTGTATTTAAGAAGTGGATTAGAGCCGGCGCCGTCCTCTTCAAAAATCACACAGGTTCCGATGGCATCCTCGTATTCCCCAGCGAACAGATATCGACCCACCTGCATCATGGGCTGCTCGCTGTCAATGTCTACAATCTTACACGTGCCCTGCCGACTGGAGATTAAATCAGAGCTGATCATCCCAGACAGTTCCGCCACAACCAGCTGCTCCTCTTCCTCCCATTCATCCTCCATGGCTGTGGTTGATGAAGTAGTTGCACTCATTTAACTCTTCGAAATGTCATGCAACTCATAAGATGATGCGCTCCGAGAACTTTCAAGTGGCGATTATTGTCGCAGAATGTGTGCGACGGAAGTAGTAAACGGAGGTCCGATTCATATATGGGAATCGGTTCTTTTGAACAACATATCTATTTCTTTCTTTCTTAATCATAAACCCATG
Organism: Enteromius radiatus; assembly: GCA_032357445.1. Taxonomy (NCBI): domain Eukaryota; kingdom Metazoa; phylum Chordata; class Actinopteri; order Cypriniformes; family Cyprinidae; genus Enteromius; species Enteromius radiatus. Next base: position 4,715,420 of record JAUCMS010000028.1, on the reverse strand, counting down.
TCATGGTTCTGTTGACTGAAATATATACTGACAGTATCTTGCGAACTTTATAACTTAGGCCTGATTTACTATGTATGTGTAGGATACTCATATATTATGTCTTTGTTTGAACTTTATTACCTCCCCTTTGGCAATTCCTATTTGTTGTAAATTATTATTCTATCATTTTCTTTTTTTCTTTTTGATGACATTTATTAACATTGTATATCATTGTTCTTTAAAAAATGAATAAATAAATACATTCAAAATAAACAATCTTCGTTTTCGAACCTTCTTAAAATCTCATATTAATTTAAACCTCGGTTCGCCTATTAAAAACAAAAATCAATAGATTAGGAAAAGATCCGACTCCAAAGAATGAATCGTTCATTCTTTCAGTGAATCGTTCATTCTTTCGGGCTTCCATAGCAACTTCCGGGAAACCAACGTGTGCTGAAGTCACATGTGCGCTAGTTCGTAGCAGCATGAAAGACACATGTACTCAAGCAACGTTCGTAAATTAGGGCTAAAAGTTCTCTGAGTGTCTTCGAGAAGATCGGAATAACCGGAAGAGCGTGTTTTTGTTAAACAGTGAGTATCTGATGGCATTTATTTTGTGTCTTTATCGGTTCACAGTAAGCTGTTACTCTCGTAGTTTTCAGCGTGCTAGTTAATGCTTTGCAAAAAACATGTTAGTGTTTATTTTCTGAATACAGTATTGAGTTTACTGCAATAATATAAACATAACGGGTTTGTATATTAGTGGCCTTATGAATATAGTAGCATTACCTATGTAAAACTGATACAGCTCCACGCTCGAGCTTACAATCAACCAGCCAACTAACGTTAACGTTATACAAGTAAAAGCTCGTTTTTGTCAGGATTACAAGCTAGACATCCAATTTACTACAATGAACGCTTTGAATTGTATAGACAAGTATGTCTACATGAGCGTGTAATCATACTGGATGAAAGCCACATGGGACATGCCCTGGCGAACGATACACACATTGTCTAGGTTTCTGGCTTTAGAATTAGGTGGTTGTTGTTGTTGTTGTTTTTTTACCAACTTAATAATTGTTTATTTGTATTGTTACTGTAGAGAAACTTTGTAGGTGTCAAGCATGGGCAGGAAGTTGGACCCCACTCTCAAGGTGAAAAGAGGACCTGGGCGTAAGGCCAGAAAACAGAAGGGAGCAGAAACTGAGCTGACCAAGTTTTTGGTTGATGGTAAAACACACATTCTCTGAGCGATTTGGTCATTGGGCTACATTGTCTTGTTTTATGTATTCATTATTTATATATTTATTTTGTATTATATATTTAAAATAGTTGAAACAATTGTTCTTTATTTGCAGAGGATGGGCCAAAAAAACTTTCAAGCAGAGGAAGAAAACGGTAAGTTTCTTTTAAATGACTGCATGCATGCCATTCTTGTATCTCTGTAGTAATTAGTCCTGAATTTTATTCATTTTTCCCCACATAAATTTCAACAGAGCTGCAAAAAGAGCTCAAGTAACTAAAGAACCCAAACAAGAGGAAAAACCTAAGACAGGTAATTAAACATTTAAAAAAGAAATTATAATTACAATTACATTGTTTCTGCATCAATATACATCAATTATTTTACTATTGCAGGATTCTCAGATGAGAATAATAAATGGCTAAAACCAGCACAGAGGAAGCGAAAAATTGAACAACCTGAAGAAGATGAGGACAGTGACAGCCAATGGGAGGAGGAGGAAGATGATGATGATGAAGTGGGCTTTAATAACAAGGAAATGAAGGAGGAGGAGGATGACGATGATGACGGCGAAGATATGGTTGATGACTATGGTGCTGATGATCAAGACAGCGATGGGGAAGAGGTATGATTTAAACTAATGAAAACATCTGTATAGAGGAACTTTTGTCCTTTCTCGAATGTCGGAAGTTACAAATCTTTTTTTCCTCTTGGCATTGTCGCAATTAAGCTTGGAGCAGAAAATACTGTATTTCACAGTTCAGTTTACATGTGAATGAAAAGGTCAAAATAGATTTGGTCACTTAACAAAATAATTATACAACAAAGTGAGGTTATGACAACATTGTAGCATACTACCATTATTGTACACTATTAAACAATCAGCATATTATTCGAAGCATAGCCCTTACCTTATTGTAATCCTATCATTATTTGCCCTGTCAGCTTCTGCCAATTGAGAAAGCTGCAAGAAAACAGAAAAAACAAACAAGCATGAAACCAGAGAGTGATGATGAGGATGAGGATGAAGAGGAGGAGGAGGAGGATGACGAAGAGGAAAAGGATGATTTAAAGGAAGATGAGGATGAAGAGGATGCTGTACAGGCAAATATTGACGAAACTGAAAAATTCAAACTCCCAGGTGCAGCAGATAGAGCGAAAGAGGGTGAGTTCAGCTTTTAATATGTCAGCAAACTAGAACAATTCCCAGCTTCAGAACTGTTATTGAACCTATCGTCTCAATATGTGTAGGTCTTTTACCGATGGACCTGCAGACCATCCATCAGAGGATCAAAGATAACGTGGATGTGCTGTCTCACTTCACTGAGAAGAGGGAAGAGGGCAAGGAGAGATCGGAGTACCTCTCTCTGCTGGCCTCTGACCTCTGTACCTACTACAGCTACAACGAGTTCCTCGTCAGCAAACTCATGGACCTTTTCCCTCTCTCTGAGGTGTGTGTTTGTGTCTGCTAATGAAGAGTAACTTGAATTGCTGAAGTATAGATGCTTCCTGTTTTAGTACCACCCATCTGCTTCTTCACAAGGTGTGTGGCTATGCTAACAGGATAGAGGAGCTGTCTGTCAAGATCTGAAGGGGTGGATGGCCACACCTCCTCCACCTCTATATGAATTGGCAGGACATCTGTATTAGAAAACAACTTTGTAAAACAAGTTTGTTTCTTATGTTTTGATTGATGTACTTCTATGATTTCAGCTGATTGATTTTCTTGAGGCTAATGAAATTCAGAGGCCAGTAACCATCAGAACCAACACCCTAAAAACCAGGAGGAGAGACTTGGCTCAGGTCTGAAAATATTCCTTTTCCATTTTTACCAAAATGTTGGAGATGGTCCTCACTGCAGAAATAAGATCCAGGGGCGAGGTTGTAGATGTGGAACCAATAACGCCCCCTGGATTTTTTTTTTTGCAGTGAGGGGCACTGAAATGTTGTAATATTTTGTATTAGAGTCCCATTTGCACCTGCTTTGTGCTAAATACTCAAGCCTCATGACAGCTAGTAAAAAAAAATGCATGTGACACAGTGCAAGCACAATGTGTTTGTAGAATAAATGCTGACATGTATTGATACTTCTGATCAGAGTTAAAAGGGAGAATGTCTGTCAATCATTCATTGTGCAAAATATTGCTGGTGATATGTGACTTTATTCATATTGGGCTTCAGCTAAAGTAACAATAAGCCTCTCATTTGAAGTGTCACATTGACAGTAAGATTAAATTTGAAGATTAATTTGGAATTAACTGGTTAATCAGATGAAAAAACTCAAAATGGGTCCATTAGAAAGCTCTTCAATCAGTGCAAAAAGTCTTAATTCATAAAGTCATAAAGTGGCATAAGTTGTTGTAAGGAATGAATAAATACATGCAAATATTGAATATTTTCTATATCCTCATTACAACACTTCACAATGACATGAATACAGATTCACAGTTGTATAATCTAATGACATGTTCTTTAACACAGGCTCTGATTAACAGAGGAGTAAACCTGGATCCATTGGGGAAATGGTCCAAAGTGGGTCTGGTTATCTTTGACTCTTCAGTTCCTATAGGTTAGTTCCAGTGATTAAAAATGTTTCTTTATCTTTTAAGAATAAACAAATTCATGTTATTTGTATTCCTCTGTTTTAAACAGGAGCGACTCCTGAATATCTGGCAGGCCAGTACATGCTGCAAGGTGCATCATCGTTTCTGCCTGTAATGGCGCTTTCGCCCCAGGAGGGGGAGTCAGTGCTAGACATGAGCTCCGCTCCAGGAGGCAAGACCACATATATGGGTGAGCATATGCTTCTCTGTGACAGTCACACCAACTGCTGTGTTATTGTACAGTGGCTAATCTTCGTTGAGCAATTATTGGCACAGTCGACACTAAAGATTGAAAGTCAGATACATTTGTGCAGTGTTATATTAAATTGAATGTTTTGGGAGTGTGTGAAGCTAAAATGTGTGTGATTTGTGTGATGCAGCTCAGCTCATGAGGAACACGGGCATGATTGTGGCTAATGACGCAAATGCAGACAGACTGAAGAGCGTGGTGGGAAACATCCATCGTCTCGGTGTCACTAACTCTGTCATCTGCAACTATGACGGCAGACAGTTCCCCAAGGTCTGCACCATCCTCTTTTTTTTTTTTTTTTGTTCTGTCCTGGTTTTTTGGCTTTCTGTTAACAATGTTGTGTCATTTGATATTGTTTTTGGTACACATCTGTTTTTTTCATATATACATTTCTATGTGATTATGTGTGTCTAATCAGATGTTTTATTGAATGGTAGGTGATGGGAGGTTTTGATAGAGTGCTTTTAGATGCTCCCTGTTCGGGTACAGGAGTTATCTCTAAAGATCCAGGTGTAAAAACGAGCAAGGTACAATTCTGTTCTCTTTGTGGCATTTGATATTGCAGCTTTTAATGACCAGCCTTAATTCCTGAAGACTTTTTTTGTTACTTTTATGTGCATTCTCCATTGGAACTGAACTTTGTGTCTGTCTCTCAGGATGAGGCTGATATTCTTCGCTCGGCTCACCTGCAGAAGGAGCTCATCCTGTCTGCTATTGACTCTGTCAATGCTGATTCTTCAACCGGCGGATATCTTGTTTACTGCACATGCTCTATTATGGTTCGTTGCACACACATTATTGCTATTAGAGCATGGCTAAATAAATATTTGCTTCGTTTAATACCCAGTATACAGTACTGTTATTTAATAATGGTTTTACTGAAAATGAGTTGATGTTTTTTTTTCCCTAACTAATTCTTAAATTCCTAACTAAATTGGCACTTCAGTAAAACATAGAACTCAAATTTGAGACGAAAAATTATTTTGGTTAAACGTTTAATAATGCTGTTTAGTATTGTAAGTTTTATGATTTCAATTAATTACACATGCTTTTGATGAGTAAAACTTAAAAATTGAACAGAATTTAGGAAAAAATAAATCCGGTTTCATACGGCCCTGCCTATACTACTTTACTTTATTCATTTTTAAAAGTCACATACCCATCAAGACATTTATTTGAGTAAAAATGCAGTATTGTAATATTATGAAATTATTATTACAAAATTGATTTTCTATTATAATTTTTGCCTACATTTTATTCTATTTTCAAATTAACTGTAAAATGTATTCCTGTGATAGAAAATCAGAATTTTCATCATCATTACTCCAGGCTTCAGTGTCACATGATCATTTAGAAATCATTCTAATATGCTGTTTTGCTGCTTAAAGGAATAGTCCACCCAAAAATAAAATTTCTGTCATTAATTATGCACCCGCATGCACCCTGAATAGAAAGTTAAAAAGGATCGCATTTATTTGAAATAGAACTATTTTGGAACATTATGTTCATCTTACTTGTCAGGGTTCTCCAAATGACTCAAAATGTTAATATCTTGTATTTTATTGAATATTTGTGTCTCAGAGGAGACTCTGGACCATTTAGGCTTGACGGGAACAAATGACCAATTCCTTAGAGGCCAGCCATCATAATACGTGAGATACCCTGAACACAGCTTCTCACATGAGACATTTTGGCCTGGAAATAATGAATCCTTCGGGGGACTTGAAGTGTTAAAAGAAATATTTTACTGACCGTAGCTTTAGGTCACCAACAACAAATACACAACATATGAACTGAGACTGAGTTGGTGCAGTAAAAACCTTTTCTAATTCTGACTCGACGTGGACCGACCCAGATATACTGCATTTTAAACAAGTGCTGTAATGCAACATTGAGAGCAGAAGTGGAAGAGATGGATTGAGGATAATTGTATGAATCCTGATCTGAAAACCCACTAAAATGTGCAAATGATTACATCTGATATTCTTTAAAACATGCTCATTTTTTAAAATGAATTTCTTATGAAGATGTGATTTGTCTGCCCCATAGGTAGAGGAGAATGAGTGGGTGGTAGACTATGCTTTGAAGAAGAGAAATGTAAAGCTGGTCCCTACTGGACTAGAATTTGGCAATGAAGGTTTCACCAGGTAATGAGACTTATTTAAGATCCATCTACAGTAATAAAGACTGTGCTCTGAGTTTGTAATGTGAATTTGCCAAAGAAAGTGTAAGAAATTATGAAGTGCACTTAGAAAATACCATCTCCTCTTCACAGATTCAAAGAAAAACGTTTCCATCCCTCTCTCAAACTCTCACGCCGATTTTACCCTCACTCCCACAACATGGATGGATTTTTTGTGGCAAAGCTAAAGAAGCTTTCTAACACCATCCCCACCGCCCCAAAAGAAATAGGTGTGTAATCATTTCCCATTCATTTCCACATCTTGTTTATTTTCTGATCTGATATTAATTCTATTAACTATTCTTCAGTAGATGAAGTAGAATCTTCAAAAACAGAGACCGCAGCCTCATCGGAGCAGATCCAGAAACCAGAATCTAAGCAACAGAAGCCCGCTTCAACTCCAGAGAAAAGCAACATGGGCAAGAAGCAGAAATTAAAACAGAAGAAGTCCGAGCTGGCCATTGTCACAAAGAAAGCTGGAGTGAAATCTGAGAATAAAAAATCTGATGGTCCCAAAAAGGCCAAAATTGCTAGGTTGGATGTTGAAGCATCCAAAAAGAGTGTGAAACCTGACAAAAAGCAGAAGGTAAAGGAACTGAATGGAGACTCAACAAAAGAGGTAGAGAAGAAGAAAGAGAAAAGCCAGTTGAAGAAAAAGAAAAACACAATGAAAAAGAAGAAACTGTTGAAGAATCAAAACAGAATGGGGAAAAACAAGTTTAGGAAGTTAAAAAATGTGCTTGGACGTCAAGAAAGTGGACAGTAAAATTCAGTCACTTGTCGTAATGAATTGACATGGACCTTTGTGCTCAGGACTGAGATCAGTCATTGGTTTGACAGGAAAGTTAAAGGCCTCAAAAATGATCTTTTAGAAATCTACACAATAATTTTGTGTATCTATCTTGCTTCCCAAGACTTTTTTCCACCGTATTGTTATGGCTTTACTGTGAGGATTGCTTCAACCTTGTAGTATACATCTTATAAATATATGTCATTGTCCGTTTTTATGGATTTTGTTTTGAGAATGAAACATTTAACTGAAATACTGCAAAGGAGCGAGTATGTGTTTTTCTGTCACTTATTAAAAAGAAAGTTTGAAATAAGAGGTTTGGTGTCTGAAACCTTGAAGTACTTTCCCTGGGAGGAGAGTGACTGAAATTATATTTCACGGCTTGCTTTAACCTGACCTTTCTTTTCAAGCCTTTCAGGAAGTCACCTCGGAAAATCAGATCAAAAACTGTTGAGGTAGAAGTGAAATCTTCCTTTGAGCCTGGGTGCATCACGACCAGAACCTATTGACCTCACTTTTCACATCGCTTAGCTCCCACCATAGAACATTTATCAGTGCGCAAAAAGTTTTCTCCAGGTTCAAATGGCTAAAACGCTCAGCAGATGAACTTCAGCTGTGAGCGATCTTTCTTCCCACCCTTCTGGCCTGGTGCCTGTGTAACCATGGTAACGTACTTTTCGCATTGTACGCCGCGAAGCCCCGAGCTAGTACCCTCTGAACTGCGATGCTTTCTCTGTGCTTGCATTGAATCCTTCTCTCTTTACAAAAGATGGCCCAAAACGCCATAATTATCTCCGCTTGTTCCTCCCAAAGCTGTTAATTCTGTTGAAATGTAGCGCATGTGTAGGCAAAGCATTTATTTTAATCCCATTGCCGTGATTACATGCAAGGAGATAATTTAAGGTTGTGCCTGAAGGGTAAACGAAGCCATTCAGCAGGCCTATGAGTAAAACGCTTTAGATCAGACTAGTTTGACACCCCACTGATTAAGTGGTATTGTAGAAGGGTAATTATGATCACCTGCACATATGATTGCAGGAGTAGGAGTGTCCAGTCTGTCTTTAATAAGGACTACTTTCCTTGTTTTTTACAGTCTAGTTGAGTTTGCTCCTATTGTGTCACCAGTATATTCCACACTTGCGGTGCTTAGCTGCTAGACAAGAAACATTATTAGTACTGGTCATTTGCACAAGTGAGTAATTGTAAATGGGTTAATGAGTGAGGGAGTTTTTAACTTTTAGATTATTTTCAAAGATGTAAAAAAAAAAAGTTTCTATGAAATTTATGTCTCAGTTGTTAAATCTTTTTATTTGTATAAATATTTACACATAATAACAAAGTGATATAGGTTATATAAAGTTGTGATCATAAGTTTGCACGTCCCTTGCAGAATGTGAATGTGTTATTTCTTGTTTAGTACTGTCCTAAATAAGCTATTTGACATGACAGATGATGTTTACATGTACTCCACAAGACAAAATAACTGTATTTATAACAATGACCCCATTCAAAAGTTTGCATACCCTTGAGTCTTAATACTATGTCTAATTTTCTTGGTGATACACGAATGTATGTTTTGGGATTGTTGGTCCTGAGTATTTCAACTGCCTGGTGTTCTTCAGAAAAATCCTCCATTGTTTGGTTTTCTTCTGCATATTTGAACCCTTTTCAAAAGTGACTATCAATATTTTCACACTTAGGGACTCATACACAGCTAATACAAAAGCTGGAAACATTTATTAATGCTCAAAAAGGCAAAGCAATGCCAATGCTTGAGAGCTTTTTTTAAATTAAGTATGCCACCACCAATCTGTAGCGTAGCAGCTAACAACTCAAACCCCATAGAACTGAGGTAAAACCAGCAGCAGAAAAATAATTTAGCACATGAATCGTTTTAATAATAGCATTTCCATTGGCCTGGGGTGTTGCCTGTATGTAAATGTGCCATCCCATCCGTCTCTTAAATTTATGTTCCGCTACATTTGTTATGTTTTCATTTAGCGCATCTGAGCATGTTTGTGTCTTGTCGTGACAGCTCAGTTTGACCGTATAGTTAATCCTCTCACAGCCAGTGTCTTCATTATATCCTCCAGCTAGCTATATCAGGAATGACGGCAGAAACGTGTAGGCCTTCGCTGAAGTCTGTACCTGGGAGACAGCTGTCAAACCCAACTAGCCTACATAGCACTGTTTCAGCCACAGAACAGCTCAACTGAAATTCTGCTATTATTTGCTCTCTGTTAAAAAACTTCTGACGTTTTTTTGCATGCATATGAAATACCAGATTGATTGGTTTAAAAAAAAAATCTACACCCTGCATGTTTTCGTTTCATTGCACTAGCGCGTCTACACTTTTCATGACAATATCTGTCAGCTGTTTAGTATGGAGTCCCACACATGCCATAAAGGAAAAAAATATATATTGTGCGCATAAAATAATAATTCAATCCCCCATTTTTCTAAATCGTGCGCACAGCAATATTAAATCACGGCCACGTTTTAGTATAATCTAGTGAATAAATGCAGCCTATTACAGTATATCATGCAAAAAGTTTACTTAAAACGAGGAAACAAGTTAGTAAGTTTGCATGATTTAGTAAACGAGGGATCATATTATTACAATTTATTAAAACAAGGCAACGCTTTATTTTATTTTATAATTTTTTTCCCTCAGCATGTCTCCATAGTTTAGAAACCCAACAAGTGGTGTTAATTTCGGGAATAAATTATGAATTTATGAACAAGTTCTTTTCAATGAATTAATCCTAATTACCAAAGTTGAAAAATGACTCACTCTGAATTTAAATTAGTTAGATCCACCAAATGGCACAGAGACAAACATATGTTCAGGTCAGATAGCAACAGGTTAATAGTGCTAATAGTGAAAACACTTAATATGATCTCTACTGGAGTGACAGTCCTTTTGCTCTAAAAGAATGAAGAGAACTGATAAATAAAGAGAATTGATATGAATTGTTATTGGCAGTGAGATATTTGTTTACTTCCTGTAGAGCTTGAAAGGTACAGCATAGCTTGTTGATCTGTTTTTGTCCCGCGCACAGCGAAGGTCTGTCACAGCTGGGTCTGACAGAATCACTACCCGTCTCAGGCCATCACATCCTCTTTTTCTCTCTCTCTCAGTCTCACTACAAACTTTCTGAACTCTGAAACCTTTATTTTGAAATGTAGTGCTCTTCTCGGGGTCTGTTGTCCTCTCACCCACCCACACGCCTACACAGACAAATCTGCCCACTCTTGTTTCTCACCACACATGTGCACGCACACACACACGCACGCTGCTAGATTCCCTGCCTACAGAACTGCAGAAAACACACACACACTCACACACATACCACCTTCGCCTCTTTCTCTCACTCAGAGGTGACACGCTGGTGGGCTCTAGCCGTATCCTACCATACCCTCGTTTTCATCCTTGTCTCATCCCTCTCTTTTTTCGCCCACCCGTCCTCCCACACGCCTTCTCTCTCGTTCTAGCGTTCTCTCTCTGTCTCGCTTTGGCTCTTTCTCTGTGTCTCTTGAGTGACAGTCAGAGAGGACTGTTGAGGCCAATTACTCTTCTGCTGTTTTGGTGAGTGTGTTATATAAAATAAGAGCACCTTCTGCTGTCTGTGAGAAGCAGACATCTCTACTTCTGTGTGTCATGTCCTGCAACTTGGATAAACTTTTTGGATGATTCTGTATACCTAATATTTACGTGTATTATTTTAGAATTAAAAGGGGTTATAGCTGATGTTTTGGGATAAAAGGATTCATTTTAACACAACTTTCGTGGCCAGAATAGTTTGTATGAATGTCTGTACCTTTTTTTAATCAACTGGTTAACTTGCACAAAGCTTCCTCTGCTACTTTCTGGCTCAAAGTTTGATTTGGTAACATTTGATTCATGTGCTGTTTGCTCACTCTCTGTTAAAAAACTTCTCCACTCACGTTTTTTTGCATGCAAATATATGAAATACCAGACTGATTGGTTTAAAAAAATATATCTAGACCCTGCATGTTTTTGTTTCATTGCACTAGCGTGTCTATTAACTTTTTATATGGAAAGCTTTATAAAAATAACATGCCTTTATCTTCTACTTTTCATTCTACTACCCTGCATCTTGCATTTTTAAATGCAAAACATGTTCTGGGTGAATGTCCCTTTAACACTTTTCATGAGAATATCTGTCAGCTGTTTATATGGAGCCCCACACGTGCCATAAAGGGAAAAAAAAATTGTGTACACGATAAAATAATCTGCTCCCTTGTTTTACTAAATTGTGTGCATAAAATAATAATTAAATCCCCCGTTTTATTAAATCGTGCGCACAGCAATTTTAAATCACGGCCATGTTTTAGTATAATCTAGTGAATAAATGCAGCCTATTACAGTATATCATGCAAAAAGTTGACTTAAAACGAGGAAACAAGTTAATAAGTTTGCATGATTTAGTAAACGAGGGATTATATTATTATTTTGTGCCTTCAATTACAATTACAACAAGGCAACACTTTATTAAACTATTGATTAAACCATTATGGCAGTTTTAATTCATGTGCTGTTATTTTACACATGCATACATATGCAATCAATTGTTTCTGCTTCTTCTTCACTTTCCTTTGATCTGGGGATTCAATATTCTTTCAGAAGACGCATAATAGCGCCTCCTACCGTATAGCAGAGAAAAACAACAACAAAATCAGTGGGAAATGATAGCTGATTAACAAGGGTGTAGAAGCACCTAACTATGATTGTAAGCCTAAAACAGATATTTCCAGAAAAGCTATTCCTCAATTCTGATTGGTTGATTGGAATGTTGTTCCAGGAACATCTTGTACTTGGTGAAATCACGCTTACCTTACAAAAGAATGGGACAGCACAAATTATATCAACCAGGAAAGAAAACATCCCGCAAGTATCACAAATGGCTTGAAGGTAAATCGTTATGATTCTTGGTATAAAAACTTTTTGACAACTCTCATATTAAAGGAGGTGGCCTACATTTTCATTTGACTGATATTTGTAATTAGAGTAAACAGGCTCTGTAATGTAAATGAGGTAATTAGATCTTGTAAATGTCTCTGTCGCTAGGTTGCTGCTAGATTGGTTGCTAGAGGCAGCAGCTGGCTGGATAAACCTGCGATCCTTCACTGTGTGAGAAACTCAGACAGGGTACACAACCGTAAAAACACTGGCTTCAACCTGATCAAACACGACAGCCCATCTCTGGACGGCGGACACTGATGCTTTTATGAAGCCAGGGGTACCTCAGGGCTGTGTGTATGGTTTTCTAGAAAAGTTCTTGTCAGGCAATTATTATGTTGGCTCATTAGACCACTGTCTCTTTGTATACTGTGAGTTAGATCATAAGCATATACTGTTTTTGTGCTGTGGTAACAGGATAGTTTTTGGTTGTGACACTGGATTCTATATTCACACGCTTACTGTAAGGTCAATCTTTTTGCACAGTTTCAGTTTCTGTAAATATACAAATGATTCCAAAACATTTTAAGGGCTGGTTGTTTTTAGAGCTTAAATTCTTTTAAACAGGTTCATTTATGTTTTATTCAGTTGCTTGTGATGTACTGGGTAAGGGTATTTCAAAAATATTTTATCACAATTTCTACATGATAAAACGTTTTAGAGTTTGGCAGAGCTAGAAAAATGTATGGTCATTATAAAAAAAAACGTCTCAGGTTATGTATATAACCCTAGTTCCTTGAAGGAACGAGACGCTGCGTCACATGACGCTTTGGGAACGC
>JAUCMS010000028.1:4691831-4702510 GCA_032357445.1 Enteromius radiatus | reverse complement strand
ACACATTCAGAGCCGACACGCTGGAGGGCGTTCCCAAAGCGTCATGTGACGCAGCTCGAGTTCCTGAAAAGGAACATGTTTTATTCATTTACATTTTGTCTGGGTCTAGGAATCACTTTCCTATAATGAAGCATCCAGGACTAAATGAACCCTGTTCAAAGATAACACAGATTAAAAGAAAGTTTTTAATTTTAGCATATTTGAATGGTTGTTTTGTCACATAAAGCCTTTTAAAGTCAATTTTAATGTTCGCTGGCCTCCAATTGAAAACTATTGAATTGAATATTTAATAATGAAATATTGCACAAACACTGTGAATTACATACATTCATTTGTCCCTATGATACTAATCAATAATGATGACTAATTAGATGACTAATAATTAATTGTGTAATGCAAAAGAAATTAAATTAAAATAAATATTATAAGTACATGCAAGGTAATGTATTGCATGTAATTTAGTGATGTATTGTATATACAAAGTGAAAGTTCCAGTGGAAATCAAATTACAGTTACATCTGAAAATTGAAATTGAATTTTAATGTCATTTAATCCTAATTGTAAACTGTAATGTAAATAGCAATTAGTGATTTTCTGACTCTGAGACTCTGCAAAAGCATCCTAAACTAAAGTTCTGCTCATAAGTTTTTTATTGCACAAAATTGTATGAATTGTAACAAAATAAGAGGATCATAAAAATGACTTGCTCTTTTTTTCAGTACTTTCCTGAATAAACTTTTTGGCATAGACCTAACTTGTTTAGATATACTCTAATGCATTTATAAAAATGGCTACATTTAAAAATGTACATATTGAATCTTAACTGTCTGTCGTTGTATGATCCTCAATTGTTTTTTTGTTTTGTGATTGTTGTTTGTGAGTCCCTTGTTTGTCCTGTGCAGTTAAATGAAGCACTGTTCTTTAAAACAAATAAACTCCAGCATCCTCTGTGAACACTTTCTAACAATGACAGTATCATTTTGTGTTCATTTATTGACGGAACTATTACAAAAGGTGAAATTGTTGCTTACGTAAGAAACACAATGCATCAAGAGCAGGGTGTGTAAACTTTTGAACAAGATGATATGTAAATATTTCTTATTTTGTTTGAATGTTTTTCTTATAGTTCTGGCCTTAAGAAGGTAATAATTACATGTTAATCTGTTCATCCAATTAAAAAACAATTTACACACCAGCAGTTAATACATTGTGTTACCTTCTTTGTTTGCATCAGTAATTTTTCACCCCTTCTTTTGCAGAGGAAAACCAAGTCCTATGTTTGGTTGATGTAATTTTTCTCTGGACCCTTGTGTTACATACCTTGTGTTAGTATTTTTAAGTATTGTTACAAAACTTGTGTATTCTAACAAAATACTTTTTGTGTTTTAGAGTCTTAAAAATACATCAAAAGTAACCTTCCTAACTCTATGTATATAACATATGTCCCAATCCAGTTCAGAAGATGATGAAGAAAAGGGTTCAAATAGGTTTCCAAAAACAAAAAGACCTTTAATGGAACAAACTAAAATAATCCAATGTATCAGCATACCTACACACAAGTAGCCTAATACCAAACAACAGCTGAATGAGAAGGAAGAACTTAAATACACAGGGCAATCAACTCATAGATTCTTCTTTTGTTAATTAGAAACCAAGGAGAAGGAAACTAGAACAAAGGAAGTTTAGCCTTGAATGAAAACTTTGCAGTTGTTTGGGATAAAAAAAAAAAAACCCTGCATCAGTTATATAACATGAAGGTCAAGGGACTGAAATATTGTGGAAAAAATGTTGATTTTTTTTTTCAAGTGTGGAAAAGTGGAAAGCATGCAGACTGTCTTTTTTTATTTGATTGGAATTTATTTTATTCTTTCGTCTGTGCACCTATCAAAACATTTTTACATTCGGAAAGCCAACAAACAAAATGTCACAAACTGCCTGTTTTAGGTTTGTTTATTTGAATTTTTATATATATATATATATATTTAGAGAGAGAGAGAGAGAGAGAGAGAGAGAGAAGAGTGATGTATATTTATTATTTACACTATTTATTGATACAGTTGTGTATCTTCTGAGTAAATCACTTCTAAACAGTTTTTATTTGTGTATATTAACACATTTAAGGGTGTGTGTGTGTGTGTGTGTTGGCTCTTGTATGGTGTTCTTGAGGCCAGGGGGAGCAGTAAGCAGATGGCACTGGCAGTCTGTGATGGCACTCGCAGAGAGAGAAAAAAAATAAAAGACACAAAGACATTTCTCACAGTGCAGATTAATGGGGAAAAAATGAAAGGTTTCATATTCAATAAGCGACTTCAAGCGCAGATGCACTTTAAAAAGGAGTTTTATTCGAATGAAGGATATTGACCCTGAGTTTAAGACTCAAGCGTTTGCTTTACATGACACAGGAACAACTCGAAATGTCTCTTTCCTATTCAAACAGACATTGAAAGCTCTATATATCTCCTTGAGTTAAGTCCACCAAAAAAGCGTTGGCCTCTTCTCAACAGACAGAATATTCTGCCAGCCGCTGGTGCTTTTGGCAGCCAGAGTCGCACCTTGCAAACAGAGGGATGTGAGGAGACAAGGGATGGATGGATGAGGAATGAAAAAAAAGGAAGGGTGAGATCATTTGAAGCAGAGGGCGGAGGGAGACAACACCTGGTTTTGGTGCCCTGCGCTTGTGTCATATATGATGTCATATTCCGGGCAGAAGGTGGTATCCCCCCGACAACATCAACCACCCCCCCCATACCTCTGACATCATCTCAGAGACATCAAGATAATAAGGTGCGAGTGTGAAGGAGAGAAAGAAAAGGGAGGGAAAAGAGGTGTGTGTTGTGGAAGGGGGGGACTTGTAAAGCATATATAGACACCTCATCCTTACTATTAACATACTCACCCAGCTCACGCAAACACACACACACACTCACATACAAACAGCACTTGCTTTAAAACACATTCCTGCACACAGAGGAAGGAAGAGAGCAGAGAGGGAAAGACAGGGATGCTCTTAACAGGTGCCTAGAGAAAGAGAGAGAGAGACAGAGATGGAGGACTAAAGCGTTCAATCAGGTTTTTAAAGCTCTTCCGACTATTATTGGTGAGTAAAACTTTATCTGCTTATTTTCTAACGTGAAAGAGCGGAGCCATGTTAATCGGTACAGATTTTTACTTTGAAAACTTAGTTTAATAACTACATTTGTGGAGATTTATGTCAGCAAGACTGTATTACTTTATAAATATTAAATGCTTATGGAATTTTGCATGAGCATCGTTAATATGGAATGTGCAAACAAGAATTGATTTGTTTTATAATTTTATGTTTTTATATTTAGGCTGATTTAAATCGAAAACCATTGTTATTTTTAGTGTAATAAAACAACATTAAATAATATAGTGATAATAATTTTTGTAATGGGGGAGGGCTTTTCTGCAGTGTGATGTATTTATTTTTTGTATTATTAGTGAGATTAGCCTATTTACTGTTATACATCGTAGCCCAAGATGCTTTTGTTTCCTTTCCAAGATGATTTTGTTCTAATCTAAAGTAACTGAATTTAATCAAAATACATAACAAACTAACCTCTTCCTGTGTTTTATTGTGTTTCTTTGTATGTACTGTGTATCGTTTCCTGCAGAATGTCATTCTCTGTTTGTTTTTCCATGCTTCTCTCTCCTTTATCTGTGTTTGAGTGTGTTCATCTAAATCTGTTCATCTAAATCTATCTATACCGACTCACATTAGCGGTGTATTCGGGACCAATATCACTTGCACCATGCTGTGCTCCTCTGTATTTGTGGTGCTCCTAGTGCTTCTGGCCAATCCGGTGCCGGGCCACACCCGAACCCTTCACACCCCCGACAAAGCAATGCAGGTGGGCTTCCTCACAGGACTAAACACAGTAGTAGATAGAAAGTAGTCTTAGTCATTAAAAAGATATCGTCTCTCCATGTTGCAGGTCATCGAGCAGTTCCTTGAGCGCTACAATGACCTTTTGACCCTTGATGATCTTGAGAACCTCACGAGCGACCAATCGGAAGAGCCCATGCAGACCTTCAGCTCTGGGCTAAAGGTGGCAGAATACCCCAAGTGGATTGACATACCTGTGCAGAGCGAGAACGCCTGGCTCCGCCTCTTAAAGGGGGCTCTGGCCAATCAGAAGCGCGCTCCACCGGACCGGTTGCGGAGGGGTTGGAACCGAGGGTGTTTTGGCCTGAAACTGGACCGGATTGGCTCTATGAGTGGCCTGGGCTGCTAATAATTAACTGAAAGGTGGACAGAGATGAAGAGATGACTGTTAGCTTTAGGTAGTGGACTCAATGAAAACTAGGTGGACAAATTCATTATATTGTGTATTTCAATATACTTATTTTTACATGGGATTTGAAGTGATATGTTGTTTAACTGTATTTGTATTTATTTCTTAACAAAGGTAGTAGTGTTTCTGGTTCCTTGAGATGTAGATGAGATACAATCATTACTAGTAGTCTGCTAGTAAGCAAAGATCTTAAAGTAACGCATCAAATAGTCTCAAAATGCATGATTAGAACATATGCTGCTCACCTTCTGTAGTTTTTGCATGAATAAAATTTCTTCCTCGTCATGGTTCTTTTTGCATGTCTCTTAATTCCGACACCATCAAGGGTTTATTATGCTTTTCTAAACCTAGGTGTCCCAGGTGCTTTTCTAAATCGGTGTGTTCTCCCACACACTGCAAATCAAGGAGTTCTTGGGCTGCGAATATGCAAATGGGAAAATGTGACAGGATTTTCACAGTCTTAATCAGCTCCTATTGAACAAAGACACGCGGGCTGACACACATCCTTCTGTGATGAGAAGTGGGCAGTCTGGGATAAGTGAGGTGTACGTGCAGGATTTTTAACTGTTAAAGGAACTGATGGAAATGATTTTCTGAAATATAAGCAAATTTAAATAGCATCGCCCCATAAAAACGTCTCCACTTGTAAAGCAGAGAAGGAACTAGTCTTACATGCATCCACAAACACTGAATCATTTGGGAACTGTGTAAAAAAAATCCCTTTATTTCTTACCAGATGAGCCTTTGAAATGTTTATGTAGGCGTTGGGATTATAGTCCATACTATGTTTAGGCACAAAATCTCAACTTGAACTACATTTTATAGAACAGATATTCTCTCTAAGAGCTGATGAATGTTTTTTCTCTGTTCTGTCTCTTATTTTTGCAGTATAACAGTTAACATACTCTTAAATCAAATGTTACCAATTTCTAATGATTATGTTAAGCTACCTCAAAGTAAGTATAACGCATTGGTGTCATTATAAGTGCTATTTTACTTGTGGTCCTTTATAATCCCTTGCTGTTTGTGCACATTTCCAATAGACTATATCTGTCATTTTCAACATATATGAATTTATTGTGAATAAGTCAATAAGAAAATGATCTGAAAACAACAAACATACAGTCTCAGAAATAAAGGTACAAAAGCTGTCACTGGGGCAGTACCTTTTTAAAAGGTACATGTTTGTACCTAAAGGGTCCATTTTGTTACCTTAAAGGTACATATTAGAACTTAAAGTGTTATTTTGAAAAGGTACTGCTTCACTGAGAGCCTTTTTTATTTCTGAGATTGTACAAACAAACAGAAACACACAACTGAACAAAATCAAACCAAAAAAGATAAAAAGTTCCTTATTCTATAGATTCTATAGGTAAAAGAATTGTATATATGAAATACAATTACATTTCGCAATATGTTTATATTTTTTAATAAACAAAAAATACTCAGTCTACACTTTGTAAGTTACATTATTTTACAATCAATCTTGGTCATTTTAAGTCATTCTGCGTCCAAATTGGATGTTTGCTGGGGCCCCCTATTGGGCCCCGGGCCCCTGGTTTTCAAATGGAGCATTTCCTAACTGTGATATAACCTAAATCTAACTTCAAACCTGTTTTGGAGTCACCACCTAATTTTCTGCCTTTTTTCCCTATTATTACACTCATATTTGCTCATAGTAACGCATTTGTCTAAGCAAACCTCAAATAAAGAAATCAAGCATTTTTTCATTTTGACCACAAGAGAGCACTATATCCTGAGACTGGAGACACAAGACCTATCTGAGCGGTCTGCACTTCAGACAACACTGGATCCTGGACTCTGAGCTCTACAGTTATGCCACTTTATAGTAAGTAGTTAATATATAACGCCCTCACCATAACAGGTAACAGAGCTAGTAAAGAATGATCCACACGGAAGAACAGAGATTAAACAAACAACTACTCGTCAGCACAGTTCAAAAACCGCTCTGCAAATCTTCCAGCTGAAGAATCTGAAGTGAACTTGACAACGTGACATGACAGACGTGCTGTTTGTGTCTGTCAGGGTTAGGTTCAGAAGCCTGTCTGGATCATGTGAGTCAGTGGTAACAGGGTGAAGTGGACTGTGCAGGTCACTCCGCAGGAGCACAAGATAGCTGCAGTGGAAAGGGTGTAGGGTCAGCCTTTGAGTGATTGAGTATTTTTAGTCTGACCCTGGCAACAGTCCAACACATTCTCTCTATTGGCTGGGGAGCAGACATACACTATTCTGAGGGGCTGTTACTGAGCGCTTTCTATCTGTTTCAATGAGAAGAATCATTTAGGAGTTTATATTACATGCACGTATACATTACAGTTTCCCCATTTCATAAGGATGTTATGATGATTAAAGGGTGAGATGGCATTTTTAAAACTTTTATATCCTGTGACAAACTCACTTTGGCCTTCTCTTCATCTCTGGGACCTCGAGAACTATCAAAAGAAGCCAAAAGGCCAGGACGGCATCGGTCACGACAGTCCAAAATTGTTGGCAGTGTAAACTCAGATGACACTTAACACCACAGAAAGGACAAAGTGGATTTGCAAAGTTAAAAATCATATCTTGCCACAAAAGTTTCAAAACATTGCACTTTGACAGCTAATTGCTATAAAGCTGGAATGTTTTTTTTTCTTTTGCAGTGGTGAAGCACCTAGTCTCCTGGACTGTGTCGGTGTTAATTACTAGTATAACCCTGTGATTAATTGCAGACAAGAGACAGAGTGAACTACATTTAAATAATTAACACCAACACTAAATTTGATGGATAACAGAAAGATTATAATGTGATTAATCAAATATACTTTGTGATAAAACTCACTGCGATTAATCTGCCCTGTCACTCTCTAAAGGACTGTGCTTTAAAGGGATAGTTCACCTAAAAGTGAAATTTCTGTCATCATTTGCTCACCCTGAGGTTGTTTCAAACCTGTATGCATTTCTTTCTTCAGTTAAACATAAAAAATATATATTCTGAAGATTGTTGGTAACCAAAAAGTTGCTGGTTGCCATTGATTTCTGGGGTAGGGAAGCCAATAGGGACCAGAAAATGTTTGAATACCCACATTCCTCAAAATATCTTTTGTGTTCAACAAAAGAAAGTCGGTGATACACGCTTAAAACAACTTGAAGATGACTAATTGATGAAAGAATTGCAATTTTAGTTAAAATAGGAAATAAGTGTAATCTCTAACCAGTTTCTTCAACCATGTGTCTACTTTTCCAGTTGTTTATGATGCATTGACTGGCATGCAGATGTAGATTCCGCAGGTACAAAGGCATTGGATTTCCCAGGATTGTGGGATGCAGGAATGGCAGGGTAAAAGGGAAGGGTCATGGTCTTTGCTGTAAATGTCACACACTCAAGATGAAGGCGATTTGATCCCCTGCTTCATCCCGCTCTCTGTCCGAGCCAGTTACTGTTAGAAGGTCAGAGTGGAGAGACATGTTCAAACCAAATTTTCTTTTAAGAGAAAACCAATAGCAAGCACATTTTCTCCAATTGTCTTTTTGGCCGAATAAGTACACCTGCAAAAGTGTGGATTAACTTGCACAGAGCTGTGAGCTCAGGAAGTCTCTGACTGTATGGTTTCCTTTAGAACTGAACCTGCAGACTTTGTGTTAGCACTTAGATCATTAACAATGTAGATGTTGTATATGAAACATTTCCTCCATAACAACAGATGCATTTTTAAAAGACTGTTGAAATGCACTAATTAGCCTATTACTAAAGCGCTTACTTAACAAATGCCTGGCCCTTTAATAAAAACATTAAGCTTGATTGCATGCACTGCTGATTTCCATTAGGAACAACAGAAAACTTTAAATATGTCAGTAGTTATATAATATGCTTAATAAAACACGTTAAAAAAGTTTTTTTTTTTAGCTTGATTTCATTTGTTATTATTTAAGTGATGCAGTCGTTTCATCCAACTTTTCCCCAATACGACCTTGACATTCTGAGGAGGCGTGGTACCTATGGCCTAAAGTTCAAGGGGGCGTGGCCAATGCCGCCGCACCAGATATAAATTAACCTCAAGCTCGTAATCAGCCACTCACACCAAGTGTAAGGACGGACAGAGCCTTCTCGCGAACGGTAAATTGCTATTCATGATCACTTTATGTCTTGTGTACTTAATTATTTTTTTGTCAAAGTTCATAATTCTGATGAAAGGCCCTTTATTGAAATTCATTAAGTCTTTAACTACATATGCATGTAATACACTACTGAAAGTGGGAGAAGTTATTGTGACATTGCAGCATTTGCTTAGCACTATGTAACGACTTTACACCGAGTTTTAGGCCTATGAAAGGCAAATGCTTGAACATAAGTTTAAACGCACATGATCTGAACTTGTACTCCTATTCATCTTTCGATATCATCGTTGCACGTTCACAACCTATAGGCTTCTCTGTGATACAGTGTAGTCAAATAACTTTAATTTTTTTTCTCTTATCAGAGGACAAGACCAAATCAGGCATCATGGTTAAAGTTGGTATCAACGGGTAAGCACTCACAAGTACAAATGCAGTAACTTTAAGAAATTGCTTCATTTTTAAAATGTCTTTGGAGCACTTATTTGAACCTTTAGTAATCATGTTAAAGAGTAGTGTAACTTAGTAGTTTAAGCATCTAAATATGCTAATCCATGTTTTTATTGGGCTGCTCATTGATTCTGATGAATGATTAAAGGGGGCGTCAGCTGCGCGAGCCAGTGGCGCCGCTGTGTTGGGATTGTGCCATCGCGTTGTGACGTCGCCACGACGACAAATAACTCGTTTTATCTGTGTACACGGCGTCTTTGCCTTGCTTTTTTACTCTAGGGTCAGAGTTTGCTTTGATTAGGACTTTCATTTCTATTTCGTACACTGGTCACAATGCCGTACCCAACAATCAGCTGAAGTCCATCACTGGCTGGGCTCTCTCTGCAATGGGAGACCCTCAGCACCAGCTGTGACCTTTCCAAAGCTTACAGAGTTATGCTACTGGGAAATGTGATCCTTAAGTGACATGTACAGGGCACATGCAATGTTCACGCGTGCACACGTAGACCTGAATATTTCACCTATTTAGTGCTTGACCTACTGTCCTGAAAGGTTTATGTCCAGTTTACAGCAAACCTGCTTGGGCCAGTATATACATATACATGCATATATAAATTTATCTTTTTAGGTTTTCAAGTACTGTTGAATAGATTTTATTTACTTTTCAAATCCTAAATTGCAACTTCGCTTAAAATATTTGAATGGGTGAAGCTGATTTCAAGTGTTTACAGTTAAAAGCAAATGCTAAAAAGGTATTCTAAACTTTGTAATCATGACCTTCAAATGCACTGAAGTGGATCCAAAAACTATTTTTACTAATTGCACTTAAGTTAATATTAAGCTATAATACATTATTTCTAATTGCTTTAATTCAGGTTACACTTACGTGTTAGTGTTTCTGATAAATGCAGATATTTACTAAAGTGCACAAGTGTACTTTTTCGAAGGGGTCTCCATGTCACTCCATTTTATGTTCTTAACTCTATCATTTTAAAAGCTAGCTCCATTGGTCAAACGGTCACGCTCATTTACAAGGAGCGTTATATCTACAGGACTTTACCCATGGCCTGTTTCTCAATCTTACCAGACTCCATGCAAATGTTTTGAAATGGTACTTTCACCATATCAGTATGTCTTATCAGTTTGAAGCAATACATGCTGTGATCCCCCTCTTTCCTTTTTGGCCTGTTGACTTAACGGATAGCTGAAAGTGTTGCAATGGAAGAGGATTTCTTTCATTGAGTCAGTCCTGCCTCTTATCTGTATTCTGAGCAGTGCTGGTGTTATAGACCCCAAAATAGCTAACAATGACAGCTGGAGGCCTACAGAAATTCTTTATCATGATCTGAATGGCAAAGGGCAGGCCCTTTAATGAAGCTCAGGGGAACCATCTCTAGTGCTTTTTGATGCACTCATTTAACTAAACCGTACCAAACCATTCAGGGGTTTGCTTTTACCTGTAGCATAAACTGAATGTTTTATTTGTTTACTGGTAAGTTACAAGTGAGCCCAACCACAGTGCTCATGAGGACAGGAAGTGGTTTTGTACTTGTTCAGAAACAGAACTTGTTTGCCATCTAGTGGATGAGAAATTTAATGCAGGTGTTTGCGTTTACTTGTGCGTGACTATTTTATTGTGCCCATTTTGGGAGTCTTTCAAAACTGTAGTAATACAAAATTATACTGCATAACCTTAAAGTAGATTGTGTTTTACTCCTGTATTTAAGCAACCATTGCTCCAGCCTTCAGTGTCACAAGATCCTTCAGAAATCTGCTGAACACTTAAATAAATAAATAAAT
>JAUCMS010000028.1:4655222-4665407 GCA_032357445.1 Enteromius radiatus | reverse complement strand
TACTGTAGTACCACTTAATGAATGCATTATAATTAAGGCAGTTAAAATCCACTTTTCTGATGCGTCATGTGACAAAAGAGGAAGGAAAGAGAGTTAGTCAAGAAATGGATTCAATCAATCGGACATGTTTTACTGAAGTGTATTACTCTACGAACTACGACTCTGGAGACGCTGACGGGCACACTCCAAAACAAGTCTTTTGTTCTGCACTTTTACTTCTCCAAACATGAGGGTTTTTTTTTTCTCGAGATTTAACGACTTTTTTCTCGTTATTTAACAAGTTTTTTTCTCGTTATTTAACGACTTTTTTCTCGTTATTTAACAAGTTTTTTTCTCGTTATTTAACAACTTTTTTCTCATTATTTAACAAGTTTTTTTCTCGTTATTTAACGACTTTTTTCTCGAAATTTAACAAATTTAATCTCGTAATTTAACGAGTTTATTCTCAACATTTTATTTAGATTTTTTTTCTCGGAATTGAACGAGTTTATGCTCGAAATTTAACGACTTTAATCTCGAAATGATTTTTTTATTATTATTATTGCTTGGGCCTAATACTCTTCCGTAATTTCCCACAACAGAGGAAAAGTATATTTTGCTGATTTTGTTCTCTTTTTCTCTTTTCCCACCGCAAAGTAAATCGACTTCTTCTATACCTGGAGGTGGTACAGATGCAAACGAAGAAACAGAGAGTGATAAAACCGAAAAAGGAGGGAGATAATGATGCCATCAGATCTGAAGAAGAAGAAAAAGCGCCCCCCTCATCTCTTCACGGCACCCTTCTCATGTTTTTGCTGTCTATCCAGTCACTGCCTCTAGTGGTGGTAAAGGGAATTACATTTACTGTGACATTTTTCCCCTGTGGTTGTGCAGAGCAGCTTTACTGTTTTGACACCTACATAATCTTAAAAGATGAGAGTCCTGACAACATTGTTTGCTTTTATCTGCTTTCATTGAGCCCAGCCACTGGCGGGTATCGATCATGTTTTCCGATCCGGTGCTTAAATGTCTGAGTCATCATATTTTCAGCACTGAATACAATCACTTTTGTTTTCGTATGTCTGATAGAGAATCACTAACAGTGCTTTTCGCAAAGTTTCCATTTCCTAGAGACTCCGAGGGGACATTTGCTCTCTTATCGTCGTCGTATGTATTGTTACATGCAGCTGTAAGCCCGGGTCAGTAGGTGTGTTGTGCTTCCTGTCTGAGCTGTTGTAAATACTGGGCTGTTAATGCTAATTAAGGGTGGAGGTAACTGTAGCATGCACGTCCCCTATCTCTGTGCTCAGATTCACACGAAATATATGACATTTCACGCTAACGGTATTGTGCTGATGCCAGGCTGCTTCGGAGTCTCGGTTGTATGCGCTCTCTGAATAATGAACACTGACTTCCTCTCTTTTGCGGGTGGAAAACATGAGTGATAGGTGAGGTCAGATGAGTGAGATTTGAGGATGTTATGGCTCGGAGTAATGTCAGAGCGTTACACTTCTGTTATTTCCTTTTTACTTTTCTCCTCATGGTTCATCTTTGAGATTGAGTCTTATTGAGTCTTTTTCTCATTTTAGAAAACTGAACGTCAAGAGAGTGCTGTATATGTATATGTATGTATATGACCTGCTTCAGTCCATAGAATATCTAGAAATTCAAAGGTCTTTCTATTTTGGATAGTAAAATCCTTCCAGTGCAGTTCACCTTTGACATTTATCTGTTTCGAGATCGATGCAAAGATCTATTTGTTCGTCTGACCGGTTGTTTTCATTGGAATCGGTCTTGTAGTCCAGTCCTTTAGAGCAGATTATTTTCATGATAGTGGTCTCCTTGATCCTTGAGAGTTTTTTAAGAGTATCGTATCTTGTTACTATAGGTAGGTCTGGACCTTTAGAAAGTGAGATCCTGATCTCTAAACTCACCAGTGAATGATCTTACAAAAGACTTAGGATCTCACAAACAGCTGGATCTTATGGAAGTCCTTTTCTCCCTCAAGAGAAAGATCATTGTGACTTTGTTTCTTGTAATCGCGAGTTAATATTCAGGTATGATTTAGTTTCACATAATTGCAAGGTTTTTCGGACTCGGAATTACAACTTGATTACAACTTCACATAACTGCAACCCTATATATTACATTTGCAGCTTTATGATTCACAATTGCAACTTTCTTCTTTTCATAATTGTGTTTTTATATGAAAACTTTGACTTCTTATCTTAAGACATATTTCTTTTAACTTTTTGTTTCTTGTAATTGCAATTTTCTGTCTTACAATTACAACTTCATTTCTAATGATTTCCTATTCCCTTTATATTTTATAATTTGACAGTTTCTTGTGATTTGACTTAAAGTTGTAGCTTTGTTTTTCATAATTGCGATTTCTTGTATGATAATTGCAACTCGAGTGAAATTGCAGTTGTGACTTAATATTTAATTTCTTCATTTTTCTTATAATTTTGCCTTTATATCTCACAGTTGCGACTTTATTTCAAGTAATCGCAACGTTATATTTAACGATATTATTTCTCGTAACCATGACTTGAAATCTTACATCTGCCACATTGTTATTCATGATTGTGAAATTCTTTATTTTTTTATTCTGAGGTGGAAAGGGAGAATATTTGGAGATTTTAAGCTGCATCCTGCAAATTAACATTTGTTGAACTAGTGAGATCTTGATGGGTTTGATTTATTGGATGATATCTGTGAAATAATTTCACAGGAGAATGATCTTTCAAATTATTGTAATCTGATTCTCATCTAAAGTTCTCAAGAAGCTCACATGATTTGTAATAATCAGCTCTTTTTTTGGTAGAGCACTCTCTAATTCTAATCAAACGCCCACAGGGACTAATACAGTAGTTCCGGAAGAAACTGACAAAACGTCTTCTGGTTGGCTTTGTTGGTCATTCATATCTGCAGTCTGCGTGTAAACCACAGCTTGAATTCAGTAATAGAGACTAAAGCTCTTTGAAAGAGACGTTTCGAGTGCCAAATGTGAAATAAAACAGTCAGGAAAGACTTCACACAATGAAAATGAAAACCTCATGCTTTTGAAAACATGGTGCTGTACACCCAGCATGTAAATTTCTGCTGTAGAAAAACAAAGAGTGAAAGCTTTAATAAACATAGTACAGTACATATCACTTTCTATGATGAGCCAGAACAGAATTGAATCTTTTGAACAGTATGTTACGTATTATCCTCAGGTTGTTTTTCTTTCTGTCTTGTTCAGTTTTTTTTTTTTGCATACTGACTGCTGAACAACGCTGTGTGTCTGCCTTAGGTTTTTCCCTCTGACCACTGTGAAGTTCTGCAGATTTTATTTCATCAGTTAAGTCAGTTATTTCATTTAAAAAACTACGTTTATGGGTACCAATTAAACAGAAAATGGTTTGATTGGGGGAAAAAAACAGCCCAGAAAAATAATGATGATTCATTAAAATGTTACAATTAGGTTTTGAGGAAAAGGTTTTTTTTTATCTGTGAACTAAATACTGCATTTCTGCTGCCACTGTAAACAGCTGAGCCATCGTTCATTCACAGATTTTTTTATTATTTTATTATTATTATTATTATTTTTTATTATTCACAGCAATGAGCTGAACTATGTGTGTAAGATATGTATGCATGTGTATATGTACGGAGTGAGCACTCCAGGTTTCTGCAACGAGTAACTACAGCAATTTACTTGTTGTTTGTTGCTATACGACCTTAAAAATGAAGACTTCTGCAAACAATTCAAGAACCACAAATCCGCTCTTGTATTAAACGACAATAGTCAATAAAATGACTGAATTTTACTTAAAAGGGCTTTTGGATATTTCAAATTTACAGCGGCTACAAACAATGAGTAAATTCCACACAGTATCTTCACCGAAATAACAGAACTCGAGGAAAAAAAAGTGCTTAGAAAGAATGCTTATTAGCAATAACTGTATGACTGCAATGATGCTGTAACCTAGAAGAGACAAAGAAAGAGTTGCGTCCGCTCAAACGCTGGCTATGCAAGCAAGTCCTGAACCTTAACAAGAGAATGTTTGAAACGATCACTTGGGAGTCATTCCTAACATCTCCGTGTCATTCAGTAACATCTCACAGGAATGATTCTTGTTCTTTTTGTGGAATCGTAGGGATGTTTCTTTTTTAGGAACCTCCAAGGGTTCTCTTTACAATTGCACATGTGCCGCTGTGGTTGTGGTATCAGATGAGCAGCAGGACCCACCTGGGCACGCAAGGGGAGGAAAAGGACCCCGACTGCAGCAATGGCGCATGTGCAATTGGATTTAAAGAGTAACAGGACTATATGTATATATAAATATGTATGTATGTAACCCAAAGCAGAAGAACTGCTCGCTTCACCGCAAGTGTACAGAAAGACCAGAGCTTTAAAAAGATTTCAGAATAAAGGTTACTGCTGAATGCACATTCTGTGAGGAGTGGAGTTTTTGTGTCATAGTGTGTGTTATTTTTTTTCTTTTTCATTCTATAGGTAATTTTTTCCTTTAAGCAGCTGTTTTTCTGTTAGTCTGTTACGCACTTAGTGTCTTAATATGGTAGTACTGGAAACAAATGGCAAAGAACTGGCGCAAATTCAAGAGACATTTAAGATCAAAACCACAGACTTTAGCGCGCGCTGACCTTTTGTCATCTGCTTCATGACGTTGTTTTTAGGTCTGGGAACGTCACACTTAAAATTGCTTTGCTGGACATAAAGCTGAACTCGTTCAAGTGCTTTTTTGGGCGTGTGCAGCTCCGTGCGAACGAGTCTGCAAGCAAATGAATCATGTTCATATGTGTATGTTTTTATGAGGCACCTTAAAAGTACTACAGTTAGAAATACAATCACATTCTGAATGTGTCTGATAACTTTGATCAAACCAGTAATAATGAAACATCAATGAAACCGTGACAGCCGCACAGTGAAGCTATTGCTTCTCTCTCTCTCTTCACAACAGCAAGCAGGTGAAGGACAGTGTGAGAAAGAGAGGGAGGGGAATGACAGGAAGCAGGTGAGGAGACAATGAGATGAAATGATCAGAACAGAACAGACTGGCAGAAGACACAGAAATAGAGGCTGAAAGCATTTGGTGGCATTTCGGATTAAACTAATTGTAAGGTACAGACTATTTTCACTTATATTTCATTCAGCTATTGTTTTGCTATTTTGTAACTTGCTTTTTTGGTAGAGTGCAGGCCTTTCTTTTAAGATGTTGACTACTTTGACTTAACTTTAAAGTAGTATAGTAGGCAGTCACATGCTTATTCGTTATTTTTAATCAGATCCACAAATCTACTTCCCACTTTTTTTGGCATACTCAGCTGTTGCATAATGCAATATGTTATTTTATTAGTCATGCACATGTGAACACTGAAGTGAAACTTTAATCCCGCTTCTAAATCACACTTTTTTTAATTGGAAGTTTGTGTTTATATGTTCTCCAGTGGTGTGTGGTATGATGTTTGTGCAGATTTCTGATATAGTTGTATGGTTTACAGATGCTTGTGACAGTGTTATCTGTAGCCATGGTGATGCTGAGAGGTCACCTGATTTATGGGCTGCCTATGGTAAATTACATTATAATATGTATTACATATATATATATATATATATATATATTGCTTTGTTGTGGAGACTTGTAGTATGCTGCATACTGTGTTCACATTAATCAGCTAATCTGAATTGTGATCTGAGCTAGCATTAAAAGAAAAAAAAAACGCAAACAATTGAACGCATCCATTACACATTTTATTTTTCTGAGCAGGACGGAAAAATTAGAAATCCGAGGGCCCTTTCCGAAAAGCTGTGCGATCCAGGTGAGAAAGCATTTCGGATCTGTATTTCTTTTAGTCTCTTGTCTCCGGCTTCACTTTCTCTGAAACTATTTCCTTGCTTTTGCGGAGTGCGTCAGCGTACCTTTCTGTCACAACACTTCCCAGTAATACATATGTGGTCTGAAATCAGGACATCAGTTGTTATTTATTAGGTTTGTCTTCACCGTTCTTTCTTCTTCCTTTCCCTCTCTTTCTCTCAATGTCATGATGGGAAATGGTATGCTCTGACACACAAGCATAAACCACTTCCTTCATTAGAATGCCGCTGCCTGTTTGAGCTACTTTGTAACGTCCTGTTTTTGATGCTATTTCTCATCTCTCCCCTTAAGAGACTTCAGTCAGCAAGTCTGAGTCTGTGCAGAAAAGTGTGTGTGTGTGCGTGTACATGTACGTGAGTGTGTCTGTGTGAGCACCCACATCCGCCTTTAAAAAAATCAGCATGTGCCCTTTGAGCTGAATGTCGCTGCACAGTCAAATACAAATTAAGTTGTTACACTTTTTGATGTGTTACGATAGTCATTTAAACAGTGACGGGAGAGATTTCAGTGTTGCAAATCTTTTGTTATGGAAATTATTTGAGGTGGGAGGGAAACTATTAATAGCATAGTTTTCTATAAACGCAAAGAATCTTCAAAATCCCAGTTCTGAAGCTGGGCTGCTGTCATCACATGACCAGCTTAAACCAGCATCAAAACATACCTGTTTTTCAGCAGGGCCGTTGATTCAGTTTTTTCTTTTTTATTTAAACCCATCACCCCACCCCACACATACCTCATCTCATTATTCACCGAAGTAGCAGCCTATTTCCTGTGTTACAATTTATAACACTTTTTGAATGCCTTCAACGCCTATAGGCATTTTGCCTATGCTATTTTAAATGTAAAATGTAGCATTTTCGTCAAATTCATTTACTCATTATTTGAGAAAGGTTTGACTTTGCATAATTTTTGTTAAAGATGGAAAAATATATCTGCAACTTTGGACAGTTGGTGGCACTAGAAAGAGTTGAAAACTCCCAAGTTTGCTATGATTATGTTCAGACTCTTTTCTGTGAATGCAATACCAGCTTTCATGACTTTCCTGTAAATGAAAGGTTCCTGTTTAATGGGCTGCCAAAGTCTCAAGAGCAAAGAAACAGCGATCTGAACCTTCTGAATTTAACACGGCATTATAAATTCACACTCATGCAAGTGAGAGATATAACAGCTAAAAATATCCATCTAATGCCTGCATACTTCGACCAAGTGGCCTGTTTATTTCTGACAAGCAACTTTTAAAGGCACTAACGTTTTTACTTAGAGTTCATTTGACCTTCATTTCCTTGTTTTTTTTTTTTTTGTCCTCTCCATTTCTGCTACCTCTTTTCTCACTCCATCTTCCTCATTGTTCATCAACTCTTAGGACAGCATAAATCAGGCGATTCATGTGTTTCGTGCACGCCCGGTTTTTACACCAGTGAGAAAAACAGCGAGGAAATGTGCCATCGCTGCTTCCAGAACTGCAGACCTGGTATGAAGCTCACTACACCTCATTAATCCATGATACTATAAACAAGGTGAAGTGAGAATAGAAACAGGAAGTATGGCAAAACATGCTTCATTTTGAAAACAAATGTATGCGTGTGTGCTAGAATTAAACATGGAGGTGGAGAAGAAATGCACAACCACATCAGATCTAGTATGTCGCTGTCGAGAGGGTTACAGATGTCTGAGCGATCGATACACACGCCGCTGTGACAGCTGCGTTCCTGTCTCCACCACAATCTCATCCTCCACCTCTACTGATATCCCATCAACCACTGCGTCCACCACTACATCTAAAGAGACAGCTCAGATTAAACTGGGTAAGAACTACAGTTTTCTTCTTCTGTACACACAAGTCATATACACTTGTATTCTAGTGGTAGAATGCTTGAAGCAAGGCTGGATTATGGACTGGGCCAAAGTTTTGGGAGGGGCTTCCAAAGCATCGGGCCTCATAGCCAGGGCTGTATTTATGCACAGGCTTTCTAGGCCTCCTTACACATACAAGAGGGCACAATAACTAGAAGGAGAAAAGATGAGTCCAAACTAACTGGGCCAACTGACCATCATCAGATCACATTTCATATTTTAGAAGGATGAAAAGGAACTAAACAGTGCCTTCGAAAAGATTTGGAAGAGAGATGCTGCAATACTGTTAAATATGTGAAAAAATGATGTGCTCTTGGAACAATCAAGCATGAAAGCCTTTTCTAGTATAAAGCCCCCAAAAACCAAATCAATGCTTCATAAAAGGGAGTTACAGGAAGAGTAAAGTAAAGAGTAAGTGGTCTGCCACTAGGGGGAGCAGGAGGTGGGGTCGAATCCATGAATTCTGACTTTTGTCAACCTGGAACCCAATAGGGTTCCCCTTAATGGATCTCCCCTTAATGTCAAAACGGATACACACACACACACACATACAGTATAACCTTAAAAAAAGTCAGACAGAACATAACAGAAGTATTTTTGAGCTTGTGTTAACCACAAACCTTATTTCAGGAATCAACACATTCAAATTTGGTTCTGGGTTTTAGGGGTCATTCAAAACATCAAAACAGGTCACTTCATTGTTGATATTTATTAGATATTTTATTACTTAGATTTACTTGCTACTTAGACTACTCTTGCTATCACCTGATATAACCTTTTTAGAGAACTGTTTCACCATTTATTCATCTCAGCATAAATTATAACTTCTGTCCTTGTATTTATTTTACAGCTGACAGTAATGCTGAGGTGTGGGTTGTTTGTGGACTAATTTTTGTGATGCTATCCATTATCGTCCTTATACTGTTCCTCCGGCTCTGCAGGAAGAAAGAGAAGGAATGTTTTAAACACTGTGAGTAGCACACACGTGAACACAGACACATTTCTTCTCAGATGTTTTGTGGGTTAATCACTGTCTCTTCTCTTCATTAGTTGTCAGGCAGTGCTCGTTGGGTAATATAGAGGTAAGTCATCAGCCATTGCACATTTTGGTAGCTAATATGTCAAAAAGTCATGAATTACCTGCTTACAGTTCTTCAATTTCTTCAGGTGAACAGTGAGACTGCACCCCCCACCAGCCAACCAGATGAGCAGCCCCAGGACATGCTGTCACATGGCAGCACACCCACCAATCACAACACAGACTGTTCATTTCATCAGCCAATCAGCTCAGAGCAGGCTGTGCCTCCAGCTGGCAATTTAGGTACTACAAAGAGTTGCTTTTTGTAATTTTCGTTTTTTAAAAGGATTGTGAAATATTTGATTTGACTGTGAAATCATGTCAAGTGGCCAAACCAATACACAAACATTCAGTAAAAAAAAAACTGAACAGAAAATGATATCATAAAGGTGACCAATGCAGACCCTCATGACTGTGTGTGAGGTTAATAAGCTGCTTAAAAAAATACCACTGTACAAGACAAGACATCTTGCATCTTGCACATCTTGCTCAGACAAGATGAGGCAAACACAGGAAAGGATTTATCTGCAGGAGGTAAATAAGATTTAAGTAATCCAACACAAGTACGTCCAAGAAGAGACAATGGCAGGAAGCAACCATTACAGACATTTAACTATTGACACATTCAAAGAAAACAAGACTGGCTTTATACTGAGGACTAAAGCAATAAACTAGTTAGTAACCAGGGTAACTAACGGGGAAATGGGCGTGTCTGAATGAGTGTTCATCACAACCAATGAACACAGAGAACCAATGAACACAGAGAACGCAGAGAAACAGAGGAGGGATGAGGCAACACTACAGACACAACTACAAAATAAAAGTTTCTAGACACAAACATGAAAAACAGGAGCAGGGATCATAACAACCACATAAATTAATTGTATGTATATTCACATATTTATAAAACTAAAGGTATAACAGAATTTTCACTTGATGGTTATGCAGTTACACCACATGATATCTGTATGAACTATTCATGATATAATAATAAATCGAATCGTATATATAAGAATTAAATAACCAGACATACTGAAATACCAATATAAAAATATGATTATAATGTTTGTTTGTTTGTGTGTGTGTGTGTATATATATATATATATATATATATATATATATATATATATATATATATTATCCCCATGGGAGCCTGTTTCCACAACTGAATAAAATAGTATAAAATATAATATAACAAGGTAACTGACACTTTTTACCTCAAGATTCTGACTTTTTTTCAATGGACCTTTCGCAAAACCCCGCCCCAAAACGGCCATTGTCCAATCACACATCCTAGCAACGGTTACCAAGCAAGCAAGGTCCGTCAAGCTTCGGGCCTCTGGCAAGCAAAATGGTGAAGCGATGTGCCTATGGCACATGTAAGTCCGA
>JAUCMS010000028.1:4632289-4647394 GCA_032357445.1 Enteromius radiatus | reverse complement strand
CACAGCCATTAATGTCTGAACTGCTGGCTACAAAAGTGAGGGGTGTACTCACTTTTGTGAGATACTGTATATATATATATATATATATATATACACACACACAAATACAGTAGATACATCATAAGTGAGCGAGTCTGTTTGTGTGTGTGTGTGTGTGTGTATATATATACACACATACAGTACATACATCATGAGTGAGCGATCTTTTTTTGTACTTTTGAAAAGTTATATATATGTATATTTTTGTACAAGTTTTGTTCAAAACAGTAAAATTCTTTTGCCATTATGAGAAATGAGAAGTTACAAGTTATATATTTCAAAGTACTTTTATTCCAAAACAGATTTTGTTGAAAAAAAAACCCAATAATGTTATTTTGCCATTGCTCCATCTCCATACTCTGTACGAACAAGTGACTATAATAAGTGTCAATTACTTTAAAATGAACTTGAGCACAGTTAGAAAACACACCAGACTGATCCAACCCCTCGCTTACTAAATTCAGCTTGACCTAGTTATGTTACTGCAGTTGCCATTCATTTAAACTTTTGATAAACAGTCATAAAACTGTTTGTATTCTTACAATAAGCTCACGATAGCACGATTGCTAGCACATATCAACAAGTTTGCCATTTTTTACCATCCTGTTATATCACACATCCTTTAAACAGTCTTCAGAAGACAGTGACTGAAGTCTTACCTTGAGACCGTGTACCAGACAGTAGACTAGAGCTGTGAGTTAGTCGGGCCCCTCTGAAACTTTGAAGATGAGGGGACAACTCTTCAGCATTAAATCTTTATCATAAATGTCAGATGAGTCATATACAAACTAAGTTCAACCAACGTTATGAATGATTCTTCCTTACAGGACCCCCAATAGCAAATGCAGTCCTTCTGTTGATGTTTATCCTGCCCCTCTTTTTCCTCTACCCCAAATTTTCCATTAAAGTTGTTTTAACTTTTAACTAGTTCCAAAACAAACTCTCTCTGTCTCTCCATCTCTCTTTGAAACGAATACACGCGCACACAAACAGTCTAGATGAAAAGGGTCTTGTGTCTCATTCTGACTAAAGGTATGAGTAAAAAGACAAGCTCTTTAACAGCCACTCATTCTGAGATGAGAGATTAGTAGTGAGGCCAGTGGTTGAATAACGTCCCATCACACAGAGTCCATGAAGCTCATCATTTTATCCCGAGTTTAGATTAAAACCGTCTGCTTAGCATAAATCCCATCATGTCTGAGAGCTGCCATAATGGTGTCTATTTTAAATGTATTTTCCAAAATATGCCTTTGTTTAATCTAATCTTAATCTACCAATTCTTTCCTCCTAACTGTTACTCACACTTATGAGCTGTCAGTTCATTGGTTTTATTCAGTGGAACTGATACCACTGTAAGAGAAGAGTCATGTCCTTCTTGTAGTTTGTAGATCAGCGATGCCACCGCAGCACACGTGCAAACACATAAGCGCAATAGTGTTTACAGTAAAGGGAGGGCTCACCACAAACATCGCTGTAACTGCGAAGATATAAGAAATGTTACCTCAGCACCTGCAGATAACATCAGGTTATGATGACAGGCAGGCAGCTTTACTAAACACTAGGCTTCAAGTAAAAGAGTTTCCTCTTATGTCACATCAGGTCAACCTGAATTTCTGTTCCGTCACATACCTGTTATTGGTGTGGCGTGTTTTTGCATTTAATCATGTTTCCCCCTAATATTTTCACACTTTGCTTTACAGCTGAAATTGTGAGCTAACTGATGTTCTTTTGAAGGCTGCAGATGAAAAGTCTGACTGATAATGAAATGTTTTCTTTTAACATTTAGCCTGTCATTTTTTGTCAACTTTAGTCATCTCCTGCAGAGAAACTGCTCAGCAATATGTTCAGTAGCCAGATTAATATGAAAGGAGAAATTTAAGCAGAAAATGTTCTCAAAGGCTTAAAAATGGCATTTTGTAATGTGCTATGTGTTTAAAATGTAAATAGTCTATCTAAATAATGTATTTTTTTAAAAAGGCCTTTGTTTATTTCATATTAAGTATAGTTCAACTCTATTAACATATTTTGATACAAAATTGTAGTTAAACTTTATTTGGAGTACAACTTGTGTACAATACACATTTCTTAATATTAAGCCTAAAATGTGTTTTTATATCACTATTGACAAGGATTGTATGATCTTTGATTAAAATCAGGCTTCAAATGCAAAATATTTAAAGTGTACCTGAAGTAGTTCCACTTTAGCAGAGTCAAATATACTTCAGTATATCTTTAGTTGGACTTCAGCACTACTTCAAGCAGAAATAATGTCCAAAATAAAGTTCTGATTTAGCAAATTTTACAGCACAAACGACGTTTTGCATTAATGGAGGCATTATATCCAGCCACTGCAACAGCAATGTATACAGTTCATCCTGCCATTAGCCCAATAATGTATCAAAGGTAAGTAAAAAAATAGTTACTTTTTTAGCAGATAAACATTGGTCCACATTGATAAAGTTAGTTTTTTTTTTGTTTATTTGTTGTTTTTTTTATTTGTTTTTTTTTTCTCATTTCAAAGCAATGCAGATATACCTTTTAAAGTAACCATTTCTTATAGGTAGTGTGTTTGTGTGTGTTCCCACAAAACTATTTTCCTTGGTCTGAGGGGGACAAACTTGTGCAAGACAAAACTATTAGTCAAGTAGGCTTTTATTGTCATTTCAACCATACACAGTTCAGTACACAGTGAAACGAAACAACGTTCCTCCAGGACCAAGGTGCTACATACATGCAACAACATAATTTAACTACAAATTAACAAAAATAAACAAGACAACATTTTTTATTTAACCTAAAAACTATCTTTTCTATACAAAAAGAGGCAACAGTAGACAAACAGATGACAGTGACAGATGAAGTGCAGGTGCAAATGTAAACAAAGAGCTACGGAGTGTGCAAAAACTGCAAATATTGCAAAGAGCAGATCAGGTAGGAAGGTATGAACAGTTATGAGATGTTTGTAGAACAGTGTGATTGTGCATATGTGTGTGTTTTCCAGTTCAGTCCTAATGATATTTAGTTCGTCTGACTGATTGATGTGTGTGTGTGTTTATCAGTCTTCTTTAGCCTTCTAAGGAAGAAAAGACGTTGTTCGGCTTTCTTGTTCAGAGAGCTGGTGTTGAGGGACCAGGTGAGGTTCTCCTCCAGGTGGACACCCAGAAAATTAGTGCTCTTGACGATCTCCACAGAAGAGCCGTCGATGCTGAGCGGAGAGTGATCGCTCCTTGATGTGTCCTCCTGAAGTCAACAACCATCTCTTTTGTCTTGTCGACGTTCAGAGACAGGTTGTTGTCTTTACATCAGTCTGTTAGCCTCTGCACTTCCTCTCTGTACGCTGACTCGTCGTTCTTGCTGATGAGACCCACCACGGTCGTGTCATCAGCAAACCTGATGATATGATTGGAGCTGTGTGTCGCTACGCAATCATGAGTCAGCAGTGTGAACAGCAGGGGACTGAGCACACAGCCCTGGGGGGCCCCAGTGCTCAGTGTGGTGCTAACTGGAGGTGTAGTTCCCGATCCGCACTGCCTGAGGCCTTTCGGTCAGTAAGTCCAGGATCCAGTTACGGAGGGAGGTGTTCAGGCCCAATAGACTCAGACAAAGCTTAGGTCATTCCCTTCAAGGAAAGTGAGGCCTGTTTGTCAACAAAGAAAATAAAAGTAAAAGATGCAACCATCTCTCAAGTTTTTCCAGATTGGGCCAAAAACCTGAGACTAGTTTGCAAAAGTAGGTTTTTAACATAACTGAGGATATTTCATGAACGATTTGATTGACAGCATTAGTCCTAGAGGCAAAGTTGTTCAGAATGAGGAGATCTATATATATAAAGATTTAATGTTTGTGTGAATATATGTGCATGTTCTAAAATCTGAGGTAATTTTCTGCAGAAATAGTGTTTTTTGAGGCAGTTTTAGCTGTTATAGCACAACTTAAGGTCTGATCTATGTTTCATTTTGTTTGGCTTCGGCCAAGAATTTTCATTTCGGTGCATCCCTAATCATAAGTTCATAACAGCTATTGCATTATTACTGGTTCTGTGTCTACAGTATATGATAGAAATCAATGGGTGCCAGTGTTTTTTTTTTTTGGTTACCAATATTCTTCAAAATATCACCTTTTGTGTTCTGCAAAGAAAAGAAAGTTATACGGGTCTGAAATGACACAAAGGAGACTAAATTATGGGAGAATTTACATTTTTGTGTGAACTATCCCTTTAAAACACTTTGGTTACAATTAAGCAATTCACAGAAAAAAACATTTAAATCATTGTTGTCTTTAAACATCTGCCAATTGTATATATTGTTTTTCTGTAAAAGGCAAAGTTCACAACATGAGGACTCTGGGCTCTGTGACGTAAAAGACAAAACTGAGGAGGTCCTTCTAGCGTCTAAGGGTTTGCCTGCTGTTTCAACTAAGCTCAGAGAGTTGTGCCTCACAAAACAGCAGAGTGAGGTTCTCTGAACGGCATCACACAGACATGTACAATATGTAGATTAAAAGAACAACCATACTTCACGTGTAATAACTTCCATAAACCCTGGGTGGAGGACCTGTGTGGCATAACATAAATGGTCTCTTACTGAAATATGTAGTGGGGCTACTATAGATGCACCGTTCGATCAGCCTGCGATCGGAATTAGCCTGTTTTTTGCGCGATCAGCCCGGACTGGTGACCAGTCTGCCGATCTGTTCGGACTGATAATGTATTTTATGAGACTCATGCAGAAATCAAAACAAATGAGTGCAACAGCACCCACAGAAAGTTATAGATGCATACTTCAGTAGAAAAAAAATATGTATAGTGTGTTTTAGGTACGCAACATTGCATGCAATACGATTCCCTAAATATCAATTATTTACAATAGCAGTTCAATAAACAAGAAGTTTAAATTAAGTGACTTACATTTTAGACAAAATATTGTGTATTTTTGCTCAAATTTTGTTGCAGAAAATAGTTCCAAAGCCACAGCAGAATTGAATGTCTCCAAGCAAAGTAATGTTTCAGTCTGTAAAGTGGTTGTTACAAGCCATATAAACACTTTCAAACCATGGCCATCTGTTTGTGATTTATGCAGACATGTTCTGTTTAAATGCATTGGTCTACTGAGAGAAAAAAACCTTGTAGTCTATTGATATTTAATTCATTGATTGACTTGACAAAACAAATAAAATAACAAATACAATTTTCTTCAGGCTACACTTTTATTTCTCTTTATTTTAGTATAGCAGAGATTTGAATGTGAGATTCTGGAAACCTACATTTTAGCGGGAATGGTCGGGTCCGGAAGAAATATATTTTAAATATGACCCCTTCCCCATTATTTAAATTGTTTATAAGCCACATATAAAGGCACTTTTTAATGTTTATTTTTCAATGTTCAAGAGGATGAGGAGTTAATGTCATAGGCTGAGGAGGAGAAAAGGTTGGGGAACTGGCTCTGGGATAGACTGGGATAGATGTATATTCCCATTCAACTTTACAATTTTGAGTACTCCAGGTTATTATGGACATGAAATTATCCAGCCATGGCTTACTGTTTCACTGTTTCTGATTTCAAATTTTCCTTTCTCTTTAGAGTGTTACAAGCTCTTGGCACATTAAGAAGATCTGTAAACTTTCAAAGACCAAAGATATTTTCTTTATAAAAGTTAGAACTTGTACACCCCCATAAAATGGCTGTCACAGAGTGGGGCATTTTCATAACACCACCCAAATATTTATGCAAAGAAAGAAGACAGAACTATTATCTAGTGTTTCTGTGTGGTTGCTGGACGCACTGTGTCATTGTGAAAGTGAAACTTCTTTGTTTGTGCTTTCAAAACAGGACACAACTAAAACTCAGTGGTTAAGTTGTAGTCACAACACTGTTCCAGAAAAGTTAAAGCCACAAATGTGTGTGTTCAGTGCATTTACAGAGGACAGACTTCTAAAACCTGGAGAGTAGCCTATTCTGGCTGTGCACAGAGACTATAAAGTGTAGCAATTCTACCTCTGCAGGGACAGTTTGGTGCTTCTGACTCACAACCATTAAGAAAGTTATGTTTTCTTATTAAAAGAACTTGCTACTTATTATTTGAACACGAGTTTTGAGCAGTGAAGGGTAGAGTTTGTTGTTTGTCGTTACTATGATCACGAATGCAGACATGGTGTTATGTCTACGATGCACGATGCAACGTAACTAAGTCATGGTAATCAGTAATTATGTCCCCACTGGATGCAACAAATGCCTCGTTTGCAATGTGTTTTATTGCTTCGGTGTGATAGCGTTGGGACACGGCATCCCGTTATGGTAAGGGGCGTAACATTTCCGCCACATGCTTGCGATATTTGGCCTATCACAGTGCACTGGATAGCTGACCAATCAGAGCACACCTCACTTTTTTAGAACGATGAGCTTTGTTGACCCGTAAGGAGGCAGGGCTTAGAGGAGAAGCAAAAATGTACAGTATGTGGAAAATAATGTGTTTTTTGCACCTTAAACAGCATGAACACATTGCATTACACCAAATACACAAAATGATGTTCTTTTTAGCAACATCATATGACCCCTTTAAGAATTTCAAATCAACATAAAATGTTACAAAACTTCCTGGAAGAGGACATTTGTCTATATCGTCCTAATGCGGTCAGAAGGAGAGTTTGAGTGGCTATAGACTCTCCAAGGACCACAGCTGGAGAATTGCAGAAAGTAGTTGAGTCTCGGGGTAAGAAAACCTTAAAAAAATCAAACAGCATGCATTTGGGAGAGTCTCAAGAAAAATTATTTTTGCTCACCCAAAAACAAACTCGAATATATTCATTTATCAGACACGACTGGATCTTCAAATGGCACTGGCTTCTACAGTCAGATTAAATTAAACAAAAAAGTACCCCATGTGTGCTCTGGTCTAATGGTTAGAGAGTTGGACCAATAACTCAAAGGTTGTGGGTTCAAGCGCCAGATTCAGGGGGAATTGTAAGTGGGGGGGAGTAAATAACCAGCGCTCTCTCCACCATCAGTTCCATGACTGAGGTGAGACCCTTGGGTAAGGCACCGATCACCCAACTGCCTGGGCGCCGCAGCTTTGGCTCCCCACTGCTGTGTGTGCACTTTGGCTGTTTTGGGTCACCATTTGCTTCCATAGTAGGACAAAAAAGTAGGTCTGTCTTTAAATGTGTATTTACATTAGTTCTCATTAAAAATCAATTGAAGAAAATGAATGTGATTTTTACTTCTGCATCTTGTATGTTGATCTCTACAGCACTCTTCAGCATTCTGCCCTACTTATATTTGAAGCAAAAATCATGCTTGTGCATTTCATTTACACTGGTTGTGTAATCCAGTGGCAAACCATGTTGGTGTAATATTGGCCCTGTTGGTCAAGCATTCTGCTGGCTGAGCAGGCAAAATGTCTGTGGTTTATCAACCTTGTATGCTCTTTCTGCAACACATTTGTGAGGCGAGAACTCACTTTTCACAGTATTCACCAGACCTTTAGTATATCCATTTAAATATATTTTCATTCAGTATATAGGTGAAAGGCAAATAACTAACATTTGTGCCCAACAGCAACTAAATTGTCCCAGAAAAACGTCTAGGTTACGAACGTAACCCACGTTCCCTGAAGGAGGGAACGGAGACGTAACCTCAGAGTCATGGCACGAAAGTGTTACGTCTCCGTTCCCTCCTTCAGGGAACGTGGGTTACGTTCGTAACCTATATGTTACCCTTTCAGTCTAATCACTTCGACGTTACACATGGGAACAGCCATGGAACAGGCCACGACTCCAAGGCCGCGTTACTACCTACTAGGTGAAGGAGACCCAGAGAAAGCACAGCTGGAGCTACTCCGTCTGGAGCTAGCCCGCAGCTCTACAGATATATGCTAAGAAGCACCATGAGCCAACGCATAGGGAGAGGCGACACTCCTTGTTGAGTGAGCTCTCAGTCCTAATGGGCAAGGCTCTCCCTGGTATAACGGGAGATGGCTTCGACCACCCAATAAGCCAACCTCTGTTTGGGGACCACATTCCCTTTCTGCTTTCTGCATAGCAAATAAAGAGCTGCTGGGAGCTTTTGATGCTCCGAGTGCAGTCAGTGTAGAGGCGCAGTGTGCGTATAGAACACAGTAACTCTAAGGCTGGGTCTGCCTCCTCCCGGGGCAGAGCTTGCAGATTCACTACCTGATCGCGAAATGGCGTGGTAGGAACCTTGGCTACAAGCTGGCTGGGGTTACCCCTACCCTCTTAATGGAGGCCAGCGCAATGTTTAGTGTGTATAGTGTGTTCTTCAGGGTGGGTGGACTGCCGTGAGAGCTGATCGGCTGCACGGTTAAGTATCCCTGGAATATGAACAGCGAGCAGCGATTTCAGCCGCTTGTGACTCCACAGGAGCAGATGGCGGACGAGTTGTGACAGGTAGCGTAGTTATTTGTTTTTATTTACGCAATGACCACTGTGTCGTCCGTCCGGACCAGCCCGTGCTTGGACGGCTAACAACTCGGGGCAATTTGTTATAACGCCAAAGCAGCTGGACACCTGGCTGCTTGCCCATTGTAAACAGCACCCCGGCTACACAGCGGGAAAACGCCAGTCTGGAGTGTGCCAAAGGGTATTGTACAGATATGCCCGACCCTCGAACGCAGACCAGCTTTATCGAAAGGGGTCTGAGTCGAGGTGAAATCGAGGCATAAAAGTATGCGTCCTTCAGGCCGACGGCTGCGGACCGATCCTGGCTCCGGCTGCATGCTTATCACACGCTTCGGAGCGAGCATTTTGACCGGCAGCCTTGCAGCAAGGGACGAGTTCAAAGCTCGTAGTTCAAGATGGGTTTCAGAAACACACGATTGGTTCGACATTCCAAAGAAAGCTTTAACAAACGTAGGAAATTTTGCTCATTCTCCCGGTTGCCCAGGGAAGACCTAACGTGGCAAGTCCGTGCACTCAGAGGTCCTTTGCTCACTGGATATGCAAGATGACTGGCACATCCAGCCTTTAAAAAGACTACCAGCCCGCAGGATCTGCTGACAGCCGCCCAGATAAACGCTGTCAGACGAGAGAGCAGGAACTCTTGAAATCAGGACTCTTCCTCGATCATTCTCCAGAACTCGCAGAGGGGGTCTCCTGTAATAGCTCCGAACGGCGCAGGCTCTGAAGCGAAAATCTGCATGTGCGTTCTGCTCGTGCCCTCTTATACTTACACAGTGACAAGGTGCACCTGAACGCAATCAAATGCACACCAATATTCATTGGCCTTTTGTATAAAGCTCAAAGGCAATTGGTCTCTCTGGCGAGTTCCCATGTGAAGTGATTTGACTGAAAGGGTAACCACTGCACCCTATTTTAAAAGATACACATATTTTCAGTCATCTGAACAGATTCAGCAATTACGTGCAGTGTTTGATTCACTACAGTTATTCAGTTCATGGAATTCAGTTCACACAAACAACACTATTCATCCTTTACCTCCCTCTCTCAAGCATTCAGCAAGGCATTCTTGAAAGGTTAATGCAATCCAACCAGTATTATGCTCTAACAGCATAACGTCATTTGTTTTTGTTTTTAATTAATTTTTACACCGTTAAAGAACATTTCGTGGGCACTTTGCACAATCTCCATG
The DNA here is from genome assembly GCA_032357445.1 of Enteromius radiatus. Classification (NCBI taxonomy): domain Eukaryota; kingdom Metazoa; phylum Chordata; class Actinopteri; order Cypriniformes; family Cyprinidae; genus Enteromius; species Enteromius radiatus. The sequence continues at coordinate 4,637,753 of JAUCMS010000028.1, read as the reverse complement.
GTTACATTGCAGGTCACAGGGGAAATGGAGACAGGATGTGGTTTTAGAGGTGAGGAAGTTATTTCTTCGCCTCAGTGTGCAGTTAACTACGTGCATTCTGCCTGTTACAATCAAAATAAAATAAAATAAATCAATAAATAAAATAAACGTCCTTAACTCAGTGAAGAGTTTAAAATCTTTATTAGGTCATATTGTACACGAAACATGCTATTTCAAAACAAAGATCATTTCCTTAGCTGTTATGCAATGCAAAAACACACACACAATTTTTTTCATAAGTTTGAATATATTTTTATGTTAAGTCTAATATATAGCCGGACTGATAAATGATTATTCTGTTGCTCACCCTCAGGTAAACTATGACTTCCTTACAAACACTAAGAATTACTTTGATCCATGCATAGATAATGAATGGTGAATGAAGATACCAAGCCTCAAATGGGGCAGAATTCACCATAACATGATAAAAGCAGTCCACGTGAGGTTTTCTGAAGTCATGTGATTGCATTGTCTGATAAATAAACTGAAATTTCACCCAGAATTATGGGCAGAAGTCATGTAAGTAGAGATGTCTGATTTGTGAAGAATGATTTGAGTCGGATCTTTTCAAAGAATCGGTTGATACTATTTATAAAACCGCTCAGAATGATTCAATCTGATCATTCTCTCAGTAATGCAGCTGCAAGTTGCAACCATTAACCAGAATATTTAAAACGTTTTTTTTTTCTTTTCACAAATTAAAGAAGTCTTGACATGAGATTGATTAGGCAAATTTATGATTTTCATTTTTGGGGTTAATATGGCCTTTTTTAAGTAGAGTTTGACATTCTGATATATAAACCCTAGTTTTTTTTAAAGTTATATATTTAAAAATACATACTAAGTAGGCCTATAGGCTAGCTCAAATCTATTAACTATTAATCTATTACTGACATATATAACAATAGGGCCTACGTAATTATATAAATATTATAGGCTAATTAAACTTTAATATTAAACCTTCTTAATATTAAACCTCTAATGTCACTGTTGATAAGGATTGCGTGATTTTTGAACAGTACATGTCTTTAAATGCATCAAATTTACTAAAGTTTACTTGCAATAGTTTAACTTATATTTAACAATATTTGGCTATGTGCATGTAAGTGTCCAACGCCCAACAAAGACATTCAACAACACAGACAGTAATACATTTAGTACATTGTCCAAGGACGTTTTGTGTCCTTCAATGTGCTGCTATCACTGTGTAAATACTGTGATTTTAAAGTTGTAACAGAAGCTTTTTTTTCTTTAGAGTACTTTCAGTTTCATCCAGCAGCCTCTCGAATTCCTTCATGAGGCACGCGAGGAGGAGCGGACTGATGTGACGCATAGCATTTCCAGTTAAAGACTGCCACTTCTCCTCAGAGGAAATGGACGGTAGCGATTCTTCACCCATCTCACTGTTTCAAAGACGTTTTTAAATATAGGCTATATTTTTTAGCTCTATTGGGAATCAAAGCATGCTTCTGGGAGAGTAAGAAAAGACGATGTTGGATCGCCATGAGTAGAGGTAAGTTAAGTTCACGCGCTGTGAAATCTCCATACGGAACTCGATTGTTATCTCTAATGTGGCAGTGTAGAGATTGTGCCGCAGGTTTGAAACAGGTGGAAATGTTAAAGCGTCTCCCAGTCTGCCGTCTTTACTAGTGTGCATGTGGGGGTCTCAGCTGGCATTAACAATAAAAACTGTATTTTAGGTGTTACTGTGTGTGGTTTAGGTCTGATTGTTAGTTTCGAATGTAGCCTAGACACTGTATTTCGCAACAGGTTTCAGTAAGAATAATCTGCTACAAGGCTACAAGGAATATAAGCTACAACGACATCAGAGTTCATAATAAGTGTTATTTTTCTTTATTAGATAGGCCTAATACTGCGAAATTAATGTTTTGTAAAATAGCCTTACCTACACTTTCCCCTTTTCTTCTGTCCGTGCAGTGAGCTTGGTGAAGTGAGAAGTACTGCTTTAGCGCCCTGTAGCGGCCATGATGGATCAGAGCGGTCAGATGTTTGCTTATGTATTGCTGGTAAGTTCAATATCAGCCATGAGCTTTCTTTTTCAAAAGTGCCCCAAGCGGCCATCTAAAATAGCCTACTTTATTAAAAATGTTGGGTTGCTTTTCTTCATGGCTGACTGATTAATGGCATGGGTTATGAAAGGTTCATATTTTAGTTTTGGGAGTCTTCAATAACAGCATGCAAGGTCAAAAACACTTTATTTGTTTATTTATTTAGTTTTTATCTTATTTGTTCAATGACTCCCAAACGATTCATTCAGCGATTCATTTTTCCAATTCTTTTTTTTAGAGACAATAACTTTCAGATTTAAAACTTTACAGGATTTTCAAAAATCCATAATAGGGACACTTTAATTGGTTAATTATTCAGTGACTTTACCTATACACAAAATGAATAGTCATGTGAGTTATCAAAATCAAATTTGAACTATAATGTAGTATAAGCCACCAGTCCATTAAGAATATATATATATTATATATAATATAAAATATATTATATTATATTTTTACGTTTAATATGGACTACCGATAACACTTTACAATAAGGTCTCATTTGTTAACATTATTTAATGTATTAACTAACATGAACAAATACATTTATTACACTATTAATTAATCTTTGTAAATGCTAGTTAAATACAATAAAGTTATTTCAAGTTAGTTCAGTGCATTAAATAATGTTAAAATGCACAATTAACTAAGATTAATAAACGCTGTAGAAGTATTGTTCATTCTAAGTTTGTGTTTACTAATGTTGTTAACTAATGAATCTCATTGTAAAGTGTTAGTGGACTACCTTACCCAATTCTAAAGAAATATCCACCAATCACAGAAGCTATTTTTTATATTGTTATAGTTCATTTCTGCAAAGATTTTATGAGGCACTTCTTTTTCATGACTCCTTATTTAATAGGACTTCTACACGTTAGATTAAAAAAAAATCATGTAAAGTCGTGTATCAATGCTTGCTGTTGGTGATTCAAACTGAAAGTGGTAAACGATCTGAGCGTAACCATTCACTCATTCATCTAATTTTCATATTCATAATAATGTCTGAGAGAGTCTGATCAAATAATGAGTGGAAAACATTTGTGTGAGGTATTACTCCTGGTTTATTCACCACACGGGAAAGGAAAGGAAAAATAAAGTGCTTTTCATTGTGGAATAGAGTATTGCACTGTACACTCACACATAATATAATGCATAATATATTTTTAACCTAAATTATCTTTTGTTCCCCACAGGTTCTAATCAGCCAGTCATATACAATATCACATTTGCTAGTTGGTCAGCCTAAGAATGGATACTGTCCTGATAATGAATACCGGAATAAAAACGGAATCTGCTGTGATAAATGTCATCCAGGTGAAACATATACAGGATTTATGTTATACAGTAGATGTAAAGAGTGTATATCCTTTTAATAAATGCTGTGACTTTTGGATAGAAGAACATTTATCATTGTTGTTAACATTTAAAACAGTTAACTATGATAATGGGTGTTTTTTTTTTTATAGAAACCCTTTGTTTATAGATGGTTTTGTCTTGTCCTTTGTCCTTTTATTCTAGGGTTTAAATTAAGAGAGCAGTGCTCTCAACCAAATACAAGGTCTGTGTGTGTAAAATGTGAGAATGGAACCTTCCTAGAAAACTCAAATGACAATGACAACTGCTTCCGTTGCAGGAAGTGCAACAAAGGTAATGTCATATTAACACTGATTATCATATTTCTTGTTACTGAAGAGGTAGTTAACACAAAAATGTCACTGAAAGTAAGTGGGGTCACTTATGAAAGTATCCCTTTAACATGTGGATGATTGTTAAAAATGAAGACAAGCAATTCATATTTTTCATATGTCTTTCATCACAGCCCATTTCAAAGAGATATCACCATGCACACACAGAAGCGATAGGGTGTGTGGGTGTGAGCCTGGATACTACTATAAGAAACTAGATGACACGTTAGGGGAATGCTCTCGCTGTAAGACATGTGGACCTGGGCAGCTGCAAGTTCAATTATGTAAGTCTCTCATGCTTAATAAAGCTTCATAAATACATTAAAATGATATATTAATCTTGTATTTATGAGTTAATGTTTTCACTTTTGTCAGGTACTGCGAACCAGAATACAGATTGTGCCTGCAAAGAACACCATTATTCTGTCAATTCAAGCCTCTGTAAACCGTGTGTGGAGTAAGTCACACTTCACTACTCTTCAATATCCTGCTGGCACTTGTTATGATGTGGCGCTTGTTCAGAGGTTAAGCTGATGACTGCACTTGTTCAACTTTTGATTTCGAAAAGACTACCAGTACAGACTTACTTCCTTGCACTTATGTCTGCTGTCCAGAAGATTTTAGGTTAAAAGTGCAGTGTGATATTTTCCTGTTCTGCAGTACTTTAAATTTCATACTAATGTGCAGAAACAAACTTATTCTACACAAGTTTGGTTGTGTTTTTATTATTATTTTATTTTAGTATTATTATTAATATTATTCATTTTACTCGTAGTGACTTTTTTCTCAGAATTGTGAGAGCTTGCAATTCTGAGAACATATTAGTCTTTTTTTCCACTCAAAATTGGACTTTATAACTTGCAATTACGAGATTATGTCTCACAATTCTGAAAAAAAAAAGTCAGAATTCCAACATTATATGACACAATTGTGAGTTATGAAGTCGGAATTCCAAGATATAAAGTCGCAGTCCTGACTTTAGAACTCCCAATTGCGATAAAATAAGATAAAATAAGAATTGCAAGTTTGTATCACACAATTATGAGAAAATGGTAGAATTTTTATTTTTTTATTTTTTATTCAGTGGCGCAAACAGGATTCCATAGTTTTGATCTTGGAATATATTTTAGTTTAGTTTCAGCTTTTCTCAGTTATTATTTAGTTATATTATTTCGTTTTTCATTTTACTTCATATTTAAATTTATTTTTAATTTAAATATTGGCTAATAATTTATGCTGTCAAGCGAACAAGAAACAATTTTGTCTTTTTTTTAGATCAACTACTGTCAGAACCTTTCTGAGCCAGTTAGTTCCATGCATAAAATATGCATTTCACGAGTTCGCGCTTCCTCATAAAAGTAAAAGCAGATTTGGCGTGCTGTCCTGGGAGCGAGCCAGGAGAACGGCAGGCTCCGAACCCTAGAGCTTAGAGCCCTAGCGAGGGCAAGGGTTCGGCAGCCGGCTCGATCTTCGACTGCCCCCCCAGAGGAAGGCGCGGTGTAAAAGGATGCCTCCTTTTTAGAGCCCTGCAAGGGCCTCAAATTTAAGCCCGAGCCCGGCCCGTATCTGACAGCTTATCAGAATTACCAGCCCAAGCCCGACCCGAGCCCGTCTTTTCCCCTTCTACCAAAACGTCTTATACTGCTGTTTCAGCTATTAAAATAGTTTGTG
>JAUCMS010000028.1:4618841-4632189 GCA_032357445.1 Enteromius radiatus | reverse complement strand
CTTTGGAACGATTTGATTGGGAGTTCGTAACGAGGAGATTGATTAGCTGATGCGGGTCAGCTGTGGCTAATTCGTCCGGCGTTCCTCCCGAAACTACGTTATTGTCAAAACGTTCGCTTAATGCTGAGCAAGCTCTCCTTTTTTTGCATAAATGTCTGGCCCAAGACAGACACAATGATTCACTTTTAAATAGTTGAAAAACTGACGTGAGAGTATCTATGAATGTTATTTTGCATAAACTGATAACCTATCCTTTATAAGAACCTTTATACGGAATCCATTCTCTGTTGTTACTGCTCATCCACATACATACAGCATTCACTGAAGTGCTCTCAATTAGCACAGGAACATTGTTTTAACGGGTAATTAACATAGACTTTGACAGATCTGTTAGACATGGCAGACAAAATAATCAACATGTGTCCTTTATATCTTATAGGTGTCAGAAGGGGTGCGAACACTTGTGCAATTTCAGCACAACCTCTTCTTCTACGTCTACCACACCACCTAGTCCTCCAGGTGAGTACTGACATGGGAAGTTTCCTCAAAAAAAAAATAAAATACATGAGAAAACTGTGCAAATATTACAAAATTTGTAATCACACGAGAAGAGGCTATGATTAGTCCATGCAATAAATCCCGCCTTCAGTTTTTGTATTTGTCACACGTTCACTTATTGCTTTGAATGAACAAACTCATAGCATTAATGGGAAGCCAATTAAAAAGAAAAATTGTCACGTCAAAATAAAACTTCAAATGACCCGAAAACATGATCTGTGGGGGGTTTTATAGTGAGCAGTTAGCTTGAGTGAAATTTGGATTTGATGACTAATGATCTGAAAAGTTGACTATTAATAAGAGCAGATGAATAGTCATTATTACTGTATAGTTGTTGTTTTGTAATGAGTGTAAAACACTAGCTCGATGAGATTTCAACTTGCTTTTTAATAAATAGAACATTACTAACAGTATGTTACACAGTTAATATAAAATAATACAAAAATAGAATTGGGTAACACTTTATTTTAAGGTATCCTTGTTACATGTTGCATATACTTACTAATATAATAACAATAAATGATACATAATTTCAGGCAGGTAACCCTAATCCTAACCATGTAGACATTAATATTACTCAGTACCACTGCACAACACTGGAACAGATCAACCTCCATCCAAATGTGTGATGTGTATTCATTGGAAAAAGTTGTTGGATTTCCTAATATTGTGGGATGCCAGGAATACTACTGCATGGCTTGAGACTGTATCAATAAAGAGAGCTAGTACTAACATTTTTTCAAAAGCATGAGTAATCTTGGAAAGTCCCCTCTCGTGTTCCTTTGAATCTGTCTAGCCATGACTAAACAAAATGTCTCTGTGTGGTCCAAAAACAACATGTGTGCAAGAAAGATTATAGAGGGTTGATTTTAATGTTAGTTTCTTGTCTCGTTAATGTTTCAGACATAGTACCTCAAATAGTGGTCCCTCTGTGTGCGTTCATCACGGTTCTAGCACTGGGAGTGTTCATGATATACGAGGGCATCAGACTTTGGAAGAAAAAGAGGCATGCTTCGTTATCGCAGAAATCATCACCTGCATCCGGCGAAAAGGTAGAGTGCTCGACCAACCAATGACAAACAATGAGAAAGAACCCACAACTATTTTTCTTCACAATAAGAGTGATTCACAACTGATGCTAAGTACTGCAGCTGTTCTCATAGAAGATGATTCAGCTTTTATCGTAAATCCTAATACTGATATTTCACAAGGACCCCCATCTGAATGACAAATAATATTAATGGAATTGCACTTGACTTTTAGAAATAAATGCATATAATGTATAGTAGGTGCTATATATATTTTTAATTATAAAATTAAAATTTCTCCAGAATTTCTTCAGAAATTATTTAATATAATAAAATATAATGTAATATAATTATTTAATATACTGTGATAAAATGGCATTTGTTTGTTGAAGACCCCTTGAAATAAATTTGTAAATAATGATGCCAATAATCATAAATGATCATGTGATGTGTTATCATATCCTATTTGACTGGTGTTGCTTTGATTACTGTATTGTTTATGAAGTAATTCATATATATTTTTAACGTTGTCCACAGACATTTATCATCACAGTGGCAGCAGACACAGTTCACAATGAGAGCACTCCTCTCACAAACCAGCAGCGTGAAACAGAACAAAGTGGAAAACTCCCAGACTGTGTCCCTCGAGAGATCAAAAGTATGTCTGAGTTTATTTGTTTCTACACAGAAATCCTTGGAAGCTTAAAGTTCACCCAAAAATGAAATTGTGTCATCATTTACTCACCCTCAAGCAGTTCAGAAAGGAAGATATTTTGAAGAAAGTATTATTTTTTTCCTACTATGGAAGTCAATGGTGACCAAAACAGCCTGGTTACAAACTTTCTTCAACATGTCTTCCTTTGTGTCCAGCAGAACAGAGAAATTCTGAACTTCTTGAGGGTGAGTAAATGATGACACAATTTCATTTTCATTTTTCACTGTTCCTTTGAGTTACGAAGCTTGCAGATGATTCACGTCTGTTGTCGTTCTCTTCCCATTTCTTTCTCTGATTTCCGCTTTTGTAGTTCACGAGTTCTTCTATTTTGTGCTGGACGAGGTGCCTATTGGACGATTCAAAGAGCTTGTACGACGGCTTGGTGTTTCTGAGCAGAACATTGAGCGAGCCGAACAAGACCACAGGAACAGCAAAGATGCCCACTACCAGATGCTAAAGGTTTGGAGTGACAGCGGCAGCGGAGGAGGGAACAACGTTTTGCCCTGTCACCGCATCCAGATGTTCGTAGACACTCTGAAGGACATGTGTTTGGTTAGCTGTGCAGACAACATCGAGAACAGGTTCCTTTCACAAGACACAAACTCTTCACGCTGAGGCCATTAGAGAAAGAGAGAAAGAAGTAAAGGGCATTAATAGAGAACTTTTCCTTTCAGTGATTTCCATTGGATTCCTTTGAGAGTGGAAGCGCGTCTACAACGTTTTTTTTAGACATGTCATATTTCCAGGTGTCTTAAGATTTCACACTAAATGTTTTATGAACATGCATATCATCTGTGCTCTATGTTTGTATGCAGGCTTTTTTTAGTGTTTTCAAAGTAAATGTTTCTGAATGAAAGGGGTGTAGTGGTTGGGTTTCGGGTTGTAATTTTTCAGATATGTAATATCTGAAATATATATGTAAGTTCTCCTTATCTTAGTACACATCTCACAATAACACGTCCAGGTCACACACACACACACATATACAAACTGTTAAACATCGTTTAACATTTTAAGGAAGGTTTTTGTTGTGTTATTTTTTTTTTGACTGCTTTTATTTGATCAATAGTAGTCAAAAATATTTCCCTGTTGTTTTTAGCAGCTTTTACTCCAGTCTTCAGTATTCAACGTTACAAACCATGAGATTCTTATTCCTTTCATTTACATTTCTCACAATTTCTTTTTTTTTTTTTTTTGGGCGGTGACCCAGGCATGTTCTTGATAGGTTTTGTGACAGCTCCTATTTGACCAAATAATGCCTTCAACTGTAGAGATGAATTGAATACTGATAGCAGTGGGATTTGCATGTACAAAACAAAAACGGTTTATGATTGCATTTGTGCTTGAGGGGTATTTTATACAATTTAAAAGGTGATTTCTATTTTTGCACTATTCCACGGGCTAATCTTGGGCTTCAGCTATAACCTAGCATTAAAATTCAATGCAAATGCAACTTTGATTTTTTTCTTTATGAAAAAATCAAGATAAATAACCAATATAAGCTGGAAAAATGGTGCAGAAACAGAATGAACGTCAATCATGTTTATGTGTGACTTCTTTTCTTCTTTTTTACAGTGGGTAAATGCAAATATTTTTACAAGTTCCCCAAATAAATTTTTATATACAAATAAATCCACAAATAAAAAGCTTGTATTTTTAAATTAACGTGTCTTTGCCCTTTTTATTATCATTTTAGATCAAACCTGCAAGTACATGCTTTGTAAAAGGCCTCACCAGCACTAAATCTACAAGTGTTTTGTTAACAGACCCTTAACTACTAAAATAGCACCGACCCAGCCGTGTCTCCTTTGATGAAGTTGCTTGTGTAATTATGTCCTAATGCATATCTGTTATGATCTTGCGCAATTCCTATCCCATTTAATTTATTCCTGTCTGATATTTCTCAGGCCCTCTCTCGCTTAAAAATCAGCTGAGCTGCACATGTTCACAGCTTGACTGGTACCACACAACCTGTAAATAACAAACGATAAAATGTTCAAAACCAGATTTACACGGAAGGAAGATTCTTTAAATCCAGGTATACTTAAATATTACCATGGCATCATATTAATGGGGTTTTCTTGGGTAAACAAAGAATCCTCACAGCATTTTAATTTCCTGATTGGAGGCAACATACTATCTTTCTTCCTTATTTTGCATGCTTGTGTGTGTGCATTTGTGTGTGTGTGTGTGCATGCTTGTCTTTGTGGCACCAAACCACAAACTCATTATCCCTGTCTAAACAATTATAACTTTGCAAATGATGTGCCTGTGATCAACAGCTGGTTGGAAAGCGCAAATGGCCCAGTCAGGTTTATCTTCTCAGGGTGCAGCCATGCCTCAAATCTAAGTCTAAAGAATCTGGTCTCGCTTGCTCAACCTGTTACTGAAGGAAGGGTTAAAAGAAAAACGATATAGAAAGACACTGAGGACTTTGAAAGACAGATTCAGCAAGACGAGAGGGACAGGAAGAGATCTTAAAGATGTCTGTGTGAGGGAAATGGACACAGCTAAATCCAGGTATCTGTTGGGGAAGACTTGCATGAGAGTGAGTGTGAATGTGTGTGTGTGTGTGTGGTGAAGAAGATAGTCTAAAACTAGAATCACATGTAAATAATTCAAGAACTGAGATTGTACTGGGAATCTAGTTTCACTTCAGACTTTAACTTGCTGATGTAAATTGCATTTAGATCTACGCTTACAGAGCTTACGGCAAGTTTGTTTTCAGAAGTATGTGTAATGACTCTGTTTGTGGTATATAATGTTATGTCTGTATGTATATCTACAAATGTGCATTTGCAAGCTGTGTATGTGCATGTAAATGTGTGAGTGTTTGTTTGTTCTGGGTATTTTACCCTGAATTGATGGCTGATGATCATGTTGACAGTCAAGGTGAGTCTGAGCGGAATTGGCGTATTGCCAAAAAGTGATGTCAAACGTAGGCGTATATATTTTTTCACACACCAGTGTATTTTATGCCCGTGAGAGTCATGCATGACTGGGGAAATGTGACTCACCTGTATTACAGTGAATTCTATGAATCAGAGCTGATGTGCGTTTATAAGCTTCAGCTTGTCTCTTATGGAGACCTGACATGCAGTGTGTGTGTGTGTGTGTGTTTAACACTGTATTTACTTTTACGTTCTCTGGAAATTATTGCTCTGAAGTTAACTAAACCTTTCATTCAGGACCGAAATACTTTTGAATTTACAGTTTTGGGAAATAAATAAGTCATCCGACAATAACAAAAAAAAAAACAAAAAAAAAACTATTATTCACAGAATTGCCTGTGCGATGCTTCAAGATTCTGTGATTTTTCATAAAAGAAAAACAAAAAAGAAAGGTTATGCTAATTCAGGATTTAGTGGTTTTAATTTTATCTTTATTTTATTTATTATTGTTATTTATTTTTGTAAGTTACATCAGTTTGAAACTTCATATGCACTAAACATGCAATAAACACAAATATAAAATAGATTTGAATAATTAATATATAATATATATAGTTTAATAATAAAAACTAAAAATATATTATGGTAAATTAATAAATTTATGCAATTTATAATTTTACTTCCATTAATAAATATTCTGTTTTTAGTAATGAATTAATTTGAATTATTAATATTTATCAAAAATAATTAATCTTTGGTTTGGGTTAGAATAAACCTATATATATTTACATTTAACTTCATACAAAACAATAGAAGTCCATAATATGCTTTATTTAAATATTCAATGCATGGCAGGGTCACAATTTGTCTATGTTTTGGGCTTCAAAAGATGATCTAAATATAACAAAACCTCAGTTCACCTACAGAGTAGCAGATGACATGTCATAATGATAATATAAATTAATACAATGTAAAATATAAAATGAAAAATGAAATATTATTATGCATGACGGTTGAGATCAAGGGGGTAGAAGACATCATTAGCTCAATATAAAAACAACATACGTCAATGGAAAAAGATAGAAAACCCACCATGATAGAAAAACGAGTGTGTGTGTGTGTGTGTACGGATCAGGTCATGAGATATGAAATGTTTTGAGATTTAAAGGTCACATCAGTGGGCTTCAAAAGTCTGGTATCAGTTCCTTCTAGTTGTGGTTTACAGTTTTTTTTGTGGGTTTTAGATTATGTATTATGCACAGCACAGAGATAAATTAAGCATAGAAGCTTTTTTCTTGTAATTATTCAATGCTGTTACTATTTCCTCTTCTACTTTCTCTGTTTATTGTTGCACTGTTGTCGATTTTATCCGTGTGTTAGACCTAATCCTCTTATTGTAATCCCACCTGTTCCAATTAGTAATCTATCAAAAGGACCAGAACTGAGCAATGTCATGGCCCCAGAGGAAACTGCCGCCGGTGACAAGAATGACAGACAGCGGGAGGAGGAGAAAGAGGCAGACGCAGACACTGCTGATGGAGTTGTTGCAGTACCATCAGTTGCTCAGCGGAGGGCACAAGAGAAACAAAGATACAACACTGTAGGCTACCAGGTACTCAATTCATCAGATTGTATACAGTACTGGAATTTGTTTGCATTATGCAGATGCATTCATAAAATCTGAATTTTAATGCATTTCAGATCAATAACGAGACAATCCAAAGTTGTCATAAAATGTCAGGCGGTATGCTACGGTTCTGATTGTCAGTCTGATACCCTAACTAAGAAAAAAGACCTCATAAAAGTTCAAATTGTTTTATTAGCAAAAATCTCTGTCATGTCGTGCAACCAGCAATGTCAACTTGTGCGACCAAAGTGCTGATAAAACTAATATAAGAAATAATATAAGGATCTATAAAAACAGTGAATGTCATGATCATTTAATATTTGGGCTAATAAAAGCATTAAATTAATTAATCATTACATTATTTTTTTTTAAATCACCACACAAATTCTTGAAAGACTGTAATTTGGCCCTCTCAAAAACGTTATATTTATAAATTGCTAAAACTGAATGGTATGTTATTTTTGCAAACTTACGTCTATGATCCCTGAAAAACGATTCCCAGGAACACAGGAAGTTGGGGTTCTCTACTTCCAGTTTTTAGTTACAAGAACACCAGTGACACTTTACAATAAAATGCCATTTGTTAACATTAGTTAAAGTATTAAGATGAACAAAAACAATGAACAATACATTTATTACACTATTTATTAATGTTACTTAATACAGTTATTACACAGTTGTTCATTGTTTGTTCAGGTTAGTTCACAGTGCATTAAATAATGCTAACAAACACAACTGGTGATTTTAATAATGCATTAGTAAAGGCTGAATTAGCATTAACTAATAAGTGGTAGAAGTATTGCTCATTCTTAGTTCATCATGTTTACCGGACCAAATGTTACCGGAAGACCTCGCACACAGATTTTGCACCACCTCTGCTTTCATTCTACAACTTACATGTTGACTTGACCAGACAGGTGCATGTTTCGAGTGATTTAAACAGAACATTGAACAATGTCCTTTGTTGGTTCTGTAATAGCATTTGTACCAATCATGCTATGAGGAATGCTTTTCCGGGACAACAAAGGATGTTTGGCATGTATTTAATCAGGCTTTAATCGGGCTTTAGGTGACTGCTGTCAATTCAGCTTGTCACATTTATTAATTTTGGTTGTCAGAAAAAGAAGCAGAGGGCAGCTGTGGACTTTTCTACAGTGAGCAAGGGAACATCTGCTGGGGTGAAGAACAGAGGTGCACTAAAGCAGGCACTTTTTAGCCAGGGAGTGTCTGACAAAAATGGCGCATTTGAGGTAGGCCTGATTATTTTTTTTGCCTGAACTGGTTCATAGTGGTATACATAGCGACTTATTAGTCTACACTATTCGTATTCCAATCTCTCTCTCAGGAACGATCAGGTGGTGTACAGGGGCAGGTGGATGCATTGAAACAGGTTCTGGACTTATTCAATATACCCGAGGACCTGAGGTGGACATGGGGGGAGGGAGGGACTGAAAAAGCACTGGAAAAGAGCTGGACAGACATAGTGGACTCCCATGAGGTAACACGTTAAGGCCAAATGGTGCACTGATTCGTCTATTGGGCATGGACACATCTTTAATTTTTGCCACATTGTACAACAATAATTACTGTTTTACATTACTTTAAGGTTGGGGTAGCTGTATGATAATAAAACACGATCTAATAGTCAAAAACGTCCTGTTCTAGCTATATACCTTGATAGCACACCCACATCTTGGAGACGTCTATTTGATGTCTTGCATTTACATCTGCAAGACGTATTATTTAGGTTGTTTGCTCATCTGCAATATGTGGATGTTTCTTTTTAGATGTCTATTAGATGACTTTAAGATGTTTATGATTTAGAATGTATGTAAAATTGACATCTGAAAGATGTCTGCCAGACATATGAATTCACAGATCAAACAGATCATGGCCTTTAATGTGAAAATAACCCTTTTTCCACATTTATAAATAATAATAAACATCATAAGAATTGATAGGCCTAAGAAATCGTCAACTTTTAAAATAGTGCATGTGATTAGAATCATATCAGGATGGAACTGATTTAAAAAATTAAAACCAATCAATCAGAACAAAGAAGACGTGTTGTATGTATGCTGGAGTATTGGTGACGTTCTCGGTTTCTCTCTATTTCTAGTCTATGTCCAAAACCCAGCGGCACCAGCAGGAGGCGCTATGGGAGCTTATTAATACTGAGCTAACCTACATCAACAAACTCACTATTGCCAAAGAAGTATGTCATACAATTACAGTTATTTTTTTAATTTTGGGTTTATTACAATATTTGATCAGATATAGACATTCAATTTACTATATGATAACAACAACAACAACAACAAAATAACAGCCTATGTTTATGCTGTACTGATATTCTTGAACTCATTGTTTTCTCAGTCCTCTGTATTTTCATTCATGCATTTTAAATGTATTATTTACACTCTAGCTAATGCACATCCTCTTTTCTGCACAGCTCGTGATGGCAGCACTGTCACACTGTCACAGAAATGGATTCCTTCAAGAAGTATGTGCATCACGTCTCATCTTCCACGTTTACATGGAACCTTTTTCTTAAGAATTGACCTTCTAGAGTTACATGTTCAGCATATCTAAATGGCAGGCAGACGGACTGCACAGCTGTATGTGACGGCAGAAGTGCGGTCAAATAATGTGCCGCTCTCTGTCATCTGTCTGAGATCACTCGTTCTGTTCATTCTATAATCTAGAGCATAACCGCTGATGTCAGAAATGGAAACATTTTGTACGGACAAGATGGAAAATAAATTTGCTCTGGTATAGAGCATGTGGGCGACACCACCTGTATCAATTAATCTTTTTCCATTACTGTCTGTTCTTTCTTTCTTTCTTTCTTTCTTTCTTTCTTTCTTTCTTTCTTTCTTTCTTTCTTTCTTTCTTTCTTTCTTTCTCATTCTTCAGGTCAGCCCCACAATGCTCTTTTCCAATCTTCCTTCTATCCTCGATGCACATCGACAATTTTGGCATGAAGTGATGTATCCAATGTTACAAGAGGTCCGTCTCACTGGAAGACCCTTTGACCCTCTCAGACTTGAGCCAGGATGTTCGCAGGTATGAGACAACAACAATACACAAACCTCTCCGCAATAAAGCTGGAGTATCGTTTTACCTCATTTTTCATCTGTTTCAGTTTCCTGAACGTTTTCCTGCATACTTTGAATACTGTTTTGAAGAGGAGAGAAATGTGGAGTTTACACGAAAACAGCTTGACACAAACCTACATTTTCACACCTATCTTACGGTACTGAAAATCACATTTATATGTTAAAAGCAAGGAAATATTCTATTGGGAAAAATTCTAATTAAGAAATTAGACTTATTTTAGAAGCAAAAGTTGAGTGAATTATTCAATCTCATTAAAACTGACACTTGGTTCATTTCGGAATAAAAGTCAGCATTTTTTAACAAATCGGCTGAATGGATGAACATCTTACCACCTACAAAAAAATGCCTAAAACATATAATGCCACAAAAAGTGGATTCAATCCAAAATCTTGAACACCACTAAACTGATGAAATTCTAATTGTGTTTAATGTTAAAATTTGCAATGTTGTCTTTTTTTGTTCTTGTTTCTCACTTAAAGTTCTGTCATGTCTCATGTCGTTCCAAACCCATAAGACCTTTGTTCATCTTCAGAACACAATTTATTATAAAGAAAACACATTTTTAAAAGATATTGTTGATGATATCGGAGAGCCATCTGTCCCTCCATAGACAGCAACACAACTGAAGTGATCCCAGATCCAGAAACACAGTAAAAACATCAGTAAATCAGTGGATCAGTGGACTTTTTTACTGAGTTTTTGAGTGAAAAAGCCACATTTGTGGGCAATTTTGGCAATGTTCACTGTGCATAACTACAGATCAATCAGGCCTACCAGCAGTCAATTTCCAATTCAAACAGAAGAACACAACTAATAAAAAGACTGAATCCTACATTTGGTAATTAGTGAGATATTTATAATACGTTTTTGTAGGCTGGTCATTTTTGACCGTTAAGTGTAACAAAGTGGAGGGGAAAAATTTGTTTGGAAGTTGTTATACCCTGTGTGAGCAAAGTCAGTAGTTTTTAACCTTTTGCGATAACATGAGCATTTTCAGAAAATCCTCTCCAAATCTTACCGTGCAGAACGTGCTTGAAAAGTATTGAAATGTTCTGAACTTCAAAGGGAAACTCAGATCTTTTGTTTATGTTAGTTACAATTTTTTTTAAGCTAAATTAAGGCTGGAAAAAATGGTCAAATATAGACCTAAACATGGTTAGCGAGGTGTGAATTTGTTTTCCACGTCAGATGTTTGCCACACCGAGTTCCCCTGCAATTGTTTTTTTGCACCAGTGGACAGTATGCAAAGTAAGCAGGGTAGAAATGACTGTGAGATAGCCTGCCTTTATGGTGGTTTGTGGTAGGTTATGGGGGAGTGCTGTTTTCTGAAGTACATAGTAGAAATAACTGCACATTCAGTCCTGAAATTGCTTAATTCGCTTGATCTTCAATTGACTAGCTGTACAGTAAAATAAAACTCAAAAAATAAAACGTCTGGGTTGAAGTCAACATACTAACGTGTGATTATTTAATTTTAAGCAATAAAAGTTTAATTAAACAATGAGTTTGAATGCACATTTCAAACCACAGATGCACATGAGCTATAGATTACAATCAAATGTGTTGCATGAAGAAACATGCATGCTCGATTTTCCTAATTACCTTGATGTAATCTGTTGTGCAGTGGGTGGAGAATCATCCACAGTGTGGGCGAATGAGACTGGGCGATATGCAGGCCAAACCACACCAGAGAATCACAAAGTACCCTCTTTTGCTGAAAGCTGTTCAGAAGACCACCGAAGACCACCCCACCAAAAATGCACTTGAAAGAATGGTGAGAACCTGTGTAAATCACATCATTTCATTTGCACTATTCAAAACAAATACGAAGTGTATTATGAAAACATAAGTAACTAAAAAAAAAATAATCATTTGTAAAAAGCATCAGCCTACAGTATGTGTTGTCACTTTACTAAAGCAATATGACCTTATGAAATAAGAATAAATATTTTAGCCACTGTCAAATGACTAATCGTCAAAATCAATGTCTTTGTTTGGACGATATACATGTGTGATATTATATAATATATTATATAAATACACACATATAGTATATATTTAAAAAATATATCCATGTATTTCCATGTTTCTATTTATATAAATTATATTATATATATATATATATATATATATATATATATATTAATTGTAGAAAACATTTTTCTTAAATATTTACATGCATGTGTGTATATATATATATAAATATATATATACTATGTAAAAAAAACCTTTTGGATGTGATAAATCACCTATTAATCATTTGACAGCACTATTTTTTATTTAAATATTAAATAAGTAGCTACATGTAAAATGTACTTTTAAATGTAATTCCAGATGGACTAGGATTTAAGGATTTGAAGCATGATTATATATAAAAAAAAAGCTTACATGCTGCTGTCATTAAATCAAAAACAGGTGCAAATAAAATAAATTTTTAAATCCAATTAAACTGTTATTATGAAAATAAGAAGAAGAGAAGCATGAAAAAAGGAAAACAGAGGCACTTTCACTAGTTGGTCTTAATCAGTATTATGTGTGAAATATCACACAATGAAATTATCGTGTCAGACTACAAAATATGAGAGAAGTCAAACTCTTGAGCTGCATTGCCTTTGTTATCATCTTTGAAATCTCTATACACCTCTCACTCTTAAATATGAGCTGCTTGCACAGTCTTTATTCTATCATTGAAGTTAAAGATAAAGATCTGCACTGTTTCTCACTCGCTGTCTCTTTTTCTCCTACAGTTGTACAGTGTCAGTAACTTCCTAGAATCTATTAATGGCTATTTGCAACTAAAAGAAGATACTCTGGCCCTCTCAGTAGCTGCTCAAAGAATAGAGGGATGCAAAATAGAAGGTCTGAGTGAAGATATAGATAAGGTAAACAAAAAACTTGAATAACTATAAATTGTAAATGATTCGCTTATGTACAAAAAGGCTAATGGAGAGATCTCATCAACAGTATGTTCGTGAGTTCTGCTGCTTTGATTTGATGAGCCCGGTTAGGGGGGTGGGGCCAAATGTCATACGGAAGCAATTAATGGAAGAAACTTTGAAGGTCAGATTAAGAAAGGAAACCAAGGTAAGGGAAAAATGTGCATGTAATGTATTCATGATTTTTGTACTGACCTCATCAATTC
Source organism: Enteromius radiatus (assembly GCA_032357445.1). Taxonomy (NCBI): domain Eukaryota; kingdom Metazoa; phylum Chordata; class Actinopteri; order Cypriniformes; family Cyprinidae; genus Enteromius; species Enteromius radiatus. Next base: position 4,619,108 of record JAUCMS010000028.1, on the reverse strand, counting down.
AGCATTGGTTTCTGGTTATGTTAGGAGCTGGTGGTCCTGCTCTTCACTGATGTGTTGTTGATAACTAAAACGCAGAAGAAATCAGACAAGCTGAAGGTAGTGCGCCCCCCTCTGGCTCTTGAGAGAATACACTGCACTGAGCTCAAAGATGGATGTGAGTGTGAACAACTCCTACTTTTATTAATCTCACCTGCAGGCACGTGCACACATAGACATCAAAGGGGGCTTGAGCACCTGCCCTTTTTATTCCTGGAGAGAAAGTGCCCT
>JAUCMS010000028.1:4605276-4618741 GCA_032357445.1 Enteromius radiatus | reverse complement strand
TTCCTGTGTTCTGCTCGTCCTGTCAAAATAAACACTGTATTGATTAACTTACCTCTGTCTCCGTCCGCTTCGTAACAGTATTATAATGTTATACCAAAACTAAAAATAAAACAATGAAAAAATGGAAAAAACATTATTTGCCTTTGAATGATTACATAATTGCTGCATCTGAAATTGTAATAGTGATTAAAAATGTAATTCTTTGTGCAGCCCTACCTTGTGTTTGGGTCTGTGGGATCTCTTTTCACTTTTTATCAAAAGAAAATTATTATTATTTATTATTTATTTTTTACCTCAGACTCATCGGCCTTTGTTAAATGTATGTGAACATATATAAGAACAATTTTTCAACGACCACTCACTGTACTGGATTTTTTTGCTAATTATATACAAAACTATAATTAGTTGTGCAGCTATAATTTTTTTTTTTGTACTTTATTTGTAATAACATTTTCTTTTCCAAACAAGACATCCCATAACATATTATATATATATACATATGAAATAATACAATATAACCAAAATGTTAAACCCACCCACCAACAACACCCAACTAAGACAGCAACCCCCCCCCTCATGCTGCACCAATTGTTCATGAAAATTCAAATTCACCATCAAAGAAAAACAAAAAAATTAACAAATTTTCAGTTGGAGAAAGGGAAATGTAAAGAAAACAGAAACAACAAAAAGAAGAACACAACCCATGACATAGCACCTTAGCAGTAAGGGCATCTTTAAAATATAGACCTGAGAAGGGGGCCCCAGATTTTGTCGAACATCTTTAATCTGCCCGCTCTGGAGTAACGTAGCTTTTCCAGCTTAAGAGCGGAAACCATTTCTGCTAACCATTTGAAATATTTTGGAGGGGTCTTAGATTTCCATTCCATTAATATCACTCTTTTGGCCAGCACCATGCCAAACATGATGAAAAGTTGTTGAGATTGTGGCCAGGTTAGTGTCTGGTCTGAACATCCAAATATCGCTAAGTCAGCATCAATCTCGATCTCAGTTTCAAAAGCATGTGAATAAAGCCTGAAAATACTATTCCAAAATTCAGATACCTCTGGGCAGGACCAGAATGTGTGTCCATATGTCCCATCACCACTTTTACATCTATCGCACACCAGAGAGATGGAAGGGTACAATCTGTTAAGTTTAGCTTTAGTACAGGCACGTGCACACATAGACATCAAACGGGGCTTGAGCACCTGCCCTTTTTATTCCTGGAGAGAAAGTGCCCTTTTTTTCTGGGGTGCTTTTTTTTTTATAATATTCCTGTTTGCGCACAGCTTCTCTGTCAAATAAATATATTTATTGAAGAATAGTATGTCCAAATATCAGGTCAGGAGTTCTGAAGCACCCATAAACCGTCTCTAGGGCACTAAAATCCTCCTACCGCACAGACCCACCTCTTTATAATGTCATAACAACTGGTACTAACAAGTAAGTATAGACAGAGTAGGCCAATAAGAGGCAATCCTTTCTTCCACCTATTTATTATTAAAAGCAGGTAATCTTTACATGCAAGGCAAGTGCCTCCCCTACACATCTCTCTCCATGACGGTAACAGGTACACTTTTATATAACAGGGCTGCAAATGAACCAAACCCACCCAAACTAACTTAACATCACTAATACAATAAGTAATACAAAACCCCAACTGTTTTGCTTAAATGACACAAAAATAAGTAAACTCTAAAGAAATACCCACAATGCACCCTGCGCCGACTGCCGGGTCAATACAAAATAATGTTAATACTAAATATTTTTTTTTCTTTTCTGGATGAAGAACCAGAAGTATGTTTCTATCCCCCCAGTTTTACAGCCTTTGTGTCTACGTATTTTGGAAGGACTTACCGGACCACTGACAGGATAACCTAACCAAGACAAAGACATCGAGCGCGAGCAACTGATAAAAATATTGGTTGCATGTTTGCTACGCGTGGGCGTATTCAGACGCTATTCGCAGAGACCTTATCATGACCCTGTTAAGCTTCGCGGCCGCTCAATTTGCAATACGCTGTATAAATCCTTCGGCCGGCCCGCCGGGAAAAGTCCCGACCGTCGCGATTGCCACTCCGCCCCCTAGGCGCACACATCATATATACACACACATACCTGCAGGTTAATATATTTAAAAAAAAAAGTGCCCTTTATTTCACTTGAGCCCCAGCCCCTCAAAATGTCTGTGCACGTCCCTGCTCACCTGCCTCACAGCAGTATGAAAGGGCAGTAAATATGTATGGGCCATATTTTCATGCCCTGCTCACAATATTTTTTGAAATCTTTATATTTATTGGATACTTAAAATATTTGATACATTATATGTATATTATCATATTCACCACACAAAAAATTGTAGACGAACTGAAAACATACAGGTAACAGGTAAATGTGCAAACGTTTTTGAACCCTAAAACACAACACAATGTAATGCGTGATTTAAAATGCTATAACTAAAATCAGTTCCTTTATAAAAACTGAGAATTGTTCTTGCTTTATACAATGTGGTCCAAAAGTCTGAGAACTGAAAATGTAGGATTAAAATTTTAATTTAAACCAGGAAATAAGCATATTTACCATAAAACATGTTTTAGAATTATCAGTATTTTTAACTAACTAAACTATCTAACTAGCTAACTAAATATTTAGGAATTTCCCTCTTTATAGGTCACTAAATAAATAAGCATCTGTGACACTGATCATTCAAACTCCTACAAAAGGTCATGTTTTTCTTTTTGAACAAGATGTTAAATTATGCTGGTTTTACTCTTAACTTTATGCAGCATGTACATATTTATGAAAAAATATATATTTCTATATTAGATATATGTATATAGAAATTATACAACCATAAATGCATGTTAATATAACCTGTATGTGTGTATTAATATATACATAATAAATATAACACATATATATTACATAACATATTTTGGGTGTGATTAATCGTTTGACAGCACTACTATTAACTTATTGAATTATTATTAAATATTAAATTCAAATTAATATTAATATTCAATGCAACCTTTCACTCAAATTGCTGTGTTAATACAATAATATCTAATAACAATTTTTTTATTTTATTTTTTAAAGTCAATGAACCTATATGCACATAGAAATTAGTAAATTAGTTTGTTTTAGTTACTGTAATGTAACAAAGGGAGTCTCAGAGAGCGGGAGTAGGACTTAACTGCAGTGTTTTTAAATCATGATGACTCGAAAAACAATGGCATAAGACAGAACTACAACCTAAATGTGTAATATATTGCAGCAAAAGCACAGAATGCATTACTTACAATCAGTCAGTTTCAAAATGCATATTGATTTTCCACATGGAAAAGTCTTTCAAATAGCTTTCGTATTACTTGATAAGCTGGTTTTTGATTGTTTTTTTTTTGAGAATGGCTCCACCTAAGGTGTGTCAAATACCTGCTCATGTAAGTTCTGGTACATTGTCACAAAAGATTGATTTTGATTATGTAATAATGAATTCAAATATGCAAATTTACTGAACATGGAATTTGTTTTCTGGTGCACTTTATTACCTTAAGAGAAGGTATTTTTGTCCTATAAATATTTATTATGTGAAGCTAGATGAATGTCTGTTTCTCTCCTCTTCACTCGGTCTGCTAGATTCATTTGTGCTGGTGGAAGTTGGTGATCTCGGTTGTGCTGTCAGTGTGAACATCCTGTCCACACCCAGTCCAGACAGCTGTGCGTCATGGCTGTCTGCTCTGCGTGAGACTCAGGTACGTGCCTTTCTCTTGCAGCAAACACTCCTCACCAGCGTGACAGGATATACAAGCCCAACCCTGAAGAAAATGTAATGTATTTTTTTTTCTAAATGACTTTGTACTTTCTACTTTCCATGAACAGAGTACAAAACAGAATTTGAAAAGCTTAAAACATGAAGTAATTTTTTCCCCCCTTATGACCCAACTAGGAAAATGATGACTGTTAATCCTCAAACTAATTTATATATAATTCATTTAGCTACCACAGATTGAAGAAATTCTATCAGTTGTCATTGAATTAAAATCTGCATTAATAATAGTAATAATATTAATAATAATCTATGCCAGAATGAGTAACAGGGTTGAAGGTAACGGGGTTGTACATTTAGCCTAAATTACATTGTCACTCAATGAGGGTTAGAATTTATTAAACAAAAAAAAAAAAAGTGAAAATATTTTAAATTGAGTTTTGATCATTTTTCAGCCCTATAACAAGAGATCCTAGAAATTCTATTATTAATCATTGAAATAAAATCTAAATTAAATTGACTAAATGTTTAATGTAATAATAATAATCTATACCAGTAGGGGCAACAGGGTTGAAGTTAACAATTTAATATATTGTCACTCAGTAAGGGCTAGCTAGACTTACAATATATTGATTTATAGTTGTTGTTAAATTATTCATTTAATTAACTAAAGAAAAATCTTTCAGCCCTGACCGCAGATCCTGGGAATTCTATTAATAATCTTTTAATTAAAATCTAAATTAAATATAAAAAATATATGAAGTAATAATAATAATAACAACAACAACAAATATAAACTACACCAGAAAAGTTAACAGGGTTGTAAATTTAGCGTGTTTCGGGCAGATTTTGGGCCGGAATTGCAGTACCCATTTTAACCGCTAGCTGGCAATATTACATACTGCACCTTTAGAATATATTGTTTAATAGTTGTTGTTAAACTAAAATAATTTAGTTCAATAAACTAAAGAAAAATATGGTAGTTTATTATTATTATTATTATTAAGTAACACAGTTGAAAGTAACAGGGTTGCAGATTTTGTCTACATTAATATAGATGCATGTTTAATCTGGCAAACAGGTAACTAAAAGTAAATGGAGTCTGTCATTGTATCATCGAAAATGACTTTTATATATCGTAATAGACTTTAAGTACAGTATCAAGTTTGTAAGCAGAATATTCTATCAAAATGTCAAATATAGTTGAATAGTTTGTAATTATAAACTGGTTTTTGTTGATGATCACAGGCAACTTTAGAGACCTTGAGGAAAAATGAGACCAACAGAATAATGAAGACAACAAGAACGACAGAATTTGGTGGTTCAGAGAGACCTCCCGTTCAAGATGAACTGTCTGACAAAGTCATCGAGGATCCTGATGCCCAATCAGTATCTGATAGATCTGATAGTGATTTGGACCCAGCTGAGTCGGTGAGGCTACATCCTTCTTATAGGCGCAAGTCTGAGACAGAACTGTTGATGGAAGAAGAACAAACTGAAGTTTCAGAGGATAGGAACTCTCCACTGATTGGTCACTCGAATGACCAGAGCCAGTCAGCTCATGAAGACGTTGCTGCAAAGACTAATTCAGCTGGATTAAAAACTGAAGAAGTAAAAAAGCAGCTGGAAGAGTTACTATCAAAAAAAATGTCAGAAAGACGAGTTACATGGAATCATGGACGACGGTCATCTGTAAATTCTAAAGAACAATTACCTGTGAGAAATCAGCCAAATGGATCATACTTGTTGATGCCAGGTGGAGATATGGAGAAAAATAGCACTTCTGTCCAATCGCTGCCGAGCACTTCCACATCAAACAATCTTCCAATAACTGCATCAACATATGGAGCTAGTGCAGAAACAGGAGAACCAATGCGTCAAGATCCAGAAGATGACTCTGAAGAAATGAGGAGGAACTCTTTGTACAGTCAGTCTGGAGATGATGATGGGCTCCTCACAGAATCAGGGAGGTTCTCCAGGAAATTAAAGTCTCCTCGCCTTCGGAGGAGACGCCAGAATAATTTGCAACCATCTGTTCCCTCAGATATTACCAGGACAGATGTGAACGGATTGGAGTTTCCTCCCAACTCCAATGAAAACCAGAGAAGAGGATCCAATCCTGCTAACGGTTTAGAACTTACCTCCAATGAAAGCTCCAGTGGAAACCAGAGAAGAGCATCCAACCCTTGCATTAAACCCCAGGATTCCCACCGAGTGCTAAAGCTGGGCTCTCTAAAAAACACCCATGGAACGTTATGGAATGTTCCTGAAAAAAGATTGTCACCAGATTCTCAGATGCACTCTGAACCAGTGAAAATGAAACCAATCAAACTGAAGACACAGAGGAGCGCCTCCATCCCAGAGATCAGGTCCTCTCAGCATTCCCTCCTACCTTCTCACAGAGGCAGCCCCTCGCCCCCGCCAAGCCTGGACCCCCGGATTCATCCCTCTCCGCTCCAGGGCCTGCTGCAGAGGGCTAAGGAACGTGAAAGAGATCGTGGACTGGGAAAAAGAAAGGCAAAGAAAAAAACTTTATCTCTACAAAGTTCTCCTACTGTTTCGCCGTCGGTCAGTGAAGGAGAGAGAGAGACCGAGAGAGAGGAATCGTCAGTAGCTAGTATGATATCTGCTCATGGATGGAGAGAGGGGAACGTTGATGGAAGTGAGGATGAGATGAAAGAGAGGTGAGTCTTCACACTGTCACCTCTTCTCTGTGAGTCATTGCTAAATGTAATCTGAAAACACAATCTGAAAACAGGGTTGTAATGCTTTTTTTTCTCTTGATCTTCTGAGATGAAAGAGTTTGTTATAAACATCAGATGGCGTCATGCAACCGGTTTCTGTTCTGGCTACTTATTCTAAAAATGCAAAAAATTCAAATCCCAGCCTAACATATATTTTATGATGCTGCTGTTGTTTTAACTGGACTAACAGCGATCACCTTGTTTTAAACATAAGATATGGATTTTGCATTGTAATAGTTAGTGATTTTGTGTTTAATGGAAATCGAGTAATAAGGGTGCAATGATAAGTGAGGGATGATCCTGGGATTTTCTTTTTTTTCCCAGATACATGGCCCATTAAGGTAAAAGTAAGGTTATATATATACTGTCACGTGACAGGAGCCAACACAGACACAGTGGGGGTGACGTCATGCCTCGGAGAGGCTTTTTATTAACAAAATACATAAAATAAAGTGTCCAGGGGAAATAAAGTGTCCAAATAAAAAGGGGAAGCTGGTGCCCTCGTCGTGCTCCTGGGGTTCGGTGAGGGTCAGGAAGTGCAGACGGGAAAGGGTTCATGCACAAAGGGAAGAGACCGGTCTCCCGAGGAGAGGCGCGCTCAATCCTTTAATGGCGGTGGTGATGAGGCACCATTCGCTTCAGGTGCGCCTCATCACACGCCGCCAGGCCCACTCAGTCCTGCGCCCCTTCTCTCATCCGCCCACTCGCGTCGGGAACCTGGAGAAGGGCGGCGCTGAAGGCCGGGGAGGGCGGTGATATACGGGCGAGGACGGCTGCCTCGCCACAATACATATATAGAATGTTTTATAATTTAACTTTTCATGATATACAATATCATTTATGATTTATATAGAAAGGAAGGAAGCACAGCAGCAAAAGAGGGTCAGAGAGAGAAAGAAAAATTGTGAGAAAAAAAACTTAAGTATAGCCTAGAAGTATATATATATATATATATATATATATATGCATGTGTGTTATTTGCATTGAATCTCAAGTATGAAATAATATGCAAAATATGTGTTAAATATATGCATAAGTATAAAATCCTACTGCATCTGTTAAATTTAAAACTCAACTTTGAATATGTGTTTGTGTCTGTCTGTGTGTGTAATTTTTTTGCTGAAGATATAAATATTTTTTCCTTTCAAATTAACCCCAAAAATAACCTTAACTGTCCAGCGGAAAAACAATCATTTTCATTTTAAGTATATTTGTTCCATCTGAGAGATATGACTGTAGAGAGTCCTCACAGTGCTGCGGAACGCAACAGTTTCATGTGCGTTATTTCTTCTCTCTGCCCACACGCACAATTCATCTGTGTACTCTTACATAAAATTCTATCTAAATTATTACTTTTAAACCTTCCCTGGAAATTGTATTCAGATTTGGCAACATCATTGTTCTAAAAATATATATTAACACTTGTTGCTTCTTTTGGATTATAGACAAGTTAATTCTCCATAAGGACCATTAGGAGTCAGGCTTTCCCCAAAAAATAATTGCATTCGACCATAGTGCACTTATAGCATTTCTTTAATAACTGATCAAAAGCTATGCAATGCTTAACACAGATGAGTTGAGGTACCTTTAAAATGTACATATTATAAACACATGAATTAAAGTTGCATCAAAAGCTTGGGCTTTTATATTCATGGTTTACGAAAAAAAAAATCTTGACATTTATAAATTTAAACACTACTTCATAATAACTACTTACACATCTAAAAATGTTATGTATATATTAGGGCTGCACAATTATGACAAAATTCACAATTGTTGATTATCCGCTTGAAATGTAATTGTGATTATTAATTATGATTAACACAATTTACATTGAGTGATGTTTATACCATTATTTGAAGCAACTTCATGTCAAATTTTACATGAAAATAAACGAGCTGAAAACATTTAAACTGGAAAACTTTAGAGTTTTAAGCCTACGGTACTAAGCCTCAAATGTCAGCTGTTCATTGGATTGGTTCTTCTTTAAATTCATACAAAAAATGGTATTACAATGTTAAACTAAAACTATTATTAAAAAAATTAAAAATTAGATAACTTGTAGAAAGAAAAAACACATATCTTAAGCAGTCAGAATAATGTAAGTGGAGTTAATATTCACTTTATGAACATTTATGTAATTGTGGCATTCATAACTGCGATTAGAAATTCAATTAATTGTGCAGTCCTAGTGTATATATATATATATATATATATATATATATATATTAGTGCTGTCTATTAAGCACATTTGTTTACATAATATATGTGTATATTTATTACGTATATAAATATACATACACGTGTATTTGTAAAATCTATATATATATTTACGATAAATATGTTACATTTATATATTAAACGTATACATATGATGTAAAAAAAAAAAAAACCTTTCATTTTTTATTTTAAATGTATTTATGTATGTTTTATTTACGACTTTGAAAAATCATTACCTCCGCATTAACTTTTTAACAGACATTTACCCATAAACCCCTGTTCTCTCCCTTGAAGCAATAAAGAGGGCATCAGCGTGGACTGGCCAGGCTGGTGTTTTGATGATGAGGAGGTCTTTGACTTTGAAGACTTTGAAGATGAAGACTGGTTTGAGAAGCGGAGTACAAATGAGCTCCGGAGGTCAGAGAAGAAACCTTCAGAGAGGCAAGATGAAACAGAATGTAGTGAGGTGTAGTCTATAAACATGTAAAAAGTGTTCGAAGAAATGTAATATATAAAGTTCTGCTGTGTTGTGTAATGATTATGTAGCATGACTATTGTAGTCATATATATTTGAGTGCATGCAGCCTGCACATGTTTTTTTTATGAAAGTTAATTAATTAATTGTGTTTATTGTTATTATAATATTTACTTAAATGTATCTGTGTATAGATTGGTGTCTCTGTATAGCAATAATAATATAACCTGTTTATAATATATTTACTGTGCACAAGAAACAAAAACAAGTGAGAAATGAAGTATGTTTTCCCTTTTATTGCTTTATTTACATAGATTTTACATTCATAAAAATATATTTGCACCAAAATTAGTTTTTACAAAATTTATACATGTCAGGGGTATATTTACAGATTAAATGGACTGCTACAATTGACTGATTTAAAACACACTCACACACACACACACATCTACATAGGCATCTGTCTTAACACACACACACACACTACTTAGGGGTCTCCGACACATGCTTCAGCCATTTTTGGCCTGTTTCTCTCTCTCTGCTCTCGTTCAGTGGCAGCCTGATGGACGATGGTTTCCATCGCAGGGTAAAGAAGGATCATCCTCTTCTGTAAAGAGGATTAAATGAGATGAATATGAGAAATTAGATACAAATTACCCACACTAAATGCTGTCTTTTGCATAATTGAAATATCACTATCAAGTAAGCATTAAGCAATGCGTTATTAAATCAAGACTTGAGGAGACTGAAACATACCCGGCGATAGTTTCTGTACATCTGGAACAAAACCAGGAATACCACCAAGCTCAAAAACCCAAATCCCACGACCATAGCGGTTTTGTTCCCAGAACTTGAATTGCTGCTCTTTACAGCACCTGTAAAAAACGAACAAACCAGAAAATCAATCAAAATGCAAAGTTAGGCCAATTTATGTATTTTTTTTTTTATGAATTCACATCGTTTACTGTATTATAACTGCTCAACCTACCCATCACATGAAGTTCATAAGTCACGTTCCCCAGAACGCCTTGCCTCCCGTAATACCGACAAACCCATTCACCAGCATCTTTCTCATTCACTTCCTGAATCGTAGAGCTCTTTGTCTTTTGAACAGAGGTCAATGTTTGAGTATCATTTGGTCCGTAATTCACACGGAGCCACTCATAGGAAGTGATCTGCTCTGAGTTGCTGAGATGGCAGGTCAGGGTCATGAGTCCGCTATCGCTGGATGATGAGGATCTCAAAACTAAACAGAATTCAAAGAGAAATTCAGTATTCTGCAAATTCCGAATACCAGACGTTAATAGGAGCTGCACACCATTTGGGTGTTGAGTGTCCTAGTGATATATTATTCTACTCACCTCGAGCTACTACTAGCTCCATCCTTCTTTGTACTTTCTTTCTCTCTCCATTCAATCCCTTGACAGTTCCTGAGCATGTATACATCCCTTCATCTCCCTCCTCCACTCTCTGTATAGCAGCTGATGCTGAGGGCCCAGCAGACGAGTTGAGAGACGCAGGGAGAGAAAGAGGAGAGCTTTTGTTCCAACTCACAGTGCTTGGGATCAAACCATCAGTAAAGATGCAGGGCAAGGAGACGGAGGAACCAACAGCAGCGTACACCACCGAAGAGTCATCCTGAGGAGTGACGATTCCTGGGAAACCGACAGAGGAGGATGATGAGCAACTCTCGCAGTTGTACGTTTAAAGAAGAAGCTAATATGTTTAAACAGACTCTCACCTTTGACCTGTAGGGATGTGGTTGCTTCTACAACTCCACCTTTGTATGTAACCTGACAGGTCCAGTCTCCTCCATCTTTCTGAGACACATTGGAGAGGCTGGTTCTTGTAATTTTGCCATTTCGTTTCCAGTTAATTCGTACAGACTTTGTCTCAGAATTGACATGACACTTCGCCTCCGTTCGTAAGCCCTCAACCACTACAGCAGGAGAAAAGGACGCTGAGGAGAAAGAGGAAATATTATCAATAAGGCATCCAGACGACAGCTGTAATGACTTACAGAAGAAGTGACAGTTCTTGGTTATTACCTTGTACAACTCTGAGATTGATTAACTTTGTCATCAGTTTCTTTCCCTGAACTTCACAGATGTACTGCCCTTCATCTTCCAATGTGGTTCCAGTGATGTGAAGGCTGTAATCAGACTTTCCAAAATTCGGGACGGGGCAGTTAACACGTGGTGGATCTCTAACCGGACGAAACTCTAACCCGGACTTCTCCCGCCGCCAGACTGTCTTCATTACACTAGGAAATTGAGAAAGAGAGCGAGATATTAAAATGCTGATTGTCAGGTTTGGATAGCAGTGTTTATGGATTCCTGGATGGATGGATGGACGAGATGTTCTTACTTTCCAACTATCCTGCTCCAGTAGACAGTAGTAGGATGTGAGAGCGCTTCAGTCTCATCTACGCATGGCAACACTGCTACAGAACCGTGAGCTACAAACACTTCATGTTCCTGACACCGAGCACCTGCAGAACACAGAAAGACGGCGCATTTAAATCTACACGAAGAATTTAAAACTAGGTGAGAGACAAAGCAATATTTTACTCATTCACTATACTCTAAATTTACACGCTCACCTTCAAAAGCCAGCGCTAAGCCCAGAATCATCACAAACTGTTTCTTATTCATGTTCCAAGTGTCTTTTATCTTAAACCCTTGTGCGTTTACTCCCGTCTCTCGGTTCATGTGAGCACCTCTGGTCTTTGTTCTTGATTATATAGTGTTGTGGGAGGTTGTGTGGGTTGCAGTATGGTCGGGAGGAGTCACTCGCTGTAGGTAGTTCCTCTTCTTCTCTGTCTCATCACATGACTTCTGAGGATTCATGTAGTGAAACTGTTGCTGTGCGGTCTGACTGACGTACTTTGGAAAAAGTTAGAGAGAAAGAGAGATGCTCAGAGAGAAATAGAACGAGGGAGAGGTAACTCTTCTCCCACGGATTCACCAGGTCTATCTCTCTCACCACGTGAAAAGGTTTATCTGAAAGTATGTCAGACTTCAAAGAATGGAAACAAATGTGTTGATATAAAACAAACCAAAAGTAACATGGAAAATTTACACAAGCAAGAATGTCTGTGTTTATAAATAATTAGGGTACTACTTTGTTTATATGTATGCCACCCTGGAACACAAAACCTTAAGTCTTAAGTAGCATGGGTAAATTTGTAGCAATAGCCAAAAATAACAATAGGTGAAGATTACCGATTCATGTTTTTATAGCGTTATCGTGTTTTTATTGTGTTTTATTGTGCTAGTTATACCTTTGGTTATATTTGAACCTACAGTTTTATTGAGATCAGTAGGAATGCACAATAAACAACAACAGAAAACTGGATTTTTGACAATTCTAATCTGAATCTGAAAATTCTGATCGAATACAGCCATGAGTCTTTTGGGGAAAGATGCAACAAGTTTTTCACACCTGGATTTGGGGATCCTCTGCCATTCCTCCTTGCAGATGCTCTCCAGTTCTGTCAGGTTGGATGGTAAACGTTGGTGGACAGCAATTTTTAGGTCTCTCCAGAGATGCTCAATTGGGTTTAAGTCAGGGCTCTGGGCCATTCAAGAACAGTCACAGAGTTGTTGTGAAGCCACTCCTTTGTCATTTTAGCTGTGTGCTTAGAGTCATTGTCTTGTTGGAAGGTAAACCTTCGGCCCTTCGGACCTTCATACTTAGACTGTATTGGAGGTGATGAGCAGTGCCTGGTTTTCTCCACACATACCGCTTAGAATTAAGGCCAAATTTGGTCTCATCAGACCAGAGAATCTTATTTCTCACCATCTTGGAGTCCTTCAGATGTTTTTTAGGAAACAAAAAAAAAGGCTTTCATGTGTCTCGCACTGAGGAGAGGCTTCTGTCGGGCCACTCTACCATAAAGCCCCGACGGGTGGAAGGCTGCAGTGATGGTTGACTTTCTACAACTTTCTCCCATCTCCTGACCTTATCTCTGGAGCTCAGCCACAGTGATCTTTGGGTTCTTCTTTACCTCTCTCATCGAGGCTCTTCTCCCCCGATTGCTCAGTTTTGCCAGATGGCCAGCTCTAGGAAGGGTTCTGGTCGTCCTAAACATCTTCCATTTAAGGATTATGGAGGTCACTGTGCTCTTAGGAACCTTAAGTGCAGAAGAATTGTTTTTGTAACCTTGGCCAGATCTGTGCCGCAATTGTGTCTCTGAGCTCTTCAGGCAGTTCCTTTGACCTCATGATTCTCATTTGCTCTGACATGCATTGTGAGCTG
>JAUCMS010000028.1:4594387-4605176 GCA_032357445.1 Enteromius radiatus | reverse complement strand
GAACAATCTCAAGGATGATCAGAAGAAATGGACAGCACCTGAGTTAAATATATGAGTGTCACAGCAAAGGGTCTGAAAAATACAGAACAAAAACACAAGAAAATCTGAGATACTGCTGCAGCCTACGGGCAATGACTAAAACAAATACCATAATCCTGATAGTGATGCAAGCTTAGTTTGAGTGATTATAAGGTCTGAGGAGCTACTTCCACATCTATATGTAGTTAGTAGGGAAGCTGCAGAGAGTCATATAGCCTGTGGTCATGAGGCAAGGTAAACTACATTCTTGTGTTTCTCCACATTGTGTTTATGATGTAATGTATTTGTATGAAGTTTGTTTGATTTTCTCATCTACATGTCCTAAATTCAAAGATGTCATATGAACACAAACTCCAGGGTTTTAGAACAGAATTTTGTGTTTCTGTGAGTAACATGGCAAATATCTGAATGATATTTCAGTTTTTCTTTTTTAATAAATCTGCAAAAATGTCAACAATTCTGTGTTTTTCCTGTCAATATGGGGTGCTGTGTGTACATTAATGAGGAAAAAAATTAACTTAAATGATTTTAGCAAATGGCTGCAATATAACAAAGAGTAAAAAATGTACCCACTGTATATATATATATATTATCTGGTGTTTTACACAATGCTTATTGCTTCAAATCAACTTTAACCAAAATGCATGCACTGTAAGAAAAAAAAAACTAAATAAAACTAGAGCAGAAAATTACAAGAAAATTACAAGTGCATTTATTACAAAGTAGTTTAACATAAAGCTGCAACAGAACAAAACAAATCCTCAATACTTCTCAGAAGATGAATAAACACCCGTGGGTTTGAATACTTTTTGCAATGTACGTCTTTTAGTTATTTATTTTTTTGGTGTGACAGTTTTGTTTTTGCTTTGCCATTATGGTGTGTGTAGTGTGTAGTGTAGATTGATGTTGGAAAAAAAAAACATAACATAACATAACAATGTGAAAAAAGAATACTTTTGCAAGGCACTATATACAGTAGGCTATATTAATGCCAAGACAGCATAAATTATTTATTTGTTCTGAAACTAACCCACCCTTAACCGATGGGTAAGTAACTCAGATGTCATGTGTAATTTTAGCCTGCCCCATGGCATCATTGTTTGTTTATGTGGTTGTGTAAATGTGTTTCTGTTATGTCAGCCTTGTATCAGAGCTGAGCTTCGGAACGCGTTTGATTCAGTCGTTGATATGCGGATGTGCGATCAGCATATTCTAAAACAGCAGCACTTCCAGTAAAGGCAGAGAGACTGTGTGCGAGTGATATGAATATGGGGGCTGGAGTTGTTTTGATGAAGAAAAGAGTTTGTGGCTGACTCAATCGCTCCCCGCCCATTTTTGCTTTTGTTTTTCACTCCTCCTATCTTTCACAATCCAGTTCAAGAAGTAGTAATTTTTGTAGTTTTTTAGCATGTAGTGTACAAAGCATCTAAACATCAGATTTCCTTTCTTTTTGTAAAGTAACCCACTAAAAGGTTTATATTTAGACCTTTTAAGTGAATTTCATTGAATGAGAATCTATAATAAATAATTACAAAAATGGATTTCCCAGGCCGCTCTACGCCAGCTCATTGATGTATACATTTTTTTAAGTGGAAACAGTACGCTGGCTACTAAATATGCAAATATGTAAATCCATGGAAAAAGCAGCAGGTAGATATGCCTTCATGAGGTAAAGTATGGGAGGATAACCGCAGATCTTCAGACTCTTTCATTCTTAGATTCTCATCATTTCCTTCCTGTCTGTATCGTGTGAGTTCTCATGCCCATCAGGCTCCCATTTCACACAAAAACATTCACAATATCAACCTTGATCGACGTGAACCGCTGCTGTGTATCTGGGACATGTTGAGGTTACATACAGCACACTGGTATCAGCGTACACTTTCACGCTCTCCATCTCTTCAGATAAGAGGGGGTGATATGAGACAGTGATGGGGTCTTTCCTATTTACTGCATGTGTGGCTGATACAGCTGATTTGAATAACAGAAGAGCTGGGGAAGACCTTCGTAAGCCCCTGATGTGGAAAAAAAGAGACTGTCGTGAGTGGGAATATTATATGCATGCAGATGGCAGCGAGAATGGAACGTATTAACACTGATTATGCTTGATGGAGGCATTATGACAGATATATTACATATTCCATCCCCACTGACCCCATCAGTCATTTTCTAAGAAAAAAAACACACCAACGTTCTTCAATTCTCGCTCTAAATCTGTTGCTCTCTTGAACATGAATTAAATTTTTATTTTTTTTTATTTCACATACATATATGCTTTATTTGAACTCACTTTAGTCATTTTTAAATGCATTTTTCACGTGGAGAAATTACAAATTCCAATTTTAGTGACAGCAAGTGCCAAGTTGCCTCCTAGTATTTTAATATTTTTAATAATATTGAATAATAATTGAATAAGTGTAAAATTAATACAATACTGTATTTCTTATATTAAAAAGTAGTAATAGTTATTATTTGCAATTTGCTAAACACTAAAGATGTTTATTATATATTTGGCGATTCAATTTGCAAATATGTATGATTGCAACATTTAATAGGCTATTATATTTTAATTATATTTAATATTTGAAAGAGTGCATTTAGAATTAAATGGGTATTGTAAAAGGCCTTTTATGCATATTCATAAAAACCCAGTCACATGTTTTATTCAGAATTTGAGTTATTTAATGTATTACAGCCTCTTTTTAGGTTCCACGAAAGCCAACAGTGGATTGAATGAGCTCACTTTGATAAACACAGATAATTTCTCCACAGAATTTACTTGAAACAGAGGTTTGCAGAATAGATGAGTAGATAATCATGACATAGAAAGCACTGGAGTCTCTGAGCGTCTGTCTGTCAGCAGATTTGTGTGTCACTTACTGTTACTTACATCATGGCATTTTGTCCTTATATAGAAACCCCAAAATGTGTTTTAAATCCAACGGACTTCAGTGTGATTTCTTGAAGGGCTTTAGAGTTTGAGAACCTGCTATTCACAAGGGCTAAATATGACCATTTCAAACCGCTTAGAAATTAACTAAAATTATCAGTGGAAATACAGAGATTAATATTCACTCTTAGTTATGTTACCATCACATGTGGCCGAAACTGCTAACAACTGTCTATTGAAATGTTTAATTTGTCCTCTATATACTGGAAATAACAACCACAGATTTGCAGATCAAAGGCAGTCAGCTTCTGAAAAGTGTTTACTCACCAAGAGCAAAACTCCTTTTGAATACCGGCCAAGCACTTTGCATCATTTTTGTTTCCACATACTTCTGCGTTTGCAATGCTCATCCACGTTTTACTTCTACATGGCCATCCTAAAAATACCCAAACATTTTGCATTTTAAATGCAAAAAAAGAAAAGAAAATTACATTACTTCTTTCCAAACCTCTGAAACGACCTGCATTGAGTGAACTAGTTTTGTACTTAAAACTGTAATTTGTTTAAACTACAAAGTAGAAGAAAACAAAAATTACCATTCTTGCATGCATTTACTTACTTTTTAGCAATCATTGACAATGCCAATGCAACAAACACTGCTTTACCTAAAAAGTTCTTTTTTTAACTATTTTTAAACCAATTCTTACTAGACAAGTTACTGCCTTTCATAATGATTTTAGAATATTTTACCTCCTGAAAATTAATTTTAATAAAAATAAATTACAATGTTGCCAAGAAACAGGCGATTAAAAAAAAAAAAAAAAAAAAAAAACACAAAACTTGCCTGACAAGATCATTTCAAAACACTTTCACCTCACAAATGTCTAAAATTGTGAACTAAATTAGATATTTACACATTTAAAACTGGAAACTTTTCATAAATGTTTAACTGCTTATAGCTTGTTTGGTTGCAAGCGTACATGCAAATCAAAATGGAAAATTCAAGGTTCATTTAAGGTCTACGCACCTTTCCTCTGACGTTAACTTCTTTTAAAGTTGACAATTACAATTCTAAGTGATCTTTGAGTTAATTCTGAAACTGTATTGGAAACCATGTGCATACGCACATGTACAGTTGTCAACAAAACATTTCATCATTAGGTTTGCTTTTTCCACCTGATGTGGTTAAGTTACAGTCATTTCTGTGCTTCAGGTGCATGTACTAGGGTGTTAATTTCACATTAAAGAGAATTAAAAAAAAAGAAAAAAAGTCAGTAGACTGCTGTGAAACGCTAAGCTTTTTGTGAACGGCATAAAATCTGATTAACTCAAAAAGACTGTTTTTGGATTATTATCCAATCTTTATTTGCATCACAATATTGAATACAAAAAAACAGATGTTTAGTTCTTGTATCCTCGGCTAGCTCTGCGACCACGGGCACGCTCAAACTTCCTGCCTTTGGAGCGCACATAGGGTCTAGAAGACAAAGAAACGTGCTTAGAGTTAAAATTATGTATCATGATGATCAACATATCAAACACAAGTTTAGAATGGCTTGAAATTAAAGCGCTTATCTCCTTACTTAGTATGGCTGTGGGGGGTTCCAGGAGCTTTGCCAAAATGCCTGTACACCTCTCTAGCCTTACGGGGTCCTGCAGACAAACAAGACAAGAACATTAACAAAATGTCTACATCGAAGATTAATTCGGACCACAAGCAGAAAAAAAAAAATCCAGTTTTGACAACCAATCTGATTGAACTGAATTTGTACTGAAATAGTATCCATGATTTCCAAACACACACCTGACAGCAGAACGGTGCCCTGTCCTCTAGGTGCACTAAGTGCCAGCTGGTCAAAGGTCATGATCTGTCCACCAGCCTTCAAGATCCTGCTACGAGCACGGTCTGTCAACTTTAGGGCACACACCTGTGAGAAAGGAGAAGAGAGAAAGGATTGTTTAGACTACCTCACACTCTGTTCTCTCATTGGCTTCGCAGCTGATACAGAAATATTTCAGTTCACAGCTGCAGAGTATTTTGTATCAAAAAAATAAAAATAAAGCAGCAACACACAGCACCATTACTTGTATCTGATTACTAAAAGCTTTTTTTCCTGCAACAAAAAGTAATTCTGTCAATCAGTTGAGAAAAAAAATAAAATTCACATTACATTGTCCTTTTTTGCATGCATTCATACTTTCTACGCATGCTGATAGAAATTAAGCATTTACATTTCAACATATGAATGTATTCACTAAATACATAATATAATTACACAATTTACATGATTTATCATTTATTTTATTTTAAATTGAAGCAAAATACAATATTCTATATAAACAAACACACACAAAATAAATAAAATAAAAAGGGCATTCTCATGTTTTATACAAAATTAAAAACACAATTTGGCCAAAAAATTTATACATGCATCACTTAAATAAAATTATAAAAACTATAAGACGACAGCAAAACCCCAAAAAACTGTAAACATTTAAAAGAGAAAACAAAAACAATGTCATTGTGCACATTGTTTTCATCTCAGAGTTCTGTAAAAATTTCCATCAACTCGTTTCTCAACCAGCAGCTTCAGCAAACTTTCAAGGGCGACTTAAAAAATTTGCATGGCTCCTTAGTCATAAAAATGTATGTTGAGGTGTGAGCTCATCACATGGTCAGTCACACTGCTTGGACAAGTCATTCATTTTTAATTGAATAAAGTGAAAATATAATTTATGCATTATTTCAATTTCAGTTTAATAGAAAAATGGGCGCTATTTATTTAAACTTTTCTGTGTTGCATAATGTGGAAATTTGCAGAAATAAGTTCATGTGTTCTCTTTACATTAGCTAAAAATTTTACAAGGCTACTTTCTTTTTTTTTCTCAGAAATATTACATTTTGAGTTGCATTAACAGCCTGATTCAAACGCTGATACATGCTCCTAACAGCTCCCAGTCACTATAGCGGAGTGATAAGAAAATACTGTTCTTGTGTGCATCTTTAACAAAAGCATGCAAATTACCACAACACACACAAAACTTGGTTTTTGTTAAAAAAAAAGAAAAAAAAAACTAAACTAAACTCATTCAGACTTTAACTACGGTTTATTATGCACTCAATTCAACTGTGTAGATAAAACCTTCCAAACTGTACACAAAATAAAATCAAAAAGTAAATCAGTTGTCACAGAATATAAAACAAAATAATATTATTTACGGTTTCTAAAACATATTAACACTGGCCAACTAGCAAAAAGCCCACTTTTAATACCAGAAAATAACTGGCCTAAATATTCCTGTGCTAGATCTATATTACTACCATTTATATATAATAAAGTGCTAAAAGGAACCTAAACAGCATAATTGAATAAAAAGGCACACTTAACTACTCACATTTAGAAATCACAAGGATCAATCATGCAGGTTGGCAACAAATTTGCCGTGAACCTGGTAAGAATCAGAAGCAAGACGGACGTGCGGATGTGACAGACAGACCTCTAACACAAAGGCTTTATGACACTAATGTTTAATGACTTTCATTGTCTGGTCTTACCTTCAATTTAGGGATTTTCAGAATCCTCACATCATCAGTAATGGTTCCCACAACAACAGCAGTCAGGTTTTCACGGCCTGGATACTTCATCTTGCGGATCTAGAAGCAAAAAAAGAAAAAGAATAAATTAACTTGTTCATTTTGAACATAGCAGAATGTTTACTTCATTGACAAAACTTAACACAAGAGTAAATGTAAATGAGATGTGTATATAGTATACATACTATGGTATGACAAAAAAAAAAAAAAAAAACACTGAAGATAAACCTCTCTCACGCTATTAGTAACTATAAGCATGATACATTTTGTCTCATGCTATTTGTGTTTTCCTTTTCTTAATTTTTTGCTATATCAAACCACAGGACAGTCCAATTTTTACTTATCAATTACCCATATACAGGACTACAATTGGGGTTCAAACTCACCAGTCGGGACAAGGCCATTGGGGGTCGGTTGGTCTTGCTCATGAAGAGTCTCCTCAGAATGACCCTGTTGAAGGGAGCATCAGAACGACGAGACAGGAATCTGTACAACTACAATACAACAAAAACACATTGTATAAAATTACAGCAACAGACAGACAACTTGTGCAAATAGCCATAAAAATGTACACTCTCAAATGTATTATGGGGGTCTTATGTCTTAAGTTTCATTAACGTTACGGTTCTTACCTTGACCAAGAGCCTCAGGTAAATATCCTGACTTTTGGGCTCCTTCCTGTGAACCTTACGGTCCTTGTTGTGTCTGATGTCAACTCCCTTTTAGATCAAACAACAATAAAGTTACACACAAATAAAACATACAATTATAAAAAACGTGTTAGCAGTTAGCAGTGTCAGATGTAGCACGTTCTCAGACGATTACACTAGCAAAGAACTAGCCACAATGATACATATTTCAGACATAGCGGCTATAAGAACTACAAAACCAACGAAGATAGCTTCATAACACCCATATTAATACACTTATATCTCAGATACATTGTAACTCGTGTGGCTCAGAGGACCGCGTACTGCTAGAACTAACAGAGTTAACGTTAGCTTAGCCAGCACGAGTTTGCTCCAACACTCTTCTTTCTGTCTAGGCACCTAAATGAAACATTAGCAAATACTTTATCAATATCGGGTTATACATAATATTAAAAAGACAATGACACGTTGACAGTATGCATCTTTAAGTATCTTAACACGCGACATGAATGGGAATCTCCGCTTCGCGGCCCGATGTGCGCTAGCCCACACTTATTAATTTCGAACACAATCCACAACAATACACACATTTTTTTACTTGTAGAACTATGTAATGCTTCTAAACATCATCTGCTGGCAGAATTAGAAGAGATATAGCTGAGGATGGAGGTAGATTTTGGACACTGTTACACTCCATAAGAAATCAAGCCACCTACCATCTTGGACTCAGAGTGAAAAGGGAAAAGGAAAGCTCGCGAGAGCACGTATGGCGAGATTACGGAACACCAAGAGTCATGTGACTGTAAAGATGAGACCGGATTGGTTCAGGCTTCCTGTCGATGAAAAATCGTGAGGTTGCTTCTGATGTGGATGGGTACAGCAAGGTTTGTCGTACAGAGATAACACACTTGAACATTTTTAAGTACATTATTTATTGAAAATCATTTAAAAACGCGTTTAACTTAACAAATAGACCTAAATTAAAATGTAAGGCAAATACACACCCCAGTCAAGTCTACCCGAGCTATAAAGTCTAAACGAGGGTGACTGCAAGGTTAATAATGAGTACAAATGAATGCAGATGTCCTCAGGAAATCTTAGTGACTGGTAGACCAATTTTATATTTATTAAAATAAAATAAATAAACGTAACAAAATTGACTTTTGAAAGACAACCTGTATTTCTTCTTAAATTAAAATTAATGTCTCTTTTCCCGTTTGAATAAATAAATAAATAAATAAATAAATAAATATATATATATATATAAATAAATTAATAAATGCAATAATAATAATATCACTGTAGTTACTCCATCATATAGCCTAACCAATTACTATTGTTTTATTTTAGTAAATCTATAAAATCTCTCTCGTCATGAACAAACTGAAAAATCACCCAAACTATTTTCTAAACTCTGATTTTAGATCTTTTTGTAAATGATTCATTCGTGTACATATATAAAAATCAACAACATATATGCATAGAAGCAAGTCCCTTCATTTTTTTCTTTTTTGATAATCCAATTTATTAAAATTTTTTGTCACAGTGTGTAAATATCTTCAGCTACCACCGTTTCTGGGGTAAGACATAAACAAGAAAAATGATTTGCTCAGATTGCATGTTGTTTAAAACATCAGTCAGATTTATTGCATCACATATATTAAATATTTACATAGTTGCATATATGAGAAACGTTTTGGTTAAATTAAAAGCCAAGCAGCTGCAGAAAAAAAGCCTAAGTCAGAAAGTCACTCTTCTGTTGCTTGAAATGACATAAGAAGACAGTCCAGACAAGAGCGACTCCTCCAACAAAAACAGTACGAGCCACCGGCGGGATCAGCGAGAAGTTCACAGCCTGAGACACAAAGAATACAATTTAGGGAGAAAATTATGAAACATCTTAGATAAACAGAAGTATAAACAAATAGATGGATTAATATTATACCTGCATTGTTGACCAATACACTACTCCAGTCTACAGAAGAGAGGGGGAAAAAAAGGAAATCAGTGTCAGAAATTGATCCTGAAACTTAAATATTTACATACATGTTGAATACTTGTAGTGTTCTTCCCATATTCCTTTTGTCTACCTTATAAGACGTCCAAAATTTAGTTCTCCAGTCTTCAAGGGGATCTTCTGCACCCTCCAGTGTGCTCAGCCCTTTAGAAGTTTAATAAACATGTTTTTAACTATGAATTATTGATTTCATAAATGTTGTGAAAGTAGAAGTGGAAGTATGATTAAGAAGCCCTTTTCCTCACCAATGTAGAAAGCACTTATTGTCATAGGAGCTGCAAATAGCTGGTCCAGAAACACTTTAAGTGACACTCTTCTGATGCCTCCTCCTGGAAACATCCTCTCCAGTCCACGTAGCCAATGATAATTGAAGTTGGCATGAAAGCAGAACCCAACCAGGGCCACCTGAGCAGTCTGGGCCCAGTCGATGCTGTGAAGATGTGGAGCATGTTGCACTGGAGCTGATTTTATATTGGTTCCCAAAGCTTTTTTATTTCTTTCAGAGTCCTTTATTTTACTATCATCGTCTGTCTTTGCTTCTCCAGCCACAGTAAATTCCTCAATAGAAGCATCTTGATCCAGTTTGTCCTGAGCTTTTCCCATCGTGCTTTGCTGAATGAGGTCCGCTGTGGCAAAAAGCGTTGTGTATCCCACCACATTGGAGATGTATGGATGGGATTTGAACAAAACCCATGCTCTCTTCATGATGAGCACTAAACGTGGATGATATATATTTTGTTAACATGAAGTATGCACATTGGTTTGGCCTGATCTAAATGTGAGGATTTTTCATGTTTACAAATCACAACGATAGAAAAACACACTGCTTACAGTAACTCACCAGGTTGCTGTCCTGTTTCTGAATGAATGACAAATCACAAGGTTCACTTTGTCGGATCCCTCTGACTGATTCTTGTGAACAAAGCAGGCTGGTTGCTCAAACATAGACCAGTCAGACTTGTTTGTTCTGTGGTACAAAGTTCTAGCAAGAATGAGTGTTTATGATAACGTTTATCAGTCAGTGAAAGAATGTGAGAAAAGAGCACATGGTGAGAAGCTGGGAATGTAAGTTACAAAAGGGAAAGGCATTAGGCTAGTAATCGGTATACAGCTACTGCATGATAAGCATTCGAAAGTAAGTTAGAAATGAGATGAACAATATGAAGTATGACGCTCACCAATGTTACACTTGAGAGAAGGACATTGTAAGGCGGAAAGCCGAGGTTCTTCAAAATTGAGAGAGAACATGAGCTGCAGTGACAGCAGGCACATGTTTGTGTGTGTGTGTGTGTGTGTGTACTAAATATAGTGAAGAATCTCCTGTCCACAGACCACTGCAAATGTTAGTGCTGAATGATAATGGACCTTTAGACATGTTTTACTTTATGGACATATTTGTAACTAGTTAAATTTGTTTATTAACAATTGTCCAACAGTGAATATACAGTGGGTACGGAAAGTATTCAGACCCCCTTACATTTTTCACTCTTTGTTATATTGCAGCTAAAATCATTTAAGTTATTTTTTTCCCTCTTTAATGTACACACAGCACCCCATATTGACAGAAAAACACAGAATTGTTGACATTTTTGCAGATT